>CM038113.1:39615202-40215202 GCA_001642375.2 Mentha longifolia | reverse complement strand
ATAAATTAAATATACAGAGAAGATTAATGATAGAGATGAGAAAAGTTGTACTCCCTCCGTTTTCTCTTAATTAGCTCATTTCTTTTGGGCACAAGTTTTAAGAAAATATAATTTTATGTGTATTATTGTAGTCTCTACCTCTTTAATGAATGTAAAGTAAGAGTTATTTTATACTACATCCATCCCACCTTATTAGTCTTGTTTACATTTTTAACTTTTTCGGGCACGTGTTTCCACCGAAACCTAGTACGGAGATTTTGAAGTATTCTTTTTTTACGGGATATCCCGTAAAAAAAAGAATACTTCAAAATTATATTTTAAAACTCGTATTAGGTTTCGGTGGAAACACGTGCCCGAAAAGTCAAAAAGGTAAACATGACTAATAAGGTGGGATGGAGGTAGTATTATTTTTGGAAAGTGGCCAAATGAGAGTAAACATCCCAAAAAGAAAATGTGTGGCCAAATCAGAGAAAACAGAGAGAGTATATATGTATTGTTCCCATGGAAAATGCAAAACTTAACTATGTTTAGGCAAACAAATAGCACAATGCCTACAGTTTGCGAATTTGATGACCTATTGCATTTTCGTGTTACATCTTCTATTAGAATTATAGATGATTGACACGTGTTAAAAATATTTTCAAAACTAGTAATAATTACAAAGTATTATTAATTTTGAAAATATTTTTAATACGTATTAATTTTCCGTAGTTATAATAGAAGATGAAAGACGAAAATGCAATAAATGATACCATTCGATTCGTGCAGTTTGAAAGTCAAGAGTGACATTACCAAAAAATGTGGAAGAAACAACGTTGACACACTCTACGCGCCAATCATCGCGTGGGTATGGTGATAACCCGTTGCAAAACTGCTGCGGTTATCTTTCTGTTAAAGTTTCCAGCAAAGAATCTCCCCACTCCTGAACGTGGCCTCTCTCTCTCTCTCTCTCTCTCTCTCTCTCTCTCATTGCCATCGCACTGACTCTGCTTGAACACATGCATAGAGCTATCTGTAATTGTTTATGGGCGGTTCCGTTACTTCCGTAGATCTGGATCATCCTCGGACTTCGCCGGCGCTGCCGGTGGGACAGGCTGGAGGAGAAGCCACCGCTACCTCTTCTTCAAGTTCCAGTCAGGTCTCCGTCAAGTTCACCAAGGATGTTGCCGCCGCTTCTCCACCTTCCGATGGTAGCAGCTGCTCTTCAGGTGAATTTAGGGCTCGAGTATTTAGTGAAATGAGCGGTGGAATTAGAATTGTGGAACTTTATATTCAGGAATTGCGTTTCTTAAATCGCTGAATTTGAATTTGTTAAGTTCGAGTGATTTGCTTCAATTTGAAACTAGTTATGATTATTGGCAGCGGGTGGAGATGCAGTTTTTACTAGAGTGAATACTACGCCTGCAAAAATTTTGAATTCCGTGGAATTAGATTCGCCTTCGGTGTTGGAACGATCGAAGACTGAGGGGCTAAGACATAATAATATACTCCCCGAAGAGGCTGCTCAAATTTATGACAACAGCATTCCTGTGCAGCAGAAGGTAAAGATTGTTCTAAATTCTGCATATTAATGCATAACGGTTGGATTAGGCTGTTGCAGTAACTTGACATTGATCGTTAAATAGTGTTTCGTGTTAATGGTACTGAAAAGAAATTTTGCAACACTTGAGGTGAGTAGGTTCTTAGATAGCACACTTTAGTGGTAAACTAATATTGATTCTGTCATTGTTTTAGAGTTTGTATAATTTATCCAGCAATCTAAGTAGATGACCAGTTGCATTTTAGACGACGGGAGATGTTAGCACTTAAATTATCTCATATTTCCTGTGTATCTATGCTAGTAAACACTGTAGAAATGCCACATCAGACGTGAACTCTGTTCTTTCGGGTAGAGATTCTTTCTAGTGTTAACTAGTTTTATGTTTTTGCTAGGTTTTAAACCCTAGGTGTCTTGTATAGTGTCGCAGCCTATATGGAGTATATTCTTCAGAAACTTTATTCTTTGTAGCTACTTGCTTTTCGTTTATCCTGAAAGCTGCTGTTATGTAATTAGGTTTCTTTGAAGTTCATTTTGTTAACCTTAAATATGGCCACAGCCTGCATGGCTAAAATTAGTTATCGTCCCATTCGAATGATACAAAATACTGCCAATTACCTCTTTGTGCCATAAGTGAACTTCTGGAGATATTCTATGGTTTCATTTTGTAAAGTTCTTGCTGTTTTGGTGGACTTACGATATTGCAGAATTTGACACTATATCTATTCTATTATATGCCTTGGATGTTTTTTTAGTCAAACAACTGCATCTGAATTTCTTAACAGAACGTCCCTTAGATTTTCATTACAAATTTAAACACTGCAGCTCAGCTTGTTGAACAGAATAGCTACCGTTAAGCATGACGGAACTGTAGAATTTGAAGTCCCAGGAGATGTTGAAGCTCATACTCTTGGTGTTGATACTGAAAGTGTGTACAATGAAGTGGATGAAGAGCCCATTGATGCAACAGAGCTTCAGTATATTCCGCCTTTGCAAGTTGTAATGCTTATTGTTGGAACTCGTGGAGATGTACAGCCATTTGTCGCCATTGGGAAGAGACTACAGGTATATGAGTGATTCAAAATGGAGCTCCACTCATTTAATTAATGGCAGATTGAAGGAAACCTTAAATTATTTTAATGGGTTGGAATCCCAATCCCCAAACCTAGTATGAAGTTGTTGATACAGATACTTGGGTGCAGGAATATGGCCATCGTGTTAGATTGGCTACTCATTCCAATTTCAAGGAGTTTGTCTTGGCTTCTGGGCTGGAATTCTATCCTCTTGGTGGTGATCCTAAAATTCTAGCAGGATGTATGTACCTGATGACAATCTTTTATCGGCACTAATTCTGTGATTGAGTTCGGTGCAAAATTTTGGTTTGCCTTTTTTCATGATTATTTGTTTTAACAGTTACGAAAATCGGCTAGATGTTTTTTCTGTTGAACTTAAATGCACTTGTTTATGGTGCAAGCTACCTGGGGTTTATGTGCAAACGGATTAGGCTTTAGTAGAACTGTAGAAGTAAAGCATGCCATGTTCAATAAGTTGTTCCTATTTTATACTCACATAAAATGCTTTCTAGAATTTGTAGTAATTAATGGAAATCTTGTAGACCATCAGTTTTCATCAGTACCGACCTTTATATTTATTCCATAAAGCCACAGTAGAGAACAAATTTTTTCAACTGGAGGAACTCTAGAAGCTGAAGACGAGAGCATGCAAATACATATTCTGATAATTCCAATGTGAAGCACCATAAAATTCCTTCAATCTGATGAAGTGTACTTTTCATTTTCTTTAGAATGCTGCTCTTTCTACATCTTTTTGGTTTCTTTTACTTTGTCGGAATGTTACTCTCTAAAGATAAAAGGTTTCACCCTTTCGAGCAACAGTTACTTGCAAATTATTGTTGAATTAGATATCTAATTATGGGCATAAATTTTTCATTTAGGCCCTCTAATATGTTGAGTCCATGCTCCCTTGATCTATTTTGCCTAAATCTCTTGTCTTCAGGAGTCTCTACATCCCACATAGTAATTTTGGCATGTATAATAGTTATGGAACAAAAAAAAATTATGAGATGAAAGATTCTATGGTATTGGTGATTGTTTACTTCCTTTTTCTGAAATATGTTCTTAAGTGCTCAACTGGAGCTAGATGCTATACGTGACAAAGTATGCGAATTTTCGGCACGCTCAAAAGCATTTATCAAATCACGAGATTTAGGTACTGAGTCCATTTCTGAGATTCTCATGTGCTGCTAAACTTTCTTGGATATCAACATGCTCCTTTGTCTGCTACTATCAGGTCTTTATGAGACCCAGTTGATTTCCAAGACATGATTCGCATATGTTCGTGCTTTCCCTTAGTTAAAATGGTGCTCATATTTCGCAATGTTTTTGTTCAGCATGTTCTCCATGTGATTCTACACATCAATCATCCTCTTTGATCCTATTCTGTGAAAACAGCAGAATAGAGCTCTACAAGCGAATACTATCTATATTCAAATTCTGCTTGAAACTTTGCAATTTCTGAGCCTGGACCTTGTACTGGCTACTGACCACTTTTAAAAAACGCAAACTCATAATTTAATTCTCTTCTTCTGTAGATATGGTTAAGAACAAAGGGTTCTTACCTTCTGGGCCTTCTGAAATACCTGTACAAAGAAATCAAATGAAGGAAATCATTTTTTCTCTACTTCCAGCATGCAAAGAGCCCGATATTGATTCTGGGATTCCTTTCAAAGCGGATGCGATCATGGCTAATCCTCCAGCGTATGGTTAGACCACATGATCTTTGATTCTTCTTGTTGATACTCTTGTATCTAGCTTTCCTTATTTTTACGATTGGCTACTTAATATGTTTAAATTTTTGCAAAACTTCATAAAAACATTAAACTTTCAGATATGGATATGCCTCTGCAAGTTGTTGATATGTGCTGATTGTGTGTTTCTTTATGAGATGTATACGGAAAACTTTCTGGAATTTAGCTTACGATTGGGCTCCCTTTTGGTTGTAGATTCAAAATAGATACCAAGATCAAAAATAAGTTCACTAGGGTAGTGTGACTTTGATTTGACCACTTACTGCTTTATGTACTACCACTGCAAGGTTTATTTTCTTCTTGCTCCTTTCTTAGGGGATGGAACAGCGTCTTTTAAGCTTCTTTTGATGTCACCTAGCCAATTAGTTACAGTTTATTGTTGCTTGTCGACATGGCATTGGCTAGAGATTGGTGACAACACAATAATTCAAGCATCCTGGAATATATTTGAAAATGGTGTCAGACTAAGCAAATTAGTGGACATGGCTTGTTTTGGCGCGACGTAGTAGGGGTTATTTTTACTAATGTTTCGAGGTACTAGAATATGTGAGATAAAACAATATATTATCCAAGTTCTGTGCTTAACTTATCTGACTAACTTCCAATTAAGTTCATGAGTTTTTGCCTGTTCTGTTTTTATATGCACTTCAAAGATATACAGATTTCATTTTAATATCCATATTAGGCTCTGATGTATATTGATATAATGTCGCATTAGTTGTGCATAAAGTTTCATTTGGTTGACTTCAATTATATTATCACATCACATGTTTGCATCTTTTTTCTCCACAAGCTATACGTTCAGTGCTCTATGAATTTGCGATACATTCTAAATTGCTGGCAAATTATCAAAACAACTGAAATCTGGAGTACTTGAAAATTTTCAAGCAAGAAGAGTTATGTGCTGGTCTGTGGGTGTTTCTGATGTTATGTGGTCTGAACTAAATTCATAGATTTTGGCCATCCTTAGTTATAAAACTACTTACCTTGATATAATTACAGGTCATATACATGTCGCAGAGGCGTTGAAGATACCTATCCATATATTTTTCACAATGCCATGGACGTAAGTCTTCTCTCAGGTCTTTCGGTCAATGGATATATTTGTTCTCTTTTATTGTTGTAAAATTAAAATATGATAGGAAATTATGACAAATATCTCCATTTTTCTCCTCTGTTTCGTTTTGCTAAATGATGGTCTTTTCTTCCAGGCCAACCAGTGAATTCCCCCATCCGTTATCTCGTGTTAAGCAGTCAGCTGGATATAGAGTGAGTCATTCCTTTGATTTGTGTTTGTAGCATTCTACATTCTTTTGACAATATTATATTTATGATTGTGCTTCATAATATAATACTATTCAACGGATGGTTGTGCAGTTATCTTATCAGATTGTGGATTCATTGATCTGGCTCGGAATAAGAGATATGATAAATGATGTTAGGAAAAAAAAGCTGAAGCTACGCCCAGTAACATACTTGAGTGGATCACAAGGCTCTGAATCTGATATTCCACATGGATATATCTGGAGTCCTCATCTTGTTCCTAAACCAAAAGGTGTTCATTTTTCTGAAATAATACAAATACAAATTACAATAATAAGATATTTTATTTCCTTCCTAAGTGAATCCACCACATGTCATATTTAACTAGAACTCTCAACCTGTAGTCTTTTTCTGATTTTCTTCTTTTACAGCATATGTATTATGTTAAATTCGTAGTATACACTTCTCTAGCATGCCTGCATTAAAGTTGCTAACTTTTAGCAATTTTATGTGGCAGATTGGGGACCAAAGGTTGATGTGGTTGGATTTTGCTTCCTTGATCTTGCGACAAATTACGAGCCACCGGAGCCCCTTTTAAACTGGCTTAAAGCTGGTCCAAAGCCTATATATATTGGGTTTGGTAGTCTTGTGAGTATCCAACGATCAGCCCCTCAATATGTTACTTCCTCTGTTTCAAGATTGTTGACACGTTTCTTTTCCTTTATTTTTGGCACACATTTCCACGGTTCTTGATGATGGATTTTAAAATAAATTTTTGAAGTATCTTTTCTTTTACGAGATACTACGTGTGTCGTAGTATCCCGTAAATAAAAAATACTTCAAAAAATTATTTTAAAATCCATCATCGAGAAGCGTGGAAATGTGTGCCAAAAATAAAGGAAAAGAAACGTGTCAACAATCTTGAAACAGAGGAAATATTTACTAGTGATTTTCTATTCTTTGTTCATTTTTTTTTTTTTGTGATACATAAATGACTGATAAGAAAAGCTGGTTCACTTTTCTCTTTTTTTCATAGTTTTAGTTTGAAGGAATGTGTTATTGTATTATTTGGAGCCTTCTCTCATGATACATTAGAGCTGTTATGATTGTGGTTAAATTACATTTGGAATACTTTTTATCACTATGAGTGCTTCAGTTGATTGAAAGTAAAAACTCCACATCTAAAAAACCAATTAAGCAATATTTATATTATATTAATTGAATGCAGATTCCAGACAGCTTACGGAAGATGATATACAGTACTACGAAAATAGATATTCTTTTGTTTAGATAGTGGAAAATGGATTCTGAATGCACATCTAGAAATTTATGTCCTTAAAGGAGTAGTGACATTCTGCTCTGTATTAGGATCTCCTTTTCATCTTGCTCTGCTAAGAATGCACCTCCTTTTTCGAATCTTTTTCACTTATCCTGTTTAAGGTTTTTACATTTTGAAGCCTACTTTCTTGATCATAATAATGATGTTTGATTCCATCTTTCTTGCAACTGTCCAGCCTCTTCAAGAACCGGAGAAAATGACTAAAATAATCATCGAGGCTTTAGAAATAACTAATCAAAGGGGGATAATTAACAAAGGCTGGGGTGGCCTTGGTGACTGTGAGTTTCCTCTTTGATCTTATTTACTAGCTACACTTGATATCTATTGACTATTGTACATTTCCTAACTCATTGAAAATTTAATGATTGTTTGCAGTGGCGCAAGGGAAGGACTCCATATATCTGTTGGATAACGTTCCTCATGATTGGCTTTTTTTGCAATGTGCTGCTGTGGTTCGTTATTCTATGCTCATTTATCGTATCAGCGCTTGTTTATGTGTGATTGATTATATTCTTTATTCAAAGACGAACTTTCTTATAGCCAGTCCTGATTGTGTTTCTGAGTTAAGTCACTTAATAATCTCATGTTCAGGGCCCCTTTAATTTCTACTCCTGTCCTTGATCACAAATTGAATGTTGCTTAACAACAAAAGTGTTAATATGATCAAATGAATAAGAACAACAATCTCTTACGAACATTTCTTTCGAAGTGGTATCTAATCATTATGTACTTCTTATTTCTTAGGGTACGGTCGGATTGCATTTGTATGGTTGTTTGCTGATCATATTTATGTTGTCGGTTGTCCTAAAAGGTCACTCTAATGTTCTTCTTTGTGATAAAATAATTTCTTTCAATTTGCTGTAGGTGCACCATGGAGGAGCTGGTACAACCGCTGCTGGCCTTAAAGCTGCGGTAACTTTTTACGTGAACTGGTGCTTTCAGAATTCTGCTTGTGCAACTTAGTCAATGACTAATGAAATAATTCATATATTTGATGTTGGTATACAATGCAGTGTCCGACAACTATTATCCCTTTCTTTGGCGACCAACCTTTCTGGGGAGAGAGAGTCCATGCCAGAGGTGTAGGTCCTGCCCCAATCCCAGTAGATGAGTTTTCACTTAAAAAGTTGGTTGCTGCAATTAACTTCATGCTAGACCCCAAGGTATTTTATTTCTGATCTTTTATTTCGCCTTCTCCCGTCTTTTTTTTTTGGGTCAGAGAAAAAAATTTCATTGAATAGAAAACAACTGGTACCAGAGGTACCCAACGCAATTACAGATTTATCATACTTGACCATCGATCCCAAAGAGATCGGTTTGCCCAAACATTACAGCTCAAATTCATTTCGATCTATCCTCTCATGACACACCAACTCCAAAAACGACATTTAATTTCCTCTTCGATTCTTCGAAAATCCCATATCTTTAGTTTGGTCAGTTCAGTTTTCCCGTCTAAAAGTACTATGAAAGAATAGTTTGGTCGGTTCAGTTCTCCAAAATCCGAAATTCTGGTTTCTTTAGTTTTTAGGGTTCATTTCAGTTCCTATATACTTATGATGTCGTCCACTTTTCTTTTTCTTCCACTTTTCTTTGGTATTCTTACTCTGGTTTACTTTTGCTGAGAACTTTTGCATGTTAAGGGTAGCAAATGAAACAAAAATATAGGAGAAGATGTATCTGTCGCGATTTTAAAAAATATGTATCTTATGCAGGTGAAGGAGCAGGCTATTGAACTTGCAGAAGCCATGCAAAATGAAGATGGTGTGAATGGAGCTGTGAAAGCATTTCTCAAACATCTGTGTAGAAATCTGGAGCCTGATCGCGTACCTGCAAAATCAAGCTTATTCTCTATGCGTTCATGCTTCGGCTGTTCCTAGATTTTGCAGAATGAGGTTTATTCCCTTTCATGTCTATCCCATTCTTAGCTATTAATATTCGATTCCGATTACTATTTCGCTGGCAGTTAGGATTACTCTTGTCCATACTACCTGCAGCTCCGATTTTCTTTCATCACTTCTTCTCACCTTCTACCACAAAACTTCATCCTCTAGAGTTGTATAAAGTGTTCTTCTCTTGGCAATATATGAGTTAGTTGTATGTCTTTTGAGTGTTTGCTTTGAGAGAGGTAAGATAAATATATATATAGCTAATCCACTACATAATTTTGATGGATTAAATAATTTTGAGCTTGTTTGATATTGTAATTCTTCAAATACTGAAGGGATTATTTGAATCCTTATGTTGTTCAAATCTTGGAAATGTTGAGAAACTTATAAATACAGTAATAAATTTCAATGGTGGATAGGTTTATTGAGAATATAAACCAGAAATGAAATAGGGAGTTGTTTGTTAGTGCAAGTATTGGGAAAGATTAAAAAAAAGAAAAGAAAAAAAAAGTAGTGTGACATGTCAGAGCTGGGGCTGAAGTAGTTCCATAATTGGGGGTAAGACTCTTAAACCCTCGACATGTTAAATTGGGGTAAATGGAATGGACCACCAGAGGCAGCAGCAGCACAAGTAAAAGAAGATTGGGCAGAGTTTGGCGGTGGAGAGAGTCAGGATAAAAATGGGGCAATTACTGGCTGCACCCATAACTCTTTATTTATGAGAGAGAGAGAGAGAGAGAGATGCGTTTAAATTTTCGGATACTATAGCATATGGCATTGATGACTAGATGACCATCCAAGACCAATGGGAGGTTGGTTGGGACTAACAATATTTGTTTGTATTGATTTGGATTTGGATACGATTTATATACTAAAATTTTGACGGAAGATCTAGGATAGTCATATAATGATAAGCCTAAATCTTAATTGATCAAAATTATACTCCGTTCGTCCCGTTCTACTTGACGTTTATTTCGTCTCAGGACGACCCGCCCAACTTGATGCGTTTCCTTGTATGGAGGGGATTTTAACTTCAAAATTAACTGAAATTAGTGCCCATTAATTGAACCATGTTTTTTAAATGAGCCCATTAACTTTTTCTTTCTTTATAAATCATTAAAAATATATATATATATATTATAATTACCAAATACAATACATTTTATACACTAAATACTTTTTTTTTAATTCCTGCGTTGAAAAGAAAAAAAAAGGAGCAGCAGAAGAACATGGTGGTAGATGGGTGACAGAAACAAGTGTGTTTAATCTTGATGGGCATATTCTACTACAAGCCATCCTATCCATTGGATATATCAGGTTACTTGAATCTGTATATAAACCTCATTTTTCTTTCTAGCACTCTTTTTTATGCACCACCTCAAGTCCAACTATTCTATTCTATTCTATTAACCAAGAACATACAACAAACATCTGAACCAAACCCTTGGAAAAAGAAACTTAAACATTACTCCACTACCTGAGAAGCTAATTAAACACCTAGGGTGTGTTTGGTAGAAAGTTAGGATTAGGTAAGACTAATAAACATGAGATTGTTTGTATGAATAGAAAGTGAGATAATTAATTCATATTTGTGTTTGGTAGGTAAGACTAAAAAGTAAGATAAGTTAAATATGTGTTTGGTATCAAAGCCAAAACTCCAGATTAAATTAGAAATTTACAAAAATAACCTTATATATATGCAATATTTTTTTAATCTTATACAAAACCTACTTCCCTATTCTTTTTTTAATTTACTATCTATTTTTAATATTATCTATTTTTGTTGTATTTTGTAATCTAATTTAAATTTTTATTTACATATCTATTTTTATTTTGTAATCTGAATATTAAATATTGCAGTATTTAATTTTTTATTTTGTAATCTATTTACATATTATTTATATTAGTATTAAATACTATTTACTTATTTTGTATATTATTTATATATTATTAAATACTATTTATTTTTCCTTATAAATACATGAATTTTGTTTAATAATAAAGCAACCCGTTTAAATTTTAAATTAGTCAAGAACAAAGCTACTAGTGATACAAAGCTACTTGTAATTCAAAGTAGAACAAAACAAAATTGCATAAACCACCATGGGGTTAGATTAGCCGCATCATACGTAATTAAAATGTAAGCACATAAGCAGTCGGCAGTAGCAGCGAAAACTACAAAAGGAAGAAAAAAAAAATATCATGTATAATAATTATAAAAAAAATGAGACCACTCCGCAACTACTTGATCAAAGCCATAGGCTTCCTCTTCAAACCTCTCTGGAAGCTATTCGCACAATACAAAAATGAAGATAATCTGAAGGCGAGTGAGGGCATAGAAGGAAAAATAATTTAATCCAAAGTTACTGTTTCAGTTGGTAAAAGATATCCGATGAAAAGGGAAAGTTTAAATAACTTAAACGTACAGTGGTTTAACCACGGGCCATGTACTAATATCGGGCCCCCATATAAAATAATCTTCATTACCAAACGGGTGGATAAGCCCGGATAAATAATTTATCTTGGCTAATATGCCCTACGAAACACAGCCCTAGTCTAATATACTTGTGAGATATTTCCATTTCCCAATCTCTCTCTCTCTCTCTTTGTGTTCAGAAACCTACACTTACACTTGCACTTCTATCTTCTCTCTTATCTCTTCTGTTACTGTAGGCCCATACATGCATCTCTCTCTCTAGTGCCAAATGTCACAAATCCCAATGCACACTTCTTCTATAAATCTAACACACTCCCACATTCTCCTCTCATCACATTTCTACCTCAACTCCACCAACATCCCTTCTCCTTTTCATTTTCATTTTCTGCCAAAAAAACACACACACACACAGAATGGAGGAGTCAACTACTCAAGGTACACCAAATAAAGCAGAAGATACAACTAAATTCTTCCCATGCTCATACTGTTCAAGGAAGTTCCACAGCTCCCAAGCTCTAGGCGGCCATCAGAACGCCCACAAGAAAGAGCGCAACGCCGCCGGAAAAAGCAGAAGGGCTGCTTCCGACTACGCCCTATTCCCGTCGCCGCCGCCGCCGCCGCTCATCTTCTCCCCGAACTACCCCATTGGGATCTTCAGTCCGTCGCAATACGTAAACGGTGTGGCGACGTCGTTTGAAGATGCAGCATTGTATCAATACAGTCTTGCGCATGAGCATAGCTCTGCATACTGCGAGAGAAGAAGGGTTAAATCATGCATTCATGATTTCAATGGGCCCACCAGCTATTCTCCTCAGAGCTACGGAGATTATAGTAACAGTACAGGGATCAGAAGCTTGATTTGTCGCTGCATTTGTAGTAGTACTTTGATCTCAAATAATACTCCGTCCTTCTCATTTTTCTCGACGCGTTTTTATTATTTTACGCTCACATATTATATTCAATAAACGGGTCGAGAAACACGGGAAAGACCTATACTTTTTTTCATTCCTTATTAATTTTTCTCATATTAAAACTGTTTTTGATTGATAAATGCATTTTCTTGATATAATATTTGTATGGGTGATTTTTTTTTTTTTTAAAGCAATATTTGTAGGGTTATTTTAGTTTTAGGTTTTTCGAAGGCCCAAGATGAAACAAAAAACAGAAGCAATAATAGAAATGAAAATTAACTATAATATATATATATATTTTTTTTCTTGAGAAAAAGTATACACTTATTTCTAAACTATCATACCTTCCCACAATAATGAAAGAAAAAAAAATACGGTTAATTAAGCTATGAACTCATTACTCCTGCATTCCCTATAATCAACCACTGCCGTGGTTCCATTCACACCAACTATATCGCAGCATTCAATTCGGTTCTTCTGAAAAACAAAAGATATTTGGATTCAGTATTTATTTAATTAATAAAGATAATAAATGAATACAATATTGAAGCAATAAATTAACCGGCTAAATTCATTTTCAATTGATTGACCTTTACACAGGGTTAGGTATACAACTATTTTTGGTTCTTTTCTACTTCTTAATTAATTATCCAAATAAAAGTCCTTTCAAAAAATCGTACAAATAAAAGGAAAATAGGGAAATTAAAAAAGTTACCATTTTGGTGAATCATAATGCATCTCTAAGAAATGACGTAACGTCGAATCCATCAAAATTATAATTTCCAAAAAAAGAAAAAGAAAAATCACATTGTTAAAATGTAAAAATAAAAACTTGTGAAACTATTCAATTACTTTAGAAACATTCTACGTTTATTGTGTGTACAGTTAATGTGACCACTACTGCCGTATCGATAATTTTTGAAATTAGAGTTTAATTTTTTTAAATCGTGCCAGAGTTCTTGGTGTGCCGGTGTCACGTTATCAATTTTTCCAAAATTTAATTTTGTTAAGTAGAATTTAGTTTTATTTAGTAAGAAAAAATTGATGACGACGCATAATCGAAACGAATAAGAAAAACGACGACGACGTACCCCTCTCCGGGCGGCGGCGGGGGAGAGAACACGAATCTCGGTGACGAAATCGGGGCAGTGGGTCCCGCACCAGAGGCAGGGGTTCATGGCGCGTGGGTCCGCGCGCGAGTAGGTGGTGGTGATGAAGGTCCCGTCGGAGGACTTGTTGACGTCCCTGAGGAAGAAGACGTGCGGCGCCTCGCAGGGATCGCCGCCGGGCGACCTCGAGTTGAACATGTACCACGGCGGCGGCCTACTGCTCGCGATCCAAGCCCTGTACGTTTCGATGGGGTCGGTGACGTGGCTCCGGGGCATCACCCTCTCGTATATGTGAGCCGAGTAACCCCACGAGATCGAGATCGTCCACTGCTTCTGCCTCTCGTGGCACAACGTCTGCTGCAGCGTCCGCGACTCGTCCGCTGCCGCCGCCGTCATCAGGTGGCGGAGGGCTCCCACGCGGTCCATGCCCGGGAACAGTGGGTCCACCACGTCCAAATGGTGCAATGACAGTAGTGGTGATTTCGGGTGTGCTGATAAGAATCCGGAGATGTCGCCTTGAAAATCAATCTGCAATAATAATTATATATATATAAAATAAAAGATGAAGTATAATTTCCCATTTAATATTCATTGACCAAGAATAATTGAAATTCAAAAAAATTAATAAATCCAACTTTGAAGTACGTGCTCAGCCCTATGGATAATGAATTACTATCAAGAAATTAAAAATTAAAGACTACAACGAAATTATATACTCTAACTACTAATTAGATTTCTTATAACTAATCGAAATTAAGTGTTTTAAACAAATTCATACAAATCAAAATTCAAGATAGACCGCAAGTGGGAGAGGATTAACTGCATTAATTAGACCAAACAATGTCACGATTCAGATCCTTTATTGCATTTTTATGATTTCATGTATAATACTACATTTCTGTGATCATTATCTGTGAAATACATTTCTAAAACCAACATTTTTCTTTTTAGAAATTTTTTATCACTGTTGATTTTGGAAACATTTTTAACAAGTCATAATTATTGAACAGTGCAACACTAAATACAACACTGAGATTCAATAGAAGATCTGAATCGACAGGCTTCTTTTTGTCTTTTTCTAATTACCAATTACTAATTCAGACTTCAAACTTTAAATACCGTAGACTACATTATCTAGCTAGCTGGCTATATTAGTATATGGCTACTAAAATTAACCAAATTGTAGTGATAAACAACAAATTAATTAATAAAATACCATAGTTAATTAATTACCTGATGGAGTCCCTTTTCCACAGTGAGGTCAACTCCAAAATCACCGACACAGTGCTTAAAAATGATATCAGCAGTAATAAAAAAGGGTGCATGCCTTCTAAAACAATTCTCCATATCCTCTGCTACAAGCTTCGCCAGAGGGTAGCTCAGAACAATCCCGGCTCCTCCAAAGCCCTGCTCGAACGAGAACCAGACGTTCGACATGTAAAACTCCGAGGGCGCCCCGATGTAATAGTACTTGCTGTGATCGTACTCACCGAGAACCTTCACCAGATTATCCAAGAAGAATATGGAGTCGTCGTCCCCCATCACCACCCACCTCACGCCGGAGTTATTATGATCTCTCAGCAGCTCCTTCAACCCTAGAACGATCCTCACGGCCATGGGGGCCACGGCCCTCGTCTCCAGCACCAGGTCGGTGATGTTTTCGGAAACCCTAAACGGAGGGGAGTTGGGGGACCACGGGAGGAGGTCGCCTTGTGGGGCCGCGTCGAGGTAGAGGATCCCACGTGTCGAGTTGGGACGCCACCAAGACTCGATGTAGTGTTTGCGGAAGTGGCAGCCACCCTCGGAGCCGACGAGGCCGAAGAGGAGGTGGGAGAGATTGGTGGGGGGGATTTGCATGGGTTGTTTAGGGTTAGGGTTAGGGTTAGTGAAGAGGGAGAAGAATTGGGTAGAGGAGAAGGTGGGGTAGGTTAGTTGTTTGGGGAGAGAGAAAGTGAAGAGCAAGTAGAGAGCAAAGGATGAGAGGAGAAGGAGTTTGCATAGATTAGGTTGGGAAACTTTCTCTGATGAAAATGGAGAAGCCATTTTAATTAGGTTAATGCAATGTTAATTAGCTATATATATTATATATAGTATGTGTGTTTGTGTGTGTGGATGCATGGTGGGAGGGTATTAATTTATGCTAGATGATCGAGAGTTGGGCAAAGGATTAAATGCACCATTTGACATAGAAAGTGTGTGGGGGGGGGGGGGGGGGGGGGTTAATTAATCAATTAATTACATTTAATTAGCATACGAGTTGCCTAAGAGAGATTTATAGTTGTCGAATGCCTAAGAAAATGCAATTATCTTCGGCTATTTACGACAAAATTAGAGGTTGAGGTTTGTGAAAAATTTAAAAATAGCTATATATATACTTTGTCTAGTGGCATATATACATGCTAAAATAATATGGAGGCGGGTTGCTCGAGTTAGTAATTTTCGTTTGGTTGAAGTAGAGGAATGAAAAGAAAATTGAATCAAGTTAAGTGGTGAAATTATATGTATATATATAAAGTATATGCATCATCATGAGAATTTGCATAATAAATATATTATTTTATTTTATTTTATATTATTTTTATGCATATAATGCATCATCATGAGAATGCAACATTTTATGATAAAATGCAACATTTTATGATGGATTGCAGGTTTCACGTAATAATTAGTTTTCACCATAACTCATCCCTATATATATATATATATAATAACTATGGAGGGAGATCAAATAGAATGAATCTCCCTGTGTTAACTAAAAATAAATCTTGACCCTCTATTTTGTAATCAACGGATATAATTTGTTCATGATTTATTGCAATTTCTAATACTTCTTTTAATTCTAAAGGATATTAAAGTAATATTCTCTAGACTTGTAACCGTCAAATGCTAATTTGTGGGACGTTACTTTCTTTTTATTTTTTTCCTTTTCCAAATGTTTTATGCTTTGAGGTGCAGTAATAAGTGGTATATATTTCCAAAGTCCGCATAAGATTGCTACACCCATGTACATTTTATGAAAATCAATATTAATGTGCTATATATATATAATGAACAACAACAATGTAATTACTTAATAAACTATAACCAATATTATTTACATTATACGTTATACGTATAATATGCAAATGCAATACCAAAAAGTATAATGTGCAATAATTTATATTATACGTCATAATAATAATATGCAACAATTTACGTATATGCTAAAAATATAGTGCAATAATAATTTATATACTATGCAATAAGTTATCATACAATAAGCAATACGTTGTCCAAAAATATGCTATAACAAAAATTATATTGTGTAATAATTTTTTATTGCATGCTAATTCAATATAAAATACTATGCAATAAGTTGTCATATATTATACAATAACAACAATTATATTGTGCAATAATTTATATTGCATGCTATTACAGTATTGTGCAATAATTTATTATACAATATGCAATGATATGACCTTTAGAAAGCAATACACAAGCATTATTTAACATTGACATAGTATGCAATGGCTTAAGTTGTACTCCGATATACAATTGTTAAAATGATTATCAATATATATTAAAAAGGAAAAAAGTCATTATCGTTTTTAACAATGCTATGCGGTGATTAAATAATAAAATAAACTACCAAAATACGTGAATGAGAATAAATAGCCGTGACTTTAGCGGAATCCATATATTCGTTAACCATAATTACCACCATATCCTCCTGATTAGTAATTAAATATAAAATTATAATATTCTTTTTAAAACTCAATCAATCTCCAGCGTACATAGTTACAAATCTATGGTCAATATTTGTTTCTAGTTAACACAGGAGGACTTGATTTCTATATAACCCACCCCTAATAACTATAATGAACAACAAGTAATTGAATCAATTAATTGAATCCCTTTTCAATCGGAAAAAAATAGAACCAAATATGTACTAATTAATAGTACAAAATAGTAACTAACAACTTGGAATATGGTCTTTTTTTTGTTTTGTTTCGAGCATGAAGTATATATGGTCATTTTTACGTTTAGAATTTTAAACCTAATTATTTACTTGTGAACGATTTTCAGTTCCTTTATTTGAGTTTAATTATACTTTTTGGTAAATGAAACTAATTGTTGCATATAGTTGGGAGAAATTTGTCATGTGTATCTATGGTATAATTATTGATAAAAAAATAAAAAAAAGAAAGTATTATTGATATATGTATAAATAAAATAATAATACCGGTTAGTGGGACTTAATTTCATTTAAGCCCACACTGAATGAGAACTTATATGAATATGAATTAAACAGCAAACCTTGTTGAAATGTTAGGGTTTAGCTACTGTAGACCTAACTACAGTAAACCATTTTTGGGGGATGAATGTACATGTACTCATGTACAGTACCTCAAAATTCAAATCAAACTTTTAATGTAGTGGCTAAGTGGCTTCACTTTTCTCCTTAATAGCAAAGATAAAGTCTACTTTGGATTAATGCGTAATGCGAAATTTGGTACATCCTACGCTGATTTTTCTTCCATTGCTCTACTTGTAACCTATATTTAACTCTTTTTTTGGAAGTACATACATTTACAAAAAAAAAACCCTTCTGGTGTATGATTATTACTAATAAATTGCATATCAAATACAGAATTCAATTAAGTAATGCTACCGATTTTATTTTTTTTGGTTGTTGTTGTAAATTTAGCATTAACTATTGGAGCTTATTATATATTGAATCTCACTTTTATTAAATTGTACACTCAACTATATTTAATATTCAATACAAATTCTTAACAGGATTTGCATTTGAAGTGATAGATTAATTAAACTTCTTCAAATATTCGAATTTATGTTAAAATATGCCAACGAATTCTAATCCATCGTTTGAGAAACGACGAAATTCACTGCGATAGTAACCGGTTTTACTCGAATTTGCCGACGGACTGTTAATTTATCACTAATCTGCAGTAGTATTCCTTCGGCGATACATAACAGATCGTGGGAAAATTGTCAACTTTGTCAACATAACTGTTGCGAATTTTCCGCCATTGTTCCGATCCGTAGTCAAATCACGACGAAAAAACCCGTCGTATATTTTAATTCCCGACGCTTTTTTCTCCGACTTCTGTGTTCCATCAGTGTTCAGATTCAGCAGTTAATCTGAACGCCGACGGATTTTTGGAATTTAAGTGTGGAAATTTCCATTGATGATGAACAGTGTTTTGTAGTAGTGGTAGATGTCAACTGGTTATGGGCTGGATTTTTATTATATTCAAGCCCAGTATGGCATTCAAACTTGGGCCTGGGCCTAATCTAAAAATCAAAATTCAAGAAAGAACAGAGCAAATCATCATCCCCTCCGCACGTGGTGGTTTAAGGTGGCACAGATCAAACGAGGAAGAGGACGGCGGTGGAGATGGACTTGAACAATCGAAACATTATATTATATTGATATCAAAAGGTCAAGAGATATTTAAAATTCTATTAAAGTATATATCCAATTCATGCAAGGCATTGATTTGATACCAAATAACGCCTAACATAGGATAGATTAAATAATAATTATACCGTTACATCGTTAGTCAACTTACTAATTTTAGTTATTAAACTTGACCCATATAACATGCATTTTGAACTAATATCCTCCTCATAACACGTTTCTAGACGAAAAACTGGCTGCTGGTCAACGAAAATACACATTTTTGGTCAAATTAATTGCAATTACCAAACTCGTATAGTCATATATAAAGACTAATTTCGAAATAAAATTGGGTACAGTGACACTAATACGTATACATAAATAAAAATAAAAAATAAAAAATGATGAAATAGTAATGATAAATAAAGTGTAGAACTGTCAAGTAACACCGGACACACCGAATATTTTTCTCTATAATGGGAACCTGCTTCCCATGAATAAATAATAAATAAATATATATAAAAAACCTACCTCCCATGAATTAAACCCGTTTAGGGCTTTTTTTTTTTTTTAATTTTAATTTTTTAATTTAATTAACAAGAAATTTAAAAGTTGTGTTACGGAAGATTCAAATATATATGAAACTTTTCGTCTCAAGTATTAATTTCCTTCCACATGCTATAGGCCAACACATACACACACCTAATTAAATTAATTATTACTCTCTCCGTATGTGACCTATGTGCTTTTATTTCATGACTTTTTACAGTTTCACTTTAATATAAACATACATATTAAATGTGACCCAAACATTACTAATTATAAAAATTAAAAATCGTGGCGAAAGATTCTAGACACATATAGGACAGAGGGAGTATTATTTAACATTTTCGCATGCATTCATATGTGTTCAATTCATGGCTAATTAAATCCCAATATTTTACCATTAAGTGTGTTCTCTATAGTGA
This sequence comes from Mentha longifolia, assembly GCA_001642375.2. Lineage (NCBI taxonomy): Eukaryota > Viridiplantae > Streptophyta > Magnoliopsida > Lamiales > Lamiaceae > Mentha > Mentha longifolia. The sequence goes on along the minus strand of CM038113.1, from coordinate 40,195,521 downwards.
AAAATTTTCATGGGAAAATAGAACAATCACTCTTTAAATTATTCCTTATTTTCCACCTTTTCCCACTTTCTTAACTTTCTTCCCTTCATTTGCACTCCAATGGAAAGAAAATATTATCCCACCAACATGGAGTGAAAATATTATCCCACCAATATAGTATAAAATTGTTCATCATAGAGAAGGAGGTGGGAAAAGGTGAAAAATAAGGAAAAATTTAAAGGGTTATTGCTCTCTTTTCCAATGAAAATTTTTCACCATAGAGAACACAACCTAAATTAGAACAACTTTTCAAAATGCTAATTAAGTTTCAAAATTTCAATTTTGGTCGCAAACAGAAAAAAAATATTTGTACGAAAATATGAGTTAATGAAATTGGAAAAATAACTTAATTGACCAAAGTCATGAAGTCTAAGTCTAATTAATGAAGTTAGGAGCAATGGCATTTATAGTATTTGTACGTGGACTCTCGCCTGCTTCTTTCTCCAATACTCCATTAAATTTTCTTCTCTTCTTCTACTATAAATTATCACTCGCGCCTTCCTCATTTAATTCAACCTCAACGCAAACATTCCACTCCTAGTGAGAGAGAATTACAAGAGAGAAAAATCATAGTACTATCAATTAATATCAATGGCGATTTCTTCCAATATATTTTCTATCTATATGTTCCTGACTGCACTGCTGCTTGTCAATGCAATTGCCATAACATTGAGGTAACGTTGACACATTTATATTCATATATATTCAAGAACGCGTTAAGTTGAACGAGACGGGACGGAGTATATTTTACCGCCTTTGATTTGATTGATTTTCCATTGGATTTTACAGTGGTGAAGAAAGTAGTAGTGGGCCCAACCATGAAAACGCCGCTTTGGATCATCCTGAAGCTGTTGCCTCCATGGTTAATATGTAAGCCTAATTTCTTTTTCTTTTTCAATAATTTTGATTCTTAAGGACTGTTTGGTAGCTTTCATGAAAAAAAAAAAAAAATGTCAAATAAGATTAGATATGATAAGAATTATAAAAAAATTATCTTTTAATGAAATATTGTTCACAGCCTAGCTAATTTTATCCGATGGGAAAGGTCAGATGATTTATTAAGAAGAAACCGTGATTACGGACCGGACCTATTTCACGGGCTCTCAACATAATTTATTTGAGATACCAAATAAATAAAAAATGGTAGATAATTTATTTATTTATATGGGTTTTTTAATTGCAACTTTTCTTGACTACCAAACGATGCAGGAGTGTCCATAACGCGACGGCGAGAAGGAATCTGGGGTCCGTCTCATGCGGACGGGGAACCCCATCGACGACTGCTGGCGGTGCGACCCCAACTGGATCCGCAACCGCCGCCGCCTCGCGGATTGCGCCATCGGCTTCGGCCGCAAGGCAGTCGGCGGCCGCGACGGCCGCTTCTACGTGGTGACCGACCCGAGCGACGACGACGCCATGAACCCACAGCCGGGGACTCTCCGCCACGCCGCCATCCAGGACCGGCCCCTCTGGATCGTGTTCAAGCGCGACATGGTCATCACCCTCAAGCACGAGCTCATGGTCAACAGCTTCAAGACCATCGACGGCCGCGGCGCCGACGTCCACATCGCCGGCGGCGGCTGCATCACCATCCAGTACGTGACCAACGTCATCGTCCACGGCCTCCACATCCACGACTGCAAGCCCACCGGCAACGCCATGGTCCGCACCTCCCCCTCCAAGTACGGGTATCGGAGCATGGCCGACGGCGACGGGATCTCGATCTTCGCCTCCAGCCACGTGTGGATCGACCACAACGCCCTCTCCAGCTGCTCCGACGGCCTCATCGACGCCATCATGGGATCCACCGCCATCACCATTTCAAACAACTACTTCTCCCACCACAATGAGGTCCGCTCTCTCTCTCTACTGTTAATTAGAAGTATTAATAAATAAATTAATGAAATATGGGATGCAGGTTATGTTGTTGGGGCACGATGATTCGTACACGGGAGACAAGGTTATGCAAGTAACTGTTGCTTACAATCATTTTGGGGAGGGTTTAACGCAGAGGATGCCAAGGTACTATACACACGAATTAATTTTTTTTTTTAATTAATCAAATTAATCTATGTATTAATTAAAAAAATATATGTATTCAAAAATATATTCAGGTGTAGGCATGGGTATTTCCACGTGGTAAATAATGACTACAGTTCGTGGGAGATGTATGCGATTGGTGGAAGCGCGAATCCCACCATCAACAGCCAAGGCAACAGATTTCTTGCCTCCAACAACCCTTTTGCTAAAGAGGTACGTCTCTTTCTATTTAATCAATTTTCACAGACTATGATATGTTATAAATAAAGAAATTAATATAAATATATACTTTAAAAACTAAATTTTATCATATAAAACTAAATCTAAAGGAAATTTGCCGACGCAGCACTTCAGCAATGGACATATTAATTAAATGTGTTCATGATGGGCATTAGAGCATTATTGATGATACTCTGTTCTATTTTGATTTTTATATAGGTGACGAAGAGAGTGGTGAGTCCGGGTGATGAGACGTGGAAGAAGTGGAACTGGAAATCGGAGGGCGACCGTTTGCTAAACGGCGCATATTTCACGGCGTCGGGGCAGAGGGAAGCGAGCAGTTTCGCCAGGGCCTCCAGCCTCGCGGCCAAGCCTGCTTCCTTGGTAGCGACGCTTACTTCTGATGCCGGCGTCCTACACTGCCGCAAAGGACTTCGCTGCTGATGCTAATTTAATATATATGTTTGAAATAAAGATTCTTTTAGGAAAATGAAAATATATAGATAGGCATAGGCAATTGATTGATTTAACCCATTTATGTCAATTCTTGATTGTATTTGTACCTAGCTATTTGATAGTAGTAGTTGTTAAGTATTAGTATAGATTGTAGTTTCAGGGATTAATTCATCGTTCATTAATTAATCTGCGATGTACTTGATTTTAATCATGATCACATTATATATATATATATATATATATATATATTACGATTATTCCTATTTTAAATAAATATATATGTGGTGGAAGCACGCAAGATATGTGACAACACATTATTTATGTCTTGAGCAAACACGTGAGGTTACATATGTAGCAGAAGACATGGGAAAAGGGCATATGCTATCTCCATTAATTAATTAGTTAATTCATGAGTAATCCCAATTTTGTACGCTTTTTCAATGATGCCATGGCTCAAATGCTCACGAGTCATGACTATCCCATAACCGAAGAAATAATCTTGGGTTATATCAAGACAAATTTAAACCAAAACAAGCAAAAACAAGAATGAATGAATTTGTGAGAAACTGATCTAGCTAGGGTTTCACAGTTTGGGGACGCAGAGTGAGATTCTTGCTTGTGAGAAGTTCTTCTGGAACCTTGTCCTTGAAGCTCTCTATCGTCTCCTCATCTCCCCGATATGATACCTGAAGCCCAGCCCCTCTTGTTCCACCAGTGTTGCCATCGCTGAAATGCTTGCAGATTCGCTGCAATATTCCAAGTTGATAACTTCAAGTGAATGTATTCCTCCAATACCTGAAGGAACCTCCTCCAGTTTACAAATGTTGGAGACGAAGATTGCGGAGGGCCGGAAAATGGACGGAATCTGCATTCCAGCGAACCTAACTCCCCAACTCCATTGATTACAACTCGGCGCTCCCTATTTATGGCTTCTACTTGTGGTGTATATCACACACGTACAAGAACTCCTCTTTCTTGGCAATGTTGAGGCACAACTCTCTGAGAAGATCATGCAGTTTAAAATATTAAAAATCCAGCGCCCATCAGCTAAAATGAGATGATTTCTCTGGAAGAGAAATCCCTTAGGTACCTCCTTGCAACCGCTTCCGAGGTGGCATGTACAAAAGATTCTAGAAATCCTTCACCACTCCAAAGTTCAACAGCTCGATCGGGACACGTGAATCGTTTCATCTTCTGGAAATGCTCCGAGGCAAGTAGCTGTAACTCAAAGATAATATATGCATGCACTGCTCCTCCAACTTTGTAGAATTCAAAACTGAGCTCATATGGTTTGCAACATTCTCCCAGTATTTTAGAGTCGTCCCCAACGACTCTTTGAGATGGCCTGCAACCACAACTATTGCGAGGGGAAGTCCTCTGCATTTTTTGACTATCTTCTTTCCGATCTCCTCCAACTCAGGAGGGCAACCTGATGTTTTTTGGCAAAATAGATCCCAACTTTTGTCCTCATCAAGACAATGCATTTTCCAACCACGAATTGCCTAAGGGCCTGTTTGGTATCCATATACTAGTATATCAGATATCATATATGAGTATGGGTGGCTATGGGTATGAGTTATCAGTTAAAGCTGTGTTTGGTTGATGAGATAAAGCAAGATGGGATGAATCATCCAGCTTCATCATAGTGTTTGGTACCCAAGTAGCCTAAACTGGACGGCCCAAGTTAAAAGCTCAGGCCCGCTTAAAATCTACTGTATTGGTGGGTTAACTCATCCTACAAAATTGGTCAGATACATTCATCTCCTTGAAACAGTAAAAGCAAGAATTCCATGGGGTTACAACTTTACCCTTCTGCCTTCGAGATTTCATCTCACTTCCACGAGCAAACTATTTCGACGGAGAGGTGCTGCTGTTTTTACGCTTTGTCGTCCTACGTTTTTTCAATTCATGCATTTTTTATCGATCGAAGGAAGTAATTGTTGATTTCTCTTACAATTCATCAATACCTTTAGGTAATTTTCCAAACCAAGGACTTCATCGAGTTTCTCCACAAGATCTGACCTACCTTTGCCCAATCCAACCAAAAAAGCTAAAGTTTCTTAAATTTTCGCAATTTTAATTTAACAATCGATTGAAAATTATTTTAGATCGGTTTAGATGGAGCGGTGTGATGCCGTTTTTCTGCTGGGATTCTTGAATATTTGCTTCAATTCTGATTCCTTCAGATTCAATTGCCTTTTGGATTTTGGTGGGCATTTTTTTTTTTTTTTTTTTACGCCTGGGCATTGTTTTTGGTTTGCGTTGGTAGTTTTTTTTTATTTCCTATTATAGTTTCCTTTTGTGATGATTTAAAATTAATGGCTTTAGCTTGTTGGTATATGTTGTCATTTGAGGATAACTTTTGAAATATATTATCACTTTGAGAGATTCAAAGTTCGAATTTTCTGAGTTTGAATTTGATGGTAGTGACGTATTGAAATTTTTGGTTCTTATATCTATCGTGTCTTTCTTTGTCTTCAATTCATTCAACTAAACTAGTATTTTAACCTATGCAGATTCTTGTTCTCGTTCTAGTTCTGCTACTCGGGGGCTCAGAAGTGAATTGGTGGGTTTGCAATTGTATATGTATAAACCCTAGTGAATTGCCGCGAAAGTGAATATGCGAAAAGTGAATCGGCGCGAATTCAATTGGGAATTTGAAGTGAATTGGAGAAGGGTAATATTGTAATTGTGTATTTTAATCCAATGTTATATGGTTGTCACCAAACAACATTTTAAGTTATCTTACTTTTTGTTTCACTCTACCAAACACAAAAATAGATTAATTAACCTACTACTATTCATATGACTCATCCTAGGTTTATTAATCATCTTACATCCCAACACCCTTACCGAACGCAGCCTAAGGATATTATATCTGATATCTACGGTTTGGTATGAATTATTCGATATGAGATATCAAATCTTGCTTTGAAAGAAGTTAGTTGATAATAATAATAATAATAATAATAATAATAATAATAATAATAATAATAATAAATTGGTACATGTTCAAAAAATATTCAATCAAACTGTTACAACATTTTAAATAATTGGAAAATAAATCCAATATATGCAAAAACAAATCAAGAGCAGAGTTTATGCTAATTATCTATAATGCATATGACAAGCAAATAAAATATTCAGAATTAATCGAATCTACTTCTTGGACCAATTAAAATTCAAAAAGTATTGGGTCAATGCTTTATGCTGATGTTATCCCCACTTTGTAGAATCATATTTCTTGAATCAACTAATTTCTGTGTGTAGAGAAAGCAAATCGGCCAATAAAATAATTCTGAGTCCAGATGTGCTATTTGGAAAAAAAAGAAGAAAAAAAAAATCACCTGACGATGCGTCAATTCTCCGAAAAAAATATGTATTCTTATCACTGAATAATTTGCAATTGGGTGATGGAACAGAAGAGGAGAAAGTGAAGAGCGAGGGTTACAGTTTCGCGGCTGATATATGTGATACCGGTGTTGATTTTGGTATATAGGAAAGTGTTAAAAGAGAGGATGTGAGTATATCAGGATATCAATTTGATATCCATATACTGATATACCAAACAAAAAGTATGGGCATTGACCATTTTAATACCCATACCTGATATACGTATGTTTGGCCACATACGAGTGCCTCGTAGTCACATCAATTCGACTTCCAATATTGTCCATGTTGGGAAAGAAATACTTCATCTCGTCCCAAGCTTCGACACTCCACATGTCGTCTAGCACAATCAAATATCTTCTCCCGCATAAATGCTTGTACAACCGTTCTCCTAACCCATCGCATCAGTGGATTGATGAGCGCGCAGAAGCTGGTCGAGCGTTTTCACAGCATTGTATTGTTGAGATATCGTAGCCCAGAGACGAACATCGAAGTGTTCTATAATTAATTGACGTTTAACAGCATGAGTGGCAAGAGTAGTCTTACCAATTCCCCCCATGCCTACGATGGGGATGACTCTACGACTCAAGGGTACTCCGGTGAGCTGATCCAAGAGCTGACCCTCTAAAGCTTCTGCAGCTTCTTAAATTTTCTGCCCCCGTGAGAAATAGAATTACTGCAGCTTTCCATGAAGTAGTCCATCAGAAAAATGACACTTTGCCACAAGGAACTGTCTTTCGTCAAAGGAAAAGGAATGGCGAGGGTGATTGTGGATAAGGACTAGATTATCCTGAAGGGAAGGAAACAAGAGCTGCGAATGCTGCTGCCATGGATCTCTACTGAAAATGGGATGCCTGTTTGTTTTGTGAATGGAATTTGTGTTTGTTTTGTGTCCAGTCGTTTAATTAGTATAGTAGCTAAATTATTCAAACCTTATCTTCTTCTTCTTCCTCCTAATTTTTTGTATATTTTATCTTTTAATTTGATCTAAATGAAAAAATAAATTATTTGAAATCAGCGTTTGTTTTGGTCTTCTTTGAGCACGTCGTATACCACAACTATGAGCATATGACCCAATCGATCGCTTCTCCTAATCTCCATACTGTATTTTTATTTAATACCCCTCCTACTAGAGCGATAGAGGATCCCATGACCTACTCGAGTTGGTAAATTATAATTCTTTCCTAATATTCTTTTGAATCAATTCTTCTATTTTAATCAAATTTTGTCAACCATGACCCACTCTTATCTTATTTCAGGATATACTATTATCATCGAATTTATGATATCCCCTAATATTTTTACGAAAAAATAAAATGCCCCCTAAACTTTGTTTTGGAATAAAAAGGACTTCAACGTTTATTTTTAAGAACAATTTGCCCCTCTCAACTTACAATCTCCAAATATCCGTCTATTTTATTTTATTTCTGTTTTTCTTTTCTAATTTTCGTGGGCCCCACAATCAAATAAGCGGAAAGTATGAATGATACATTATTCTCAATCTCTCAATCGCTCTGGCATCGGAGAAGCAATCGAACGGTCTGTCTATGCCGAGAGGCGCGACGAACTTCATTTGGATGACAGAGTAAGTTAAGTAAAATATGAGTACGTACATAACCGTCAACGTAGATAGAAGTCTGAATCCGGCGATGTCGCCAGAGCTCATCCTCATAAATGCCATGAGTGCCGGCGATTGATTGGCGGAGTTGAGAGAGGTTTCACAATGGTTGTAGCAGTTGACAATTTTTGAAGTGTAGAGTTTGAGTGAGACACTGATTTGTAAGAGATGAAAAATATATATATATATATATATTGTTCCTACTTCCCGCTTATTTGATTGTGGGACCCACAAAAATTAATAAGAAAAACATAAATAAAAAAAAATAGACAGATGTTTGAAGACTGTAAATTGGGAGAGACAAATTGTAAGTTTAAGAGACATTTTATTTTTCGTAAAAACGTTAAGTGGATATTCTATACCTTATCCCTATGGAGTAATATATATTGACCTCATTAGTTCATAAACAAATTAAGTATTTAAGTCAAATGAATCAAACTTTAATTTCAAGAGCTCTCATTATCGGGGCCATAACATTTGCATCCCAAGCGTTAACAAAGCTATAAGCCTATAACTCCATCTTGGGGTAATTCTAAAAACAGCCTTCATTTTACTCTTTATAGCCCTCATATTTTATTATAAATAAATAAATTTATTAAGAAATTTATTCCGACTTTTTTGTTCTTTTTGGCTTTCAAAAGCAAGAGAAGATGAAGAATTGGGTGGAGGTACGTTCAGCTAGTGCCGACCGCGGCGGCGTAAAACAATATATTTTCGTAAGGATTTAAAAGGACTTGGGATCCTCCGTCCCAATTCTTGTGTTCTAACCTTATCTCAAAATATAAATTCTATTAGTTTTATGTATTATTTTTTTCAATAAATTTATATTATAACGATTTAGTTTAATTTTATAATTATTTTCAAGGGTTCACCCACCCTATTAGGGTTTATAATTATTTTTTAGCATTTAATTTCACTTTTATTAGTATATTAAAGATGATAAATTCAAAACTAAAGTATATAATTTAAATAAAAAAAAATCAATTTTTTTTCTTTATAAATGTCTATTATGATTTACAATATGATTATCCGTCGTCGTTCCGCAATCAAATCAACGACGGAAAAAACCGTCATAGAACTCAATTTCTGACGCTTTTTTTCTCCGAATTCTGTGTTCCACCAGCGTCCCGCAGTAGATCTGGACGGCGACAGATTCCACGGCGGAAATTTCCGTCGAGAATGAACAATTATTTTATAGTGAATTATACGTATAGATGTCAACTGGTTATGGGCCGGACTTTTATTATATTCAAGCCCAGTATGGCATTCAGACCTGGGCCTGGGCCTAAATCTAAAAATCAAAATCCAAGAAAAAACAGAGCAAATCTTCATCGCCGCGGCAGGTAGTGGTTTGAGGTGGCGGAGATTAAAGAGAGGCGGAGTCAAACGTGTAAGAGGACTGGCGGTGGAGGAAATGGACTTGAACGGGTTGAAGGATTATATTACTATATGATATCGAAAGGTCAAAAGATATATGAAATCTATTTAGTATCCAATTATGCGAGGCAATGATTTGATACCAAATAATGCCCAACATAGGTTAGACTAAATAATAATTATATACCGTTACATCGTTAGTCAACCTACTAATTTAGTTAGTATAATTGACCCATATAACATGCATTTTGAACTAATATTCTCCTCATAACACGTTTCTAGACGAAAAACTGGTCAACCAAAATACACATTTTTGGTCAATTTAATTGCAATTACCAAACTCGTATATAAAGACTTAATTTTTGAAATAAAAGTGGGTACAGTGACACTAATACATATACATACAGCAAACAAAATAATGAAATAAAGTGTAGAACTGTCGAGTAACACCGGACACACCGAATATTTTTCTCTATAATGGAAACATGCTTCTCATGAATATAATTAACCATGTTTTATCCTCTTTTCCAAAATTTAACTGTATCCCAAAATTTAACTTTTATTAGTCATAAGAAATACGGAGTACTATAAGTAAATCATAATAGCCTGTTATAAAATAAATTTTGAAAATTTTATTATATACCCTAATATAACTAATAAAAATAAAATTAAATGCAAAAAAATAATAATTATAAACCTTACTTGGATGGATGAACCCTTGAAAATAATCACAAAATTAAACCAAATCATTATAAGATAAATTTATCAAAAAAAATACATGAAACTAATAGAAATTTACGATCTGAGACACGATTGAGATACCAAATTTGGGATAGAGCACCCCAAGTGGTTTAGGCTTAATTAAAGTAAACTGTAAACATTTTCGCGTGCATCCTTATGGGTTCAATTCATGGATTCTGATCCTTTATTACCTAATGATGTGACATTCTCTATTGCACTGTTAGATGATTGCCACGTGTTTGCAATATTTACAAAACTAACAATATTTAAAATTTTCCATAATGAAAAATGAGTGATTTTGGAAATATTACATACACATGGCTATCATCTAACGGTGCAATAAAAAATGTCACATCATTAGGCAATAGAAGATCCGAACCCTCAATTCATGCCTAATTAAATCCCAATATTTTTCCATTATTGTAGATTATAACAGCTGAGTTTCAAATTTTCAATTTTTGTCGCAAAGAGAAAATATTATTTGTGCGAAAATATGCAATTGGAAAAATAACTTAATTGACCAAAAGTGAAGTCTAAGTCTAATTAATGAAGTTAGGAGCATGGCATTCTCTATTTGTATTTGTACGTGGACTCTCGCCTGATTCTTTCTTCAATACTTCATTAAATTTTCTTCTCTTCTTCTACTATAAATTAACACTCGCGCCTTCCTCATTTAATTCAACCTCAACACAAACATTCCACTCCTAGTGACAGAGAATTGCAAGAGAGAAAAATCATACTATCAAATTAATATCAATGGCGATTTCTTCCAATATATTTTCTATCTATATGTTTCTGTCTGCACTGCTGCTTGCCAATGCAATTGCCATAACATCGAGGTAACGTTGACACATTTATATTCAAATATATTCAAGAAACGCGTGAAGTTAAACGAGACGGGACGGAGTATATTTTACCGCCTTTGATTTGATTGATTTTCCCTTGGATTTTACAGTGGTGAAGAACCCAACCATGAAATCGCCGCATTGGATCATCCTGAAGCTGTTGCCGCCATGGTTGATATGTAAGTCTAATTTCTTTTTCTTTTTCAATAATTTTGATTTCTTAAGGACTGTTTGGTATGTTTCTTAAGGACTGTTTGGTAGATATGATAAAAATTAAAAAAAAAATAATCTTTTAATGAAATATCGATAATTTTATCTGATAAGGAAGGGTCAGATAATTTATCAAAAAGAAATAATAATTTTATCACGGGTCAAACCTATTTCACATGCCTTCGACATAACTTATTTGAGGTTACCAAACAAATAAAAAAATGCCAGATAATTTATTTATTTGGGTTTTTGATTTCAACTTTTCTTGGCAACCAAATGCAGGAGTATCCATAACGCGACGGCGAGAAGGAATCTGGGGTCCCTCGCGTGCGGGACGGGGAACCCCATCGACGACTGCTGGCGGTGCGACCCCAACTGGATCCGCAACCGCCGCCGCCTCGCCGACTGCGCCATCGGCTTCGGCCGCAAGGCGGTCGGCGGCCGCGACGGCCGCTTCTACGTGGTGACCGACCCGAGCGACGACGACGCGATGAACCCGCGGCCGGGGACCCTCCGCCACGCCGCCATCCAGGACCGGCCCCTCTGGATCGTGTTCAAGCGCGACATGGTCATCACCCTCAAGCACGAGCTCATGGTCAACAGCTTCAAGACCATCGACGGCCGCGGCGCCGACGTCCACATCGCCGGCGGCGGCTGCATCACCATCCAGTACGTGACCAACGTCATCGTCCACGGCCTCCACATCCACGACTGCAAGCCCACCGGCAACGCCATGGTCCGCACCTCCCCCTCCAAGTACGGGTATCGGAGCATGGCCGACGGCGACGGGATCTCGATCTTCGCCTCCAGCCACGTGTGGATCGACCACAACTCCCTCTCCAGCTGTTCCGACGGCCTCATCGACGCCATCATGGGATCCACCGCCATCACCATTTCAAACAACTACTTCTCCCACCACAATGAGGTCCGCTTTCTCTCTCTACTTTCTCTCTCTACTGTTAATTAGAAGTATTAATTAATTAATTAATTAATTAATGAAATATGGGATGCAGGTTATGTTGTTGGGGCACGATGATTCGTACACGGGAGACAAGGTTATGCAAGTAACTGTTGCTTACAATCATTTTGGGGAGGGTTTAACGCAGAGGATGCCAAGGTACTATACACCCAAAAAAAAAATAAAAAAAATTAATTAATTAATTAATTTTATTCAATCAAATTAATCTATGTATTAGTTAAAAAGTATGTATTTTTAAAAATATATTCAGGTGTAGGCATGGGTATTTCCACGTGGTAAACAATGACTACAGTTCGTGGGAGATGTATGCGATTGGTGGAAGTGCCAATCCCACCATCAACAGCCAGGGCAACAGATTTCTTGCCTCCAACAACCCTTTTGCTAAAGAGGTACGTCTCTTTCTATTTAATCAATTTTCACAAACTATGATATGTTATAAATAAAAAAATTAATATAAATATATACTCTAAAAACTAAATTTTATCATATAAAACTAAATCTAAAGGAAATTTGCCGACGCGGCACTGCTGCCATGTCAGCATTGGACATATTAATTAAGTGTGCTCATGGTGGACATTGGAGCATTACTGATGATACTCTGTTCTATTTTGATTTTTATATAGGTGACGAAGAGAGTGGTGAGTCCGGGTGATGAGACGTGGAAGAAGTGGAACTGGAAATCGGAGGGCGACCGTTTGCTAAACGGCGCATATTTCACGGCGTCAGGACAGAGGGAAGCGAGTAGTTTCGCCAAGGCGTCGAGCCTCGCAGCCAAACCTGCTTCCTTAGTAGCGACGCTTACTTCTGATGCTGGCGTGCTACACTGCCGCAAGGGACTTCGCTGCTGATGCTAATATATATGTTTGAAATAAATATTCTTTTAGGAAAATGAAAATATAGGCAATTAATTGATTTAACCCATTTATGTTAATTCTTGATTGTACCTATTTCATAGTTGCTAAGTATAGATTGTAGCTTCAGGGATTAATTCATTGTTCACCTAATATATGCTAATATGCATTACCATTATTGCTTATTTACATACTTACTATGTCCCGTTATATTAGTCTTATTTCTTGAATATATATTAGATATAAAATAGAGTCAATTCATTATATAGCCATATAAATTAACAAATGTCAAATTAAAGCCAAGAAGATAAAAAATACAAATTATGTCAATTTTTGACTTTTAGACCAAAATACCCTTATTAAGTTGACTTTAACTGATTTTTTTACTTTTATTTTGTTTATTCTGAAGTTTCTTTTTTGTTTTTTTGATTTTTTTTTTCAAATTTTACGTTTTTTTTATTTAATTTTTAACATTTTAAGAAAGGGTGAACTTTAGACATACCCAAAACAAATAAATATATAAGTTTTATACCCACAAGTTTAAGAGTATAAGTTTTATACCCAAAATTAAATGAAAAGACAGAAATAACATCCACCTTTACTCACATTCCAAATAAAACAAAAGGGAAAGTGAGCCCCACTTTACAATTTATTCTTAACATTAAAAAAAAACCCTACCCCACTCTCTTCTCACGTCTCTCTCAATCTCTCTCCTTCTCATGATTGAATTGAAACCGTGAACCCTAGCCCCCCTTTTTTTTTCTCAACGGTGAGGTACTATTTAGCCGGCGCCGGAGAGAAAAGAAGCAATGGCCGATTCCGAGCACCATTCGGGTAACGAAGATGAGGCAATGAAGGTCCGTCACAGCCACGTCGCCGACTTTCGACGAGGGAAGAATGGGAAAACATTCCCGATCCGCCGACGCCGGTTAGTAAATTTTTTAAGTTTTTTTTTTAAAAATTACAGTTTTTACTTGAATGTTTAGTTTTTTTTGGTGAATTTTAAGCATGTTTATATAGTTTTATGATTTTAGAATAAAATTAGAATTATAATATGTTTATTTCCTTCGATTTGTGGGTTCGAATTTATGAATGAATTTGTATGCATAAATCTGCAAAATCTGGAAAATAGATCTGTAGAAGATGAAGTTAAATTCCCGTCTCACGGTTTGATATAAAGGAAACAGTGATGCCTCACGGTTTGGATACATTTTAAACCGTGAGCTTTACTTTTAACGGTCACGATTTTAACCAAACCGTGAGCTCACGGTTAGATTCAAACTGTAAGCTCCACGTGGCTTAAATCGAACCGTTTAAAGTATTGCTCATGGTTAAAAATGAATTGTAACCGTGAGACCTCACGGTTTATCTTATGTTTCAACCGTGAGAAGCTTTTTTTTATCAGAATTTGTGATTTTTTAAATGTTAATTAATTAATTAATTCGCGCTTTTTGTTTATTTCTTTTGCAGCCTAGGTTTAATTGGTATAGGCCACGTATGCAAGGATTCCCGGGTGAAATAAATTGCTAGCATCGGGACTATGCTATTCCGTCGATCATAGATCAGATTATGCGTATTGGCGGAGAAGAATTGGTTAGGCAATTCAGCGAGGTTTCTCCTTTCGCCCGGTTGTGCACGATGAGGAAGACCGGCAATGCGAAACGTGCCTTGCACGAGCTGTTATCCCGAGAGCTATGGAGGGGCGACGAACATGAATTCGAAAGACTGTTTCATGTGGGTGGCCAGGATATTCGGTTTGGGCCTGAAGAATTCTGCCTTGTCACCGGATTAATATTCGGTGAGTCATCCTTTAATCTTCACGGCAACAACCACATCATCCCAACTACGAGCCTCTACCATACTTACTACGGCGGCAATGGAGTTAAGGTGAAAGTGAAACAATTGTGGAAGGATTTTACTGATGCGTCTCGAGTTATAGGGACGTCGGATCAATACTTGAAGGCCGCCAACATCCTTTGCTACTACTACTTGATATTGTGTAGAGACTACGATAGAAACGTTGATGATTGGGTGTGGACGTTGGCCGAGGACCTACAGCGATGGGGGACTTTTCCGTGGGGATCATGGGGGTTCCAAATAATGTGCCACCAGCTCGGAGTGGCAAAGAAGGACCCCAAAAAAATTGGAGGCAAAGGTACTTCTGTTACCTACCATTTATATGGTCCTGTCTGGGCGTTGTATTTTTGGGCATTCGAGGTCATTCCAAGTTTAGGGGAGAAGTGTGGTAGACGCTTGAACAACCACCAATATCCCCGACTAAAGCGATGGGAAATGGATGGCTCGACCGATGATTTTGTTGATTTTTTCAACAATCCAAGGGTACGTCATTAATTTTAAATCAATAATATTATTCGTGAGGTTTAATTTCTTTCTTTAATCAATATGGGTGAATTTATTGAAGTTGTTTTGTTTTGTTTTTGTATTTAATTTGATTAATTCTCGCATATATTCTGAAATTAAGTCACACGGTTGAATTTAAAAAAAACCGTGAGATCCACGGTTAAAAATCAAAGAAACCGTAAGATCTCATGGTTAGTAGAGTTAATAGAGAAACCCACAGTTTGATTAAGGATTTGACCGTGAGATCCACGGTTAAAAATCAAAGAAACCGTGAGATCTCATGGTTAGTAGAGTTAATAGAGAAACCTCACGGTTTGATTAAGGATTTGACCGTGAGATCCACGGTTAAAAATCAAAGAAACCGTGAGATCTCACGGTTAGTAGAGTTAATAGAGAACCCACGGTTTGATTAAGGATTTGACCGTGAGGTCACGGTTAAATTTGAGTTCGACCCGTGAGATGCACTTTCCACGGTTCGAACTCAAATTTAACCGTGAGCTCACACGGTCAAATACTTAATCAAATCGTGATACACCGGAGTATATTTTTTTTAATTGTTATGTTTTTTTTTGCAGCTCCTAGTAAACCCCATGCTCGAACCCAATGCTGAGGAAATGGCGTCGTTTTATTTTCTGAGCATTTTCGAGAATCCAGACCCATTGATGGTTCGATTTCAAACGATTACGCGCCACTCGTGGAAGAAAGCGCCTCCAGCCCAGAGGCAATCGAGGGAAGCCTGTATGGCAAGAGTGATCGATCGGCTGAGGTGTCGAGATGTTAGGGATGTAGTCCCCGGTCGTGGTCGCCAACCTCAGTGCCACCAGGGCAAATTCTGATGGTGGACATCCTCTCCAAGCCCAAAGGACTCGTCCCAGCACGTCGAAGAGGCCGCGTGTCGATACTTTTGTCCTCGATCGGTCCCCGGGCCTCGTCTATTGCGTGCATGGGCATCCATGCCCCCAGGATGTGATAACGACGCGTGGGCCGACAAGTTCATGGAGAAATTAGCCCAAGACCAGTCGGAGACCGGGGTGATGGCTCGTATCGCCAAGTCCATAGCCGAGCACCTCAAGGGGATCTTCGGGAAGTCGAGGAGTTCCTCGAGCCGTGGCTCTCAATCTCATCGTCGAGCACCGTCACATGCCAGCAACGTGCCCTCTGGAGGCCGGGCCCAGGGAGATCGAGACGATCAGGAAACTCCCTACATTGACCAGAGGCCACCTACCCCCAGGCTGCTCCGGGTTTCGAGCATATGGTCGGCTTTGTTACGGAGCCGGTAGCACGGGAGCGATCAAGGACGCCTCCATTTCGAGAGGCTGAGGTCCACGACGAGGAGTCTTCTCACTCGTCTTATTATCGGGAGATTGAGAATATGCCACTGGATGATTGGGTGCATCCCGTGCTGCAGCATGTGCAGCCTCATCCTTAGTCGATTCCCTTTCCGGAGATGCAGCAGAGGAATGCCGGTGAGTACAGTAACGCCGGTGATTACAGTGATGCCGACTTTGACGTGGCAGGAGAGACGCCTGTGCGTCGCACTCATGTTGGGCAACGGGATGTGAGGCCATCTGCTGCTTTACAGAGCCCATTTGTGCCGAATATCATCACACCGTACTCCGGCTCGTCGATCAAGGAGATGTACATGATATTCAGAGCAAGCGGGCCGGAATGTGTCATCTGGAACCAGCAGGACCCGCCACATAAGATGACGCAGAAATTGTTCGATCAGATTGAACACCCCGACGTCATGTTCAGCGCCGAGGTACCTCACACGTCCTTATTTTGTGTTTTTATTATTTTTGATAAATTGTTGTTTATTATGTTTTCATAATAATCTGTGGATTTTAGATAATGGAGTTGTATGTGCTTTACTGGTGGAGTCGACTCCAAGATGGACTGTCTTTGTGTCCGTCTCTGAATGTGAGGCGGACCGTTCTGCTTGGAATGGGTGTATATGTGAGTTTTCTTTGACATATTCAATGAATAATAATTTTAATTATTCATTTTTTTGTGTAATCTCTAACCGTTAGTATATCATTTGACAGTACGATCTGAGGACAACACTGATGGATTTTCACAGTGGAAATCCTACGGCAATGGCGAAGTCGAAGCTGAAGTATCGTGATTACCAGCTTCCAAATGATCTCGGTAACTGCTTTCACGGCATCGGGTCGTACGATCATTGGATGAATGCAACTAGTGTAAGTTCTTTCATTTTAACTTTATGTTTTGAGTACGTATTATTATTAGTGCTTTATACATAAGTTTAGTCGAGTCCTCGCTTCATGTATGCAGTTTGTGTTTGTTTGCCACGTAACCGGAGACCACTAGGTTATCTGCCGGGTACTGACTGATGCGTGGACGATGGAGGTATACGACTCGCTGCTACATACGATGCCTAGTGCAGCCGACAGATTCACCCGGAAGGTGCAGCTCTATCCGATCATGAAATTGTGGCCCAGAGTATTACAGCAAGTTAGGTATTGGGATCAACATCCGTCACTGCAGAAGCAAACTGATTTCCTGGAGGTTGTTTGGGTTCCCCTTGAGCAACAGTACATACAGAAGGACGGTGTTTCATGCGGCTCCCTCGCTTGTATGTACATCGATCGTATCTTCGTCTTGAAGAAGCCACGCCTTCAGAGGATTGGTGTGAAGTATCTCTCCGGGTTTTGCGCTGAGGTCGGGAAACGGATATTCTCCTTGTCACAACGTAGTGTAGATTTATATTAGATTAGGTAGAATTTTTCAATTAACATTTCATCTAAAATATATTTATATCAATTAAAATACAATTTTTCGGGTATAGTGAAAGGTCTATTTATACAATTAAGGGTTAGGGTTCACGGTCACAGTGTTAACGGATAAAATATGACCTCACGGTTATGTTTTAAATCTAACCGTCATACAATATTTTAAAACATTCCAAATAATTTAAGATAAAATAGCTAAAAAATACAATAAAAAATACAACTATAACGGTTTATTTGATTTTTAACCGTGAGCTCATGGTTAAGAATCAAAGAAACCAGGAGTGCTCACGGTTTATTTGATTTTTAACCGTGAGCCCACAGTTAAGAATCAAATAAACCGTGAGCACTCACGGTTAATTGTATTTTCTAATTTTGAAATAAATTATATTTAAGGGTTGGTTCACGGTTACATTTGACACGGTTACAAATCAAAGAAACCGTTAATTTTCCATAAATAAAATCTAACCGTTAATTTTCCATAAATAAAAAAAAAACATCACTGAAGAATCAAAACAGAGAGAAGTGTAACAATTGTCCATAATTGTTTAACCGCATTCAAACACTTTATGAGTTTTTAATTTAATTTAATTAACATATCTCATTGGGCATCTAGGCCTAGTATGACCCTGTTGGTGACAAATGGTACAAGTTTTTGCCCTTCGCCGTTGCACACCATCTTCGTTTGGGGGTCTAGTGAGATCTTGGCCTCCGATTTGCAAAGGTGCAGTGCATGTACGTCTCTTGTGTCCATATTGACCACAACAACCGCATCTTTGTGGATTTCCCTGAAGATCTTCCACTGTTGATCTCTCTCTGCTCAATCGCGGTCTACCTGCTTGCTTATCAACAATAGGCAGCCGAACCACTTGAGAAGAAATGAAATCGGGCACTGTCCAAGTTTGTGGATGGGGAACCGGTTGAATGTTGGGCGAATAGGTTGTCAGGAGCGTCGATTGTTTGAAACAATGGCTAACATAGTCAGTAGCACGGCCTCCAGCAAATCTGAAATATCAAACCATTAAACATAATAAATTCAAACCGTTAAACATTATGAATAGTCATGAACGAAATGCATACCCAACAACAGCACAAGCGTGACGACAAGGCATCAAGTCCAGCTCCCATTCACGGCAGTCGCAGGTCCCGTTCTGAAGGTCCACAATGTAATTCCCAGTGTCGCCCTCGACCCTATACACGTTGGGCACCATTGACTCTCTAACGGTGTAGTGACAGGCCCATTCTGCAGATGCAGACATCTTCAAGTACGCGTTCTCAGTCAGCTCGTGGTCCCTTGATTGGGCGTTGCGCCGGTGCTCCTCAAACCACTTCTCCACAATAATCCGATAAGCCTCAATCATGGCGCAAATGGGCAATCGCCTAGCCCACAGGAGTCTAGCATTCATCGTCTCAGCAGCATTTGAAGTCATGAAACTAGTGCGTGGAACAAGGCACTTGTTACGCGCCCACCGATGCAAGCCGATGTCACACAGCCTCTGGTATATCCCACCACCTTCCACACTCATGTCCATCAAGGCCTTCATGTATTCTTCAAATTTAGCATCCGAGTGTGCATATGCTGCAGCTTCGAATATGCCTAGTGCGCCCCTCCGAAATCCAACAAGATTTTTCATCAGATGATGAAAGCAAAGACCATGATGCGCATGTGGGAAGACATTCCTAATGGCATTTGTGATGCTGATATGGCCATCGGAGACTATCAGAAGGTCTTCAGGTGCTCCTAAACAATGATGCAACCTAGTAAGAAACCAAGTCCATGAATCATCGTCCTCGATCGGCCCAAATCCAATAGCAAGTGGAAAGACATGCTCGTTCCCATCTTTCGTGCAAGCCACGAAAAGAGTCCCCTTGTTTTTTCCCTTAAGGTGTACCCCGTCGACTACGATAACTGAACGGAGCAAATCACTGTGAAATGCTTGCAAGGACTGTCCTAGAGCGAGGAACAAATAGCACAATCGATCGTCGATCGGGGAAGTGGATATATCGTACACAGAACCTGGATTCTTCTGCTTCAATAGATACAGATAAGATGGGAGTCTACTGTACGACTCCACAAATCCTCCATATGTCATCCTATCGCGATGTTCCTCGCTCGCAGTGCGAAACTGTAGTCAATCTGAATGTCATACTTGCCGATGCGCCATATACCCCTAATGTGCTTTGCCCGCACCAGGTACTCACACCCCTCATTCTTGCATCTGAACCCCACACGGTAAGTGTCCGAATTCTCAACTCTATATTGATGCCGGTTCTCCATTTGATGCAATCCAACTACTACCGACAAATCATCTTTTCTCTTGAACAGGCCGCCCTCTCGCAACTGACTAGCAGAGGACGTGTAATAATCTGGATCGATCAACCCCAGCGACAACGCGGTGTCTAGATGAACGTGAGGAATCAACCAATCTCGAATAACATCCGGATTGGCCGTGCCCACGTGGTCTTCGGTAGGTTGGGACTCTGAATGAATATTGCGATGCCCAATGATCCTATCAACCCGTCTCGGCTCTCAGATCCATGCACCGAACTCCATGGTAAGCTTCTCGAATAAGTCAGAGAGATCTATGGCATCTCGTGCTTCCTCAGCCATATCTTGGGCGACATCATCATCCTCAACCCTCTCTTCCTCGTCTTCATCAATCCTTTCTTCGTCCGAATGTAGAGCCTTCGACCTCGGCTCCTCGATATTCACACCTGTATATACCCTAGAACCGTGTGTCCTAGGAGTGCTCCGGGCGATTCCCTTATCTTTGTTGACGACGAAAACAGTTGCCTTAGTGTTCTGCTCCACAATCAATCTCAACAAATCAGTGTCGGTCCTCAAAATGACCTTACTCTTCCCGTCCTCGGTATCACTCAAATAGTACAGCAAATAATCAGATTCTTCACCTAGTTGTTCACGAATCTCTTGTAATAGATTTGAATATGTAATTTCGGTCGATGCCATATGCATCAAAACACGATCGCCCCCTACATAAGTGGTTCGCTCAAAATGCCCACTGTGACGAATAAATAATTTCACCCGAGACATAGCTGCAGAAAAAACGAAGAAAAAAATCAAATAAATAAAAGAAGAGCAAAAAAATTACAATGTAATGGTTTCAACCTCTCTCACGGTTGAATGATGACGGTTAAAGCAATTACTTAACCGTTAAAAGTAAGTTTCCACGGTTAGATAATGCTTTTAACCGTGACCCTCACGGTTAAATAATGATTTAAACCGTGAGTCTCACGGTTAAATCGTCTTTTTAACCGTCAGTTTCACGGTTAAATCATGGTTTTAACCGTGAGTATCACGTTAAATAATTGTTCCGCCATGGATATTTGTTTAAAACCGGTAAATAATTTTAATAAATCTAAAATTCCTTAATTTAATCTTAATCACTATAATATCTAACAGTCTAAACCTATTAATGGAGTAATTACTTTAATATTAACGATAAATACGTTATAAACATATATTCTAACCACTATTCATATAAATTAAGTAAATAAAACATGATTTTCTACAAAAAAAAAAGTCAATAAAAACTATATTTCAAATTCATATGATTTTTCCCTATTTTACACAATAAAAACATCAAAAAAAGAAAAATAAACCGAACATACCTTTAATATAATAAAAATATCTTCAACAATGCACCAAATACCCACAATATCTTCAAAAAATCACCAAAATCGGAGGCAAAATTTACCAAAATCGCAGGTAAAATTGAGGACCTTCTTCTTTTTACAGTGCGAATGTCACGATTTGTTTGAATTTTATTGTTGTTGAAGAAATATTGTTCATTTTTACT
Organism: Mentha longifolia; assembly: GCA_001642375.2. Lineage (NCBI taxonomy): Eukaryota > Viridiplantae > Streptophyta > Magnoliopsida > Lamiales > Lamiaceae > Mentha > Mentha longifolia. Next base: position 40,173,827 of record CM038113.1, on the reverse strand, counting down.
GTTATTTCAATTAATGAAATGTAACTTTAGCTCATTTGGTTGTTGGTGAATAAATAAATTTCAGAATTTATTTAATTTTTTTTTAATTAACTCACGGTTAAAATGGGATCCTCACGGTTTAAATTTCAATTTATCCGTGAGATTAGAGTAGCCGTGAGTCACACTTACTTTTTAAGGGTAACTTTGTCTTTTCATTTGATTTTGGGTATCAAACTTATACTTTTAAAGTGGTGGGTATAAAACTTATATAGTTATTTATTTTGGGTATATATAACCATTTACCCTTTAAGAAATGGGACTAATGGGACTACTAGCACCAAATAGTCACATTAGGCCTAACTGCAACTCCTTAATTTAGCATATAATCAGAAATAGGACTAATGAGACTATTGACACCGAATAGTCCCATTAGTCCCAACTTCAGCAATTTATTTAAATCCATAAAATCAACATTCTATGCATGATTTTTATTTTCAAAAAAAAATAAATAAATATGATTCTGAACAAGATGAACAACTATAGCAACCAAACCAGGGGCAAAAACCCTAAATTAGAAATAGGACTAATGAGACTATTGACACCAAATAGTCTCATTAGTCCCGATTTTAGCAATTCATTCCAGTCGATAAAATTAACATTTCAAGTATGATTTTCATTTCAAAAAAAAAAAAACTTGATTCTAAACAAGATGAACAACCCTAAACCACTAAACTAACTGTAGCAACCAATCCAAAGACAAAACCTTAAATAAGAAATAGGACTAATGGGACTATCGACATTGAATAGTCCCATTAGTACCAACTGCAAAATCAGATCTTCTCACAAGCAAAACATCAACACTTTGCACACAAGCTGCAGTTCTGAAGTGGTGACGTCGGATCTGGAGCAGCAACACCGGATCTGGAGCGGCAATGGCGGCGACGGTGCGGATCTAGAGTCAACAACGCGGATTCAGCTTCTTTGTCTGCGCCTGCTTCTTCCTCGACGACGGCGCTTTCAGCACCGGACTCCTCGTCGACGGCGGTGCTCTCAGAGGGGGACTCCTCGCCACCTGGGATGTATTTGTCATATGAAGCCATGGAGGCACTAGGGTTATGGCGGCGGTAGTGACAGGGAGGGATTGCAGCGCCACTGACGGGAAGGGGTTGCAGCGCCGGTGAGGGGAGGGAGTGGAGGTATCGTAGGCGTTTTTGGGAGAGGAACCGAGCAGTGAAAATTGTGAAATGAGTTGAAAAGACCGCCCACTTCTTTTTATTCAATTTCAAGTCAAGGGTATTTTGGGAAGGGAATGTAACATAAGGCTTCAATTTGACATTATTTGATATTTTTAACTTGTTGGACATTATTTAACATTGCTTAACTTTTATGGACATTTATATGCATTAACACTATAAAATAATAAAATAATACTTTAATATTAGTCTTATTTCTTGAATATATATTAGATATAAAATAATAAAATAATACTCCCTCCGTTTATCTCAATTGTCCCATTTACTTTTTGCTCGTAAATTAAGGAGTGACATTTGTGTAATAAATATTGGTGGACCAATACTTTTATGCATCATAATTCATGACATGTGACAAACTAAAAAAGAAAATAAGACAATTGAAGTGAGACAAACTAAAAAGGAAAGTGAGACGATTGAAGTGAGACGGAGGAATTACTAATATAATAAAACGGAGGTAGTATATAATTGAACAATTGGGCTTGCTTGGTTCAACCCAGTACAGAGTATATATAGCTCAACTAATATCAGCCCAGACCAGACTAGTGTAGTTGGCCCAATAGGTCAGTTTTGAATTCAATTTTTTAGAAAAGAATTGAATTATCATATAATTGAAAATGAGTACGTATAAACTTAGCCCTCTAGGCGAATTTTTACCACAATTTTGATCAGAATCTTTTAATAGGCAAATTACAGGAAAGTCTCAAGTCCAGAAAATGCATGGAACATCTAATATTATTTCCATTTCCGATCACTACAAATGTACAAGAATCACACAGAAAAAATGAAGGAGAAAAGATACATTAGTACATAATCGATAATTTCAAGCTCTGCGAGCATATTTTTTTAAATGTGAATAATGTCAGAAAATCAAGTAAAGGAACCTGTGTACAGATCAACGGACGTCAGACACCAACTATCAGAGGATACTTTCTTGTAAATACGATATGAAAACTTCATTCTTGCAAATATTCGATCAGATCTTGTTGCTTTTGCAAATCCCATGTCACTACTTTTCCATCCAATCCTGTGATGAGCGTGTGACATTAGCAATATAAAGTTGTGGTAAGTTTAAATCTGAGGAAAACTGGGTACGAAATTTAACTATTTAAGTGCTTCTATATAATCCAACCTGCAGTAGTGAAGGTAGTAACTGTGCTTTCCAGTGTTTTCTTCAAAGGCACAACAGAACTAGAATATGGAAGCAGAGAAACGATCATTGCTATGGCAATACAGTAATTGTTATCTTGCAGGCAGAAGTGGAGCGAGAAAAAACAAATTGTTACGGGAATGATAAAACAAGGAGGAGAAAGGCGTACGTTATACAGTTGTCATGAGCACGTGAAGACTCATTGGTCTCATTGCTCCTCGATTGGCCATACAATTTTCCAAATGTTTCTGAAAACTGGGCAGAATTGATATCAAACATTAGAGTCTGCTATAATAAGCAACAATAAATGTCTACAACCAACTAATTTATGCGGACTGTTACTTGGTCTAAGTCATCTAGGTATCAACAATCAAGCAATAATGGGAACCTATATATTGCATCGCCTACGAAGGTATAAACCTATAAATTTGTGAGTTATATATACCATGTCACACTACTTGTGTCAGCCCCTTATAAACCGGAGAGTAAGATGATCGCGTACCTGTGAACCATATTTTGCACTTGTAGGTTGTTTCCTCTCATCAAGAAACCTCAAGAAACTCCTACAATTTCGAAACCAGAACCAGTTATTCTTAAGCTAGGGAATGCATCTTGCTGAAATTGAACATATTAAGAACATAAAGTATAAGAACGGGTGATTTTATAATGGCCAAGACCTCATACAACTTAACATGTAGCATTAGAAACAAAAGTCAAATCCCAGGAAGATAAATGGTAGTCCTCTAAAGTTCATGATGCAATATGTGATTTCCTGAGTGTGATTTAATAACCAAGTATCATACACACAAAAGTCAAGTGGACAAATTGGTAGTCGGCTAATAGGATCAGACTATGATGCACGTTGATGGTCAATTCTGATAAATTCAAAAATAAATAAATCCAGAAAATATGAGGAGCTAAAGTAAGAAGTCCATCCTACCATAATCCCCTTTCATCAGCTGCGAATACCATGGGATTGCAATCATATCCCACACCAATAACCATTCTTTCCGAAAGGAACAAAACCTAAATCATAAGTATCATGAAAATTATATACATATAGGATATCAAAAGAAAAACTATCGATGTTTTAGAGCGGATGCTGACCCACATCTCGAAGAGGCAAATCTCGGAATGCTACACTTTGAGCAGATGGAGAAGGACCAACATCATCAACAAAGTAGATCATCGAATCATGACCTAAACAGATCGGAAAACATAAATATCCTGAAAAGTGATTTCAATTCCAAGAGCAGCTAAATATAGTTTGAACTTTGAATAATAGAGTTAGATTCATGCCGACTATATGATAATTGAGCTCAGTGATTAAACATCCTTTAAGACTGAGTTAGCATGTCAATGAGGTTTAATTCATCCACACCCTATATTCCCATTTGTCAAAGGATTCATTTTCTTTTATGTTCTTTCGTTTTTTATGATATACTCCCTCCATTTCACCCAATTTGACACATTTGCTTTTGAGACTTTCTGGCACATTTTTCCATGCTTCTTGATGATGGGTTTTAAAATGGATTTTTGAAGATTTTTTTCTTTTACGGGATACTACGACAGTCATAGTATCCCGTAAAAGAAAGAAATCTTCAAAAATCCATTTTAAAACCTATCATCAAGAAGCGTGGAAAAACGTGCCAGAAAGTCCCAAAAGCAAAGGTGTCAAATTGGGTGAAATGGAGGGAGTATATAAATTAGCAGCAGACCACTGACATGAAGTGGCAAGAACGACCTTTCTGGCAATAGAGAAAATGATGATTAGCTAACCTGCATAGGCTAAAGTATTTCCACTCGGGGACCACCTGATACCAAAGGTCCAAGTATGTGAGAGATCAAGCTGCATGATTTGCTGCACAACAAAATCAAAATACAGGGACAGCAGGGTTAGTAAATAGAATAATATTATAACATTACCCAAGTCTTTAGCAATCAAGAAATACATTTACCAGGATATAATCACATCTAAAACTGGGACATTACATAGCAAGAAAATTAAAAGGAAGATATCAGTACCTCTCCGAATTTTGAATCAGAACCACTGGAAGAGTGCCTGCAAGATCATAAAGCATGCAAACAATTATAAATGAGGAGAGGTTGGAACTCAACTGGCTGAGAATTTATGGAACTTCAGTGATACATACTTGGTATCTACACCTTTGATGAAAGTAGAAAATACCCGGCACTTTCCATCTGTTGAAGTAGTTGCAAGTAATATCTGAACAGGTGTTAAGAATTAAGATTAAAAAATAAGAGCAGGTATATCAGCTTCACGAAATTACAAAACAAGGAGCTATATTACTTCATTGAGAAACCTCACATTATTAGGATGCCAAGCAATACTTGTTACAGAAGAATCATGCCGTTTCCGGATAATTTTACTGACCCACCTGTAGGAAGTGTAAAAGAGCATATTGAGGAATCAGCAGTCACAGTTTCAGTAAACTGATGATATTACAGAGAAGAACACATGACAGAATTTTCTATAAAGAAGATAACTATCATAATGTAATTAAACATATCTTTCTCAGAGGTCTAAGGATCAATTTTGATGTTAAGGAAATTGACCGGTCTAAATTGACAGTGATGCCATTATAAAATAAAACTAAGGATATCAGAGCTAGGATGATTATATCACTTAAGTCATCTGTTTCTGGCCCGAAACACTGCTCGCATCCACAGCATTCTAAACCAGCACTGATAGCACATTTGTGCATGCATGAAATGAGCACATGTGAAGTTATCTAAATAGTTAAAAGAACTTGGTGGGTAGCAAAATAACTGATTATATTACTCAAATTAAGAAAAAAACGATGACTTTTTTAAGCAAGACCACATCACGCCAACAACGCCCATCTCAGAAACATTCTTTTGGACACAATTATGCATGAAATGCATCGTCTTCGAAATAGAAGAATTACTAGGAGATCTCACCAATTGTTTTCTTGCTCATAGTAGCATATACAAACAGTTTTAGCTCCACTTCCAACAGCAAATTTGTTTTCTACAAGGAGACAATGAGTCAGATAAAAGGTTGAATTAGACTCTTATATATTTAAGATGCAGAACCAAGATGAGCACTAATAAATTTCCTGATTTATGACACATAATTATTTTACTAGACACGTTTCTTTTTAATGTCTAGAATATGAGGTGTGCATGAACATGAGATGGAGCTCCCATATCATGCATTAGAAGGTATAAGATTCTTAAAATACTATATATCAAACTTCCTTTAATCTTTCATCATTTCAGAATCGTCACCACCACCCTTGCTCACATTGTCAGCCTAATTGATTAAATTCTAGAACAAGAAACCTAATAATCTATAACTATTTAGCAGCTCACAGTCTAATCAAGCACCATAATGAGTTTCACCAAGCCCATAGAGAGTGTGTTTCCAAGGGTACAAGTAGTTAAAACGTAAGAACGGTGATCTCTTGGGAAATTAGTTCAAAGGTGGAAATTAGTTAGAAAAGAAGGTGCTCCTCATTTAACTAATAGCAGCTTTAGATTTTCTTGAATGTTTTTAAATTGTACTTGGAATTTTGACTTAGACACTCACTTCAAGAGAGTTATACGTAACGAATCATATATACACTACATAGATATTGCATTGATAAAATTGCACTACAAAATATAGCAGTACAAAAGGTTAAAAGTATTGGACAGGTAACAGATAGAAAGGTACTATCTACAACTTTCTATGATAAAAGGCAAGCCAAATATTCTGAACGTCAACACTTTCTGTAGCGGCATCATGTACCGCCACTCCAGACTCAGCATAAAGATTCAGTTAAACATTTTAAAAGGTTGCGCATCGTGATGATCGCTATGCATCTTTTAGCTTTTTATAGAGTACAATTCAGAAAGAGGCCAAATAGAAAAAAAATTACATAACTATTAGATACATCATATATAAAATTGCATGTGACATCAATCCACAGAAGAAGGTTAAGACTTCTTACCTTTTGGACTCCATTGCACGCAAAGCGCTGCACGATTTAGCCTGAGGATTACAAGAGTTGGGACCCATTCTGTTGCTTCTTGTGTCCAAACATATCTACAAAAAATAGAATAGTCTGTGTCAGTATATATTTCAAGAGCAAAAATAAATATTCAATTGCATGAACTGAAAGGAAGGACACATGAAAACTTTTGGTATCAACAAACAAAAGAAGAAAGGAAGTAATATAAAGCAATCTTTATAAACAACAAGGCTGTCAATACTTGAAGTTACGGGAACTTACGAATTCCGATCATGAGAAACAGTGACTATTTGGTCCGTGCGTCTGCTCCAGTCTATTCCTGAAACAAGTTGATCATGCTGCAACCAGAAGCAAAAATGAGAAGAAAAGAACTGATTCAAAACTGCCCTCCTAGAGCAATAGTTAGATGAGAAACACACAATGGGGTGCTTGGTGTAATGGTTTTGGAATGAAAGTTGGTGTATGCTACAGATTAATCATTCCCCAAAAGTGGGAATCAGTGATGCAGAATAAGCAACCAAACCCCCTGCCTACCTATTGACTAGAATTACTGCCATTTCATTTTCAATCATCTCAAATTGCCACCACAACTAAGTTGTGATCATCTAAACGACTCATACGTGATGGCTTAAAGCACCGTGGGACCACAATTCACTCGGATATTTATATTTTAATTTCTTTAGTGTATATAGCTATATCGGGTTCACAATATTCATCAGGATAAAATCTATTCGAGAATAGGTGTGAAAAATAAAAATCCGTCCATGTTATTTCTTATCCTAATCGATTCACTAAGAATAATGAACAGATTCTTCCATCAGAGCACAATTCCTTCTCTGTATGTGGCACTATCAGGTTTTTCATACTCACGGCCTGAACTACATCACTGGAGATCCGAGCTTCTCTACTTTCTAACTCAACATCCAATGTACAATCACATAGCCCATTCCATCAGATGTGGATGCAGGAAAACCACTCTAATTTCGACCAAATATTATCTCTCTCTCTCAACACACACACACACACACACACACACACAAAGGGTCATTACCGGTTTACCTTTTGAAGAACGTGGATCTTCTCCCACTTGCCTTCCAACACCTTATAGATATGCACTTCGTTGTTATTAGGGCAAAAGGCTATCACTACAATCCGAAAAAACGAGAGAAATTACGAACAATTCAAATCGCCCATAACCACGCAATTAAAACATTGAAAAGAAGAAAAAAGGAATCATGAGAATTAGCGAGAGAAGCTTTACTGGAATGATCTGGGCTCCAAGCATGACAGGTGATGCACTGTGCGAACTGATGAACTGAGACTGAAGCCATGAATTTATTCAATTTCGTACCAAACTTAATAACTTTTCGGAAATGAAGTTGAAATGACACTGAATTCTTCAACCTAATTCAGAGCTTATGCCGGGAACGAAATTGAAATTGAAATCGAAGCGATCGGGAGATTAAGATCTGTGCTAGTGGCATCGATTTATGTTATGAAAAGGGTTTGAATTGAAGCTATAGCTTGCTTGCTTCGCGTGGTTGCTACGGTTAGTTGGCTGGGTTGATGAATAAATCATGAATATAGCTAGGTTTACCTTTTAATTTTATTTTTGGTCATTTTCAAATAACCAAAGTATGCTATCAAAAATAAATAAATAAATACTAATATTATTCATAATGATGAATTTCATTAAAGAAACATAAGTAGTAGTGGATGTATTTGATTTGCAAGATTAATTATGTAAGATTGGCACAAAACTCTTTTTATCTTAGAAAGGAAGACAAGACTTAAAAATGTAGAATTAGTCAAGATTGATCTTATGCGACACTATCGTGAAATCAAATTACATGTTGCATTTTATAAATCAACCTTCCGATGAAGGGGATGCCGAGGCCAAGAGTTGCCAAGACGCCGATTCAAATTGCATCAACACTAGAGATGGTAGTGGATTTGATCAATCGGGAAAAAAATCGTAGAAGCATCTGGTATAAAATTGTCTTGATCTTCGTTTCATGAACTTTAAGATTAAAAAAAATATTGTTATGGGTGAGAGTCACACCAAGAGCAAAAATCTTGCATTCTTTACTTTTCATGAGCAAAAGAATTTATTATCCATCATTTATTGTTGACATACTTAATATGTCCACCACCATTGTATTTGTCAACTCAGCTAGTTCTGTCCAACCGTGATTAGCTTAAGTCTGATATCATCCGGCCCATGATCAGCCTGGTTCAGCAAATAGGCTGGGCTTCTTTTCTGAAACAGTCTCCAATTGGGTTTTTCCAAACCCAAATCTAAGCATGTGCCTGGTTCGATGCGGCTTGCACTAAATGGGCTAGAAATGCACTATTTTTTCATTAAAAAAAAGTCGGATCGGATTCTTTCGTGGGCTTAGGTCGAGCTAGCCCTATATAATGGTGGGTCAATGCGGGTAGGGCCGGCTCCGGCTCAATTAATAAGTCTAAGTGCCACGTTGGCAATTGTCACCGCGAGTTGTGGACTTGCTATGTCCTACTTTGACTAATTGGCACAAACATGAAACACTATTAGAATTGACAGTCTCAATTACGTGATGAAGCACACCCTTCATTTCATAGAAGAAAAATGCTTGAACATTATTAATAGGATGTGGCCCAGTGGCCCAGATCAGCTCGGCCCATTCCTAATTTCTCCAGCCCAATCCAGAATAAAGCCCAACAGCACAAGTCAAGAAACTCAGCCAACCACCCACGACGGTCAGAGTACGGACGGACAGGCGAAGACAGCACCCACGATCTCTCAACCACCCATGACCTCAATTCCCTATAAATAGAGTCATTTTGTAAGAAAAAAAGGGGGGACTGTAATTGCTGCTCGAAGCACTTCGAATACAAACATCCTCATCTTTCCTCTGTGGACGTAGATCTACCCAAAGATCGAACCGCGTAAATTATCGTGTTCTTAGTTTTCTGCAAATCTCACTATCACAAAAACACTCTAAAATCCATGATCGATCACTGGCGCCGTCTGTGGGAAACGCAGCATTCTCTTTTGTGAAACCGATCAACGCGTTTTGAGTAAAGATACGATGGTGAGACCAACCCGCTCCGCCACCACTGCTGCTGCCGCCGCTGCCGCCAAAGTAAAACAGAAACGAGCTGACCCCTTCACCAATCCGCCTTACACGCCAGCCAACGAGGAAGAGGGTGACGTTAGTCAAGCTCAGAAAACTGCTTCCCAAATCCGACGTGACCAGCAACCCATTCGCCGAACTCCTAAAGGCCATCTGGAGGATGTCCCGTCTGGGGATTCAGCTAGCAGCGGCAGGCCCGGTCAGGGTGGCAGCCGACGCGGCAACGCCGAACTCTAACCCGAGCTTGGAGACGCGCTGAAGGCCTACCTGGACGTCCACGAGCAGGACTTTCGTAAGTTCGTCGATCAACATCGACAACAAAGTCAAAACAGGGAAGACGGAGTCGAACCGTCACAAAGGCGATCCTTAAGTCTCCAGATCGTTGGAGACAGGGAGGCCGAACTTCCCCGAAGGCGACAGAACAATCATCGTGGGAACGACCGCGCTTTACCTCGGCGCGGTTCAACGTCACCTCGTCAAAACGCCGTTCCACCTCGGCGTAACGAAGGAAACGCCTACCAGGGAAGATTCACCGTCTACGGTCGAATCTCGACTCCCTTCACTAATAGGATACTCTATACTCCCCTCCCGTCGACGTATAGAGTACCTCATATCCCGCCTTACAACGGGTCACAAGACCCCAGCAACTTTCTATCCTGGTTCCAATACAACATGATGAACCAGGGATTGGCCGAAGAAGTTTACATGTGTAAAGTCTTCCCCGAGCTGCTAGTGGACAATGCTAGAAGCTGGTTTGATAGCCTGCCTAATGGTAACATAGGGTCGTATGCCGACCTACTTGACGCCTTTGAGCGTCGCTTCTTTCAAAAAGCCGAGGCGAAGATCAGCCCAGCCCAGCTCCTAACCTTAAGGCAGGGGCGGGGAGAAACGATCAGTGACTTTCTGGCCCATTTTTATAACGAGAGCCTTAAAGTCGATCGTCTCTCCGACGACGTGCTTATCTCGGCGTTCCAAAATGCCATTCAGTCTGGAACTCTCTTCAGAGAGCTCGTAAAGGCACGCCCAATGACCTCCAGGCAGCTATGGAGGATTGCCGATACATTCGCAGAGGCGGATGAGGCCGATCGGAAAAGGCGGGCAGCAGATCGGCCCGAAAACAATGATAAGAGGAAAAAAGAGGAACGCACCAACCATGGGCAAGGTCGCTGAAGTGCCCTCGAAAGGTTACAGCGAGGACCCCTCGAGTCCCACTTAGGACCTCGGCCCAACCAAGACCGAAGTCAGTATACGCCACTGACAAAGTCCAGGGCCGAAATATACGAGCTTCACGCAAACTTGTTCGAGAAGCCACCACCCTTGTCCCAAGGTGGGTCGAAATACCGATCCAAGGAGAAATACTGCAAGCTCCATAATGACTACGGTCATGAAACCGAGGACTGCAGGGACCTTGCCTCGGACATAGAGCACATAGTACGCGACGGTACCCTTAAACTGTACCAAAGTCGCAACCAGAGAGAGGCCCGACCTTAAGGGAAGGACAAGAGAAAGAAAAATAGGGGAGGCAAATCATGATGACGAAGATGAGGATGAAGATCAGCCTCAATATGATGCAGTCATCACTACCATCACCGGACTACCCGAAGGCACGACGAGGTCATCGTTGAAAGCCGAGTGTCGAAGTCAATAGCGGGAAGAACCTGCCCAAAAAAGGCTCAAGAGGGACGAGGTCGTCACCTTTTCCAGCGATGACCCAGTTCCCCATGCGGTACCTCATCAAGATGCCACCATAATCGAGGCCGTGGTGGCCAATAAATTGGTCCACCGCGTATTTATTGATAGTGGAGCCTCTGTGAGTGTGCTCTTTAAAGACTGCTTCGACAAGCTCGATATCGAAGAAGCACGTCTAAGGCCGGCACCCATGCCGCTAAAGAACTTCACACAACAAGAGACGACGACGGAAGGCATAATTTCACTGCCCGTGACAGTTGGAAAGAGTCTGTTGTCCACTACGAAGATAATCCACTTCTTCGTCGTAAAAGCCAGCTCCCCCTATAACATCATCTTAGGAAGGGATTGGCTAATAGCGACGAAGGCGATATGCTCGGCCTACCACCTGACGATCAAAATTCCGTCTAAAAATGGAGTGATCACGCTTCGGGGAAACCAGCAGCAGGCTAAGGAGTGCATGCAGGTCGCACTCCGAGGTGCTAGGAATCAGCACCCCCAAGCATAGCAACTACAGAACCCCGAAGAGGTGGAGCCGACGTCGCCTCCACCCGTCAAGCCGGTCGAAGACGTCGCATTGTACGAAGATGACCCTGCCAAGGTCGTCAAAGTAGGGTTCGTCGGTGAAAACGAGCTCCGAAGTCAACTTATCCGGCTACTTCGGGAATATAGAGATGTCTTCGCTTGGTCGCCGCTAGACATGACTGGGGTAGCACCAAGTGTCATCACTCATCACCTCAACATCGATCCTGAGGTGAAACCAGTTCGGCAAAAGCAGCGAGCCTTTGTAGCCGAAAGAAATCAAGTGATTCATGACGAGGTTCGGCAACTGCAAAAGGCCGATATTTTGTTTGAAGTGAAATATCCGACCTGGCTGGCCAACCCCGTGATGGTGAAAAAACAAGGAAGCGGGTGGCGGATGTGTATTGATTACACTGACCTCAACAAGCACTGCCCAAAAGACTGCTACCCCCTCCCTAACATTGACAAGAAGGTCGAAGCTCTTGTTGGCCACAAGATGTTCAGCTTCTTGGACCTATACAAGGGATACCACCAAGTCCTCATGAACGCCGAGGACGCGCCGAAGACCGCCTTCGTCACATACTTCAGCGTCTACGCATACAAAAAGATGTCCTTCGGACTGAAAAATGCTGGAGCTACATACCAAAGGATGGTCGATAAGATTTTTGAAGCCTACATCGGTAGTATTGTCGAAGTGTATGTAGACGATATAGTCGTAAAAAGCAAGGAAATCGCCACTTGTGTAAACGACCTTAAAATTGTTTTTAGCCTACTTCGTAAAGTGAATCTAAAATTAAACCCAGAAAAGTGTACTTTTATGGTCCGATCTGGAAAATTTCTAGGGTATTGGGTTTCACGCGAAGGGTTAAAAGTTAACCCATCAAAAGTCCGAGCTATCCAAAAAATGCAAGTGTTGAAGTCAATCCATGACGTGCACAAACTGACGGGCTGCCTAGCCGCCCTAAGTCGTTTCCTATCTAAGGCCGCCGAAAAATAACTCCTATTCTTCAAGATACTAAAGAAGGCGCCGAACTTCGAATGGAATGACGAGCACAGGGAAGCTTTCGATGGCTTAAAGAAGTACCTCGCAAATCTCCCTACATTATCTGTACCAAAAGAGGGCAAGGTCCTCTCCCTATACCTCGCCGCTTCGGACGAGGCAATTAGTGCAGTCCTGGTACGAGAAGAAAAACATCGTCAGCTACCCGTCTATTTCATAAGCCGAGCCCTAAAAGGGCCAGGAGACGAGGTATCAACCTTTGGAAAAGGTCGCACTTGCATTGGTGAATGTAGCAAGGAGACTTCGACCGTACTTCCACGCGCATCCAATACAAGTGCTGACCGACCTCCCCCTTCGGCAAGTGCTTACAAAACCAGAAACGTCTGGGCGAATCGCTAAATGGGCTATAGAACTCGGCGAGCACACGATTTCCTTTGTACCTCGCCAAGCCATTAAAGGGCAAGCCTTGACCGATTTCCTAGTAGAAGCCAAGTTCACGGACGCGCAACAATCCGTCGAACCTACTGAGGATAAATCAAAGGCCGAGGCACCGAAGCCACCACCACAAGACTGTTGGAAGGTCTACGTAGATGGGGCATCAGACAACAAAGGAAGCGGAGCCGGGATCTTACTCATCAGCCCGGAAGGGAAGGAGACCACCTATGCACTCCGATTCAACTTCCCAACTACAAATAACGAGGTAGAGTACGAAGCTCTGATCGCTGGACTTCGTCTAGCCCAAGCTCTCCAAGTACAGGCCATTCAAATTCACAGCGACTCCCAGGTCATAATGAACCATATACTAGGCAAATACGAGGCCAAAGGAGAACAAACGAAGAAATACCTCCATAAGCCAAGATCCTACAACAAAGCTTCTCGTACTTTGAGTTGGTGCGAATCCCACGAGAAGATAATGGGCGAGCTGACGTACTAAACAAACTCGCGTCGTCTTCAACGACCTCTCCGGTGGAAGAAGTACAACTCCGAAGTATTGACGAAGCTGAAGTTAATGTAGTGACCGAAGACGGACCGAACTGGATGACTCCACTTCATGACTATCTTGGAAAAGGCGAGCTCCCAGCAGATAAGGTCGAGGCTAGGAAGCTCTTGGCTAAATCCACCAAGTACGTCTTGGAACAAGGAGTGCTGTATAGAAAATCCTACCTCCAGCCTCTCCTAAGATGTGTGGGGCCCGACCAAGCGGACTATGCATTGCGCGAGGTCCACGAAGGGTCCTGTGGCAGCCACATCGGAGCTCGTGCCCTATCCAAGAAGATCATAATATGGGGATACTATTGGCCCACCATGTTCCAGGACGCTATCGACCTCGTCAAAAAATGTCCGAAGTGCCAGGTCCATGCTACGGTTCCAAGGTTGCCACAAACCGAACTGGCCAGTATGCAAAGCCCTTGGCCATTCATGCAGTGGGGAATAGACATCGTCGGCCCATTCGAAAAAGCTCCCGGCCAACTTCAATTCCTCATAGTAGCCATCGACTACTTTACAAAGTGGGTCGAAGACGAACCATTGGCGCGGATCACAAGTAAAAATGCCCTAAACTTTGTTTGGAAGAACATAGTTTGTCGCTTCGGCATACCTCACGTCCTCATCTCAGATAACGGAACCCAGTTCATAGACAGGACGTTCAGAGAATGGTGTGACGAACTCCACATCCAACAAAAGTTCACCTCGGTAACCCATCCTCAAGCGAATGGTCAAACCGAGGTTACGAACCGAACGATAGTCAAAGGGTTAAAAACCCGACTCGATAAGGCCAAAGGAGATTGGGCAGCGAACTTACCCCAAGTCCTATGGTCGTACCGAACCACCCTGTGGACATCACACGGTGAAACACCATACAGCTTAGTGTATGGAACCGAAGCGGTGATCCCGGTAGAGATCGGTTTGCCGAGCCCCCGAACGCTTAACTTCGCAGCCCAAGACAATGAAGATAAACTTTGAACTAACTTGGATTTGCTAGAAGAAAAACGGGAACAAGCCTACATACAAGAAGCTCGATACAAACAGCAAGTAGCTCGGTATTATAACAGCCGAGTGAAGCATCAGCAGCTCCAAGTAGGCGACTTCGTACTTCGGAATAACGAGGTCAGTAAGGCGGAGAAGCTCGGCAAATTAGAAGCCACCTGGGAAGGACCATACCGAGTTCAAGAAGTCCTCGGAAAAGGGTCGTATAAGCTCGCCCACTTATCTGGTAAGCCCATACCCCGTACATGGCACATTACTCACTTGAAGAGATACTTTGTATAAACGGAGAGTAATGTTCAAGTTCATTTAGGTCGTAGGAGTCGGGTCGTCTTGTTAAATTTTGTCTGTTTTAACTTCATTCAATTAAATTTTTAGTTTTTATTTACTTGCTTAAATAATTTGCATACATTTTGCACGTCTCTCTCTTGTTTATGTTGAGTATCTTGATTTTAAAATCCTGACGAGGATACACAAATAAACTCCGCTTCGGAGTAACACTTAAACGCGCGTAAGGGGACCACCCCTATCGATAAATTTGACAAATAAGGAACATGAAAGCCTTAACTTCGTTATCGAAGTGGCTACCTGAGCCAAAACTTCATCTTCAGACGAAGTGGCTAACTGAAACCCTAAACTTCATCACCCGACGAAGTGGCTACACGAAAGCCTTAACTTCGTTCTCAGACGAAGTGGCTACCTGAGCCTAAACTTCGTCCGAAGAAGAAGTGGCTATCTGAAAGCCTAAACTTCGTCACCCGACGAAGTGGCTACGTGAAAGCTACCTTCGTTTAAAACAAGGGAATCTACCTTAGTTAAAGACAAGGATGGAAAGCTTAAATACAAGTGCAAAAATTTCCGTTTTATTTGAATGGAAAAAATGTACAATTATTACATTAAGAAGACGAGGAACCCGGAGGTTTTGGCTGACTAAAGCTGAGCCAATCTCTAGCAAAATCCCTGCCAGAATTAAAGTTCAAAATATCGTCTAGGCTAAACCTGCCTCTACCTCGTCCAGGAGCCGAACTTCGACCTCTACCTCGAACATTTTGGCTCGCTCGACCCCGACCTCGTCCAGGTGCCAACCGCCACTCTTGACTGTACACTTCCTCAGAATGGCGTGTGATAATCCTAGGATCAGGGTCGACAGACCTCGAAGATTTCCCTTCCAAGAATTCTCTGGAAGAACGGTCAAGCATCCTCGGATCCGAACTAGGGGTAACCGAAGTCGGAATCTCAGCCTTTGACAAAATACGTCGCTTCAGCTTCGAAAACGATCAAGGACTATCTCGTAGATGCTCGCCACACGAATGAGTTCTTCAAATTCATCCCAAACCTGCCAGGAATCCTTCCCATACTGGTCCCTATAGCTTCGGCACCAAGCCTGAAGTTTCTTGACCTTACTATAGGTCTCAGTAATGGTGGATCCCCCAGCTCTGTGAATAATAGCCTCATATTCCGTATGCTCCACGACAATCTCCTTGAAAGTTTTGATGTCGTCGAAAGCTTCCTGGTACTTGTCATCAAGCTCCAGATACTTCGCATGCATTTCATCAAGCTTTTCCTAAGCAGTTCGAAGCTTCACTTCAGCCTCGACCTCGATGTTCTCAGCTTGTTTCTTCCAGTTCGAAGCATTGAGCTCGGCTACTTTTACAACTCGACGAAGCTCGGACATTTCTTTAACGAAGTGGGAAGCATCGTAAAAATCAGGAGCAGACTACAGAATAAATACAAGCAAGGTTTAACAAAAAGCCTTTTTATTTATAGCCGAACACGGCAAATGAAACGCCACCCTAATGGTGACGAAGTACAAGGCTACAAAAAAAAAATAGAAAGAGGGAAAAAAGCCAAAAAATCGTAAAAAGTGTCAATTGACTCCATCACGATTTTCTACTTCTGGGCCGACCTCTGGTTCAACATCAGGCTCCTCGGGGTCGACGCGTGCAGGCTCCTCAGTGGTCTGTGTAGCCGGCCTCTTCAGTAGGTCGGCAATGACCGTCTCCAGGAGTTCGTACCTGTCAACAGGACATCGCCGAATAGCCCCTTCGTTGAGCGGGCTCCTCTGCGCGGATAGCTGCTCGACCAACGGAATTGAGGAAGTGTGCTCCAGAAGCACCCCGGCGAAGTCCTGCAGTGTCTCAGGGCACTGCTGAGACGATCGGGGTGCTCAGGGCACTCGCCGGCTGAACGGCCATCCGGGAGAAGTGCTTTGATCGGAAGACTCGTTCCAACACAGCGCGGAACACGTCCCCCTGTCCAGCCACCACCCCGGCGACTTGGGCCTTCAGCCGACCCACTTCTGCCTCCAGCTCGGCATTCTTCTTCTTCGCCTCTTCGGCGGCAGCCGAAGCTGCCGCCTCCCTCTCCGCTGCTGCCTGCGCTGCGGCTGCGGCGACAGAGATCTTAGCCATTAGCCGATCCTCCACCACCGTGACCTCGGCATTCTTTCTCTGGAACTTGGCAACTCCACTCCAGATGAAGTTCACCAAGCCTTGTAGCCCGTTCAAAGCCACTTCGGCTTCCTACAAAAAAAGCAAGGAGGAAATTTTTTTATTTCGGTTCAATCACCACACAACTAACTCTTGTTTCACACGTACCTCGGGAAATGACATCTCCCGTGCATGCCCTTGGCCCGAGGTCGGGCCACTCTCGACAATTGTTACTTCGTCATCCGACGGAAGTACCATCCGCCGAGGTCACTGGCCCACCAACTGTAATGGAGGGGAGCTAATGAAGGGAGCCTCCGGCTCCGAGCTCACCGACGCCGATCTCCTCAGGTCGAGTGTCCTCTCCGATGACGCAGCCGAGGTTCCCTTGTCCACCACGTAGGAAAAGGGCTTCTGCCTCTTCTTATTGTTTTTATTCTGCAAAGCGGCCTGGAAAGATTGGGCATCCACTACAAAAAAAAAAATGTATATATATCAGTAAAAGTGAAAAAGACTACGGAACACAAATCAGTGAAGCAGAGCCTCACCCAAGTCGCATTGGACACGGAGTTATATGGGCTTAGCCCATGATTTGCGAGCTCGGCCTCGGCATAATTCCTTTCAATGAGGCCGAGGTTCACCAAGCTCGTCTCAAGCTCACCGGTTGGTTTCCCAGTGTCTCGAGGTGGGAACTTATCCTTGGTCCAAGGATACAACGGCACACCTTCACACCGGCAAAAGAAAAATTTCTTCTGCCAGTTCGACACATTGGTAGGCGTCCCTAACTTGAACTTATTAATCGGGAAAAGGTAAACCCACCCTCTCGGACCCAGCTTAGGCCTAAAAAACCTAAGGAACGAATCTACTGAAGGTGTCCCACCACGGCAGGTGACCTCGACACAATAGCCGACAACCTGCTTGATGGAGGGCAGGTGCCAACTGACCTATCGCCAGTTGGAGGTCTTCTAAGAGCTCGACGAAAAAAGGATTTAAAGGAAATCGCAGCCCGAAACGAAGATAATCTTCGTAAACGGTAAAAAAACCGACAGGAGGAGAACTACCCCTATCCTCCTCACGTGGCAGAAGCAATTCTACCGAATCAGGAAACAAAAAATTGCGAGCCAAATCCTGCATATGTGACAGAGACATCGTGGAGGCACACGCCAAAGCGGCGTCAGAACCAACCAACGGCGGGAAATCAATTTCCCGAATCATCGGCGGCACGAGAAAGCGAGTATATACATTTAACCAAACCCTCGCCGGAAATACCCTAGACGGCGAAGGCAAAATCTGTACGCTAGCCCTACCAGTATCTACTTGAGGAGAAGAAGCATAATCCATTATAAGGAGAGTACTTACTTGTCAAGGCTTTTTCCGACTACAAATCAACGGGAATTGAACTTGACGGCGGCGGCGATTGCAGAATTTCGGCCTAGGGTTTTACTCTCGCTTAAAATTGGAAATGGATTGAAGGGGGAAAATGTTTTCTAGCGTACATTGGAAGCTTTTATAAGCAAGGCACGCCTTTTCAAATCCCGCCTCTTCACCTACTCCAACAAAAAAGCGACGCGTGTCCTACTTACCCTGACACCAACAGTCGCGCCCTTCACATCACGAGTATTCGAGCTCGACCTCGTCTAAACGAGGCGGTATGCATTACGACTTTGTCGAAATCTCAATTTCGACGGGGCAATGCAACTCCAGCTCGACCTCATCTAAACGAGGTGGTATGCATTACGACTTCGTCGAAATCTCAATTTCGACAGGGCAATGCAACTCCAGCTCGACCTAGTCTAAACGAGGCGGTATGCATTTCGACTTCGTCGAAATCTCAATTTCGATGGGGCAATGCAATTCCAGTTCAGCCTCGTCTAAACGAGGCGGAATAAATTCTGACTTCGTCGAAATCTCAATTTCGACGGGGCAATGCAACTCCAGCTCGACCTCGTCTAAACGAGGCGGTATGCATTTCGACTTCGTCGAAATCTCAATTTTGACGGGGCAATGCAATTTCAGCTAGGCCTCGTCTAAACGAGGCGGAATAAATCCCGACTTCGTCGAAATCCCAATCTTGACGGGGGCAAGGCAATTTACACCTCTCTACAATGATCTCACTTCTCCGACCTTTTGGGGGGGGGGGATGTGATAGGATGTGGCCCAGTGGCCCAGATCAGCTCGGCCTATTCCTAATTTCTCCAGCTCAATCCAGAATAAAGCCCAACAGCACAAGTCAAGAAACTCAGCCAACCACCCACGACGGTCAGAGTACAGACGGACAGGCGAAGACAGCACCCACGATCTCTCAACCACCCATGACCTCAATTCCCTATAAATAGAGTCATTTTGTAAGAAAAAAAGGGGGACTGTAATTGCTGCTTGAAGCACTTCGAATACAAACATCCTCATCTTTCCTCCGTGGACGTAGATCTACCCAAAGATCGAACCACATAAATTCTCGTGTTTTTAATTTTCTGCAAATCTCACTATCTCTAAAATCCACGATCGATCAATTATATTTAACGAATTCCAACTATGTTAGTATGAAATAAATTAATCATTGGTGAAAAGACCAGCTCAATTGCGACAAAGATGAGAGTGAGCTGCCTTTCTTGACTTATTTTTCATAAATTAATGAAAGTGAATGGTTGGGTCTATTTTAATTCATGAAATGGCGGAATAATGGAGTTCACGTGTGCCCTGAATTTCTGGGAATTAAATATTTATTAGCATTACTTTATCTTTCTTAATACTACTACGTTTTATTTTTTTTAATACTACTATGTTTTTTCCTCCTTCCTTTTTTATTTTTTACGTATTTCTTTTTAATTCCATGATTTTGGACAAACCTTGAGTCCATGACGTTGATGGATCCGAGGGTGCGAGTTCGGAATTCCCGATGTCACATCTCGCAACCTGTTCTTTCATTGCATAGCCTACCTAGTTTTTAAACTTTAAATAATTATTCCCTCTGTCCCATTTAAACAGACTTATTTCTTTTTAGCACGAGATTTTAAGAAAGTGTGTGTAAAAATAAAGTATAGTGTTTAATATTTTAATGTCAATTTCATTGTTTTGAAATTAAATCATCATAAATACATCAAAATATATTGATGTCTGATCTTAAATGAAAGATCGTATCAAGACCTTTAATTTGATATAAAAATTATAAAAATCGGAAAACAAACGAGCAAGTTATGATAGTTTAACCTTTTAGAATTTAAATTATATTGGGATACGTGCTGAGAAGTGAGTGGATGATGGGGTGATTAATAGTGGGTAATTATTTCCCTATTAGGAAACTTGCATATTCTAATGGGACGTCCCAAATAGGAAAACTGACATATTCTAATGGGACGGAGGGAGTAATTTTCTTAAAATCTACTCTCTCTCCTTCAGTGAAATGCTACCTCAGTCCCATCATATTATAACTCATTTGTTTTGAACATTTCGGCACGTTTTTCTACTAAAATTTAGTACGGGTTTTAAAATACAATTTAGAGAAACATGTCGATATGTTCAAAACAAATGAGCTATAATATGATGAGATAGAGGTAGTATGTTTTTAGAATCTTTCGTCATAGTAATTTTTAACTTTTCTAATAAAAAGTGTTAAAGTGATATTTGTGTCTCGCTTAATGTTAATGAATATTAAAATAAAATGAATATAAAAATATTTTTTAATTGACTTTTGAGACCGATAAAAAAATATTAATGGATTTGAGATCCACATTCAAAAATGAATAAACATTTAGGTCACGGACATCCATAAAAGGAAATAAAAGTACTTAGATGAGAGAAGGAGTACTATTTATTATTTAGATCTACTATTAATAATCATATGCCTGGCACAAGTGCAAAATCTAGTTTATTGTTATTAATCGATTTATATGGTATTGCTATTAGACTCTTCGAATTTTGTATATATTCCATTTTTATGAATTGATTACTACATATTGGTGAGATTCAATCTCTATAGGGGTGAGAATCTGGGTTCAGGTATTTGGGTAGTTCTCAAATACCCGAACCCGGACGGGATTTCTGATACCCGATACCCGAAAATTTTGGGTCGGGATTAAATTTTTATAAAAAATAGGAATTCGGGTATACCCGAACTTAATCAGGAAATACCCAAAAACTTGAAAATCTGATTTTATTTATTTAAATATTTATATTCATCAATAATAATAATAATAATAATAATAATAATAATAATAATAATAATAATAATAATAATAATAATAATAATAATAATAATAATAATAATAATAATAATAGTTGAAATAATTAATTCAAATATTCAATTTCAAAAATAAATATATAAAATAAAACATCAGGACAAAATAATTCAAAATCAAATATTCAAAAATTGAAAAAACTTGGAAATTATTTATTTTATTTGATTCAATAAAAAAAAGTATTTTTAAAATGGACAAATTAAAGTATTACAATTTACAAACCATAAATTAATTTTTTTTAAACCATAAGTTATTAAGTTTTTATTTTATTTTAATTTGTAGTTGAAAAAAATTCGGGTATATTTTGGTACCCAAATACCCGAACGGGATACCCGTTTGGGTATTTGGATACCCAAAAATATTTTCGGTTTCGGGTTCGGGACAACAAATTTAGGATTTTCTGGTTCGGATACTTGAAAAATTCATGACAGGAACTCGACCCGTACCGAATTTCAACCCTTAAATCTCCACTCACAATATGTAATACACAATCTCCACTCATAATAAATAATACTACACTATACTACCATTTTATCTTAAAATCTATGCCGGTCGCTAGATCAATATAGATACTGGTCAAATTGATACACACATTTAGAAGATGAACGAGTAAATTAGTACTCCCTAGCTCAGTCCCAAAAAATTTGATGCATTTCTTCAACATATATATAAAATATAAAATAATAAAGCGGACTCAAACTTGTTGTTGTGATGAATTAGCTTTGTTAGTTTTGCAATTATTTATAGTTAACTTTATCTAACAACTATTTTCTCACTTGTCAAAATAATAAAATATTTTGTCTCACTTGTGACCTATGAATTATCTCCCACTTATTTGCACCGCTAATTTTTTCAAAAGAAAAGGTCGAATTTGCATCGCTCAACATTTCCCAGATTTTAAGGCAGAGCCACGTGAAATTTCTCCTACTAGGACTAAATTCCATTTTCAGTCCACCAACACCACTCTTAACAAATAGGCACCATTCTCTATCTTATCTCACTCTTGATTTATTTTATTCTTGTGTTTGAAAAAACATAATGATACCAGAATCCTACATAACCGGATTTACTGATAATGCTTTTCTTCTCAAAAGAATAAGGAGATGGACTACAACCCACGAACTATGTACTTACCATTTTATCAAACTTTCTGTTTTTTACCTCCTTGGTGTAGTTTGCTAGCTATTGCTCATGTATGAACGGGATTTCTCTCATGTGTACTGAAAGTATCGAGTGCGGATTTTGTATAAGAAAATAAGTTGTGAAATAAGCATCAAAATTTCTAAAATGAAGACCATAGTTGGTGCTCAAACATTAAACTTACTGATTAATTGAGGAAATCTATGCGTGAGCACATGATGTTTCTGCTAAATTATGAATCCCTCAATATAAGAATGAAGATAATACTTTTAAATATTTAAAGAAAAGGGAAAAAAAAACACAGAATGCACAAACCACGGAACACAGAATCCCGAGAAGAAATTGGTGGAGTTGGAAGTCCACTGCCTTCAAACTTTCTTATATTAAATACTTCCACGTCATTTACTTGTCACATTTATAGTAATATAATAGTAATAAAAATGAAATTAGTTGCAGAAAGCAGTGATTTCAAGAGAAGAAGTAAAGAAAAAAGAAAGTTAGAGAGGTAGAGACGAGACCCAATGCAAATGCGAACCCAAAACCCCAGAAAAACTGTAACATCGTCTTGATTTTGAGGCCAAAACCGCAATGCCGAGGCATTTCTTGAACGCCGCCCCTATTACCTCCCATCTCCGCCGCCGTCACCACCACTGTAGTTATTATTTCTACTCCTTCCTCCTCATTCTCTCACTCGCACCTCCCCTTCCTCTCTCCGCCGCCAACACCGAGGTCGCCGTACTAATTTCATGGCTGCATTCTTATTCTTATTCTTCTTCTTCGCCGCAGCCGCCGGCGGCGGCATTCGCCGACTGGAACCCTAACGATTCCACCCCCTGTAAATGGTCCTTCATTTCGTGCTCCTCCGATGGTTTCGTGGTTGGGATTAATATCCAGTCTCTCCATGTTGCGTTGCCCTTTCCCTCCAATCTCTCGTCTCTCAACTTTCTCGAAACCCTCACCATCTCCGGCGCTAACCTCACCGGAGAAATTCCGCCGGATATCGGCGACTGCGCCTCGCTCAGAGCAATCGATGCCAGTTCCAACCTCCTCGTCGGCGGCATTCCGGCGACGTTCGGCAAGCTCAAGAACTTGGAGGAATTGGTTCTCAACTCCAATCAGCTGACCGGAAAGATTCCGGCCGAGATCGGGAGATGCACCGGCTTGAAAAACCTCGTACTCTTCGATAACCGGCTGAGCGGGAGCATTCCGGCGGAGCTGGGGAGTCTCCCCTCTTTAGAAATCCTCCGCGCCGGCGGGAATCAGGATGTGGAGGGAAAAATTCCCGACGAGATTTCAAATTGTAAGAATTTGCAGGTATTAGGCCTCGCCGAGACCAAAATCTCCGGCGGGATACCGCCCTCTCTCGGAAACTTGAGGAAGCTTCAGGTTCTGTCTCTCTACACGACGATGCTCTCCGGCGAGATTCCGGCGGAGATAGGAAACTGCACGGAGCTCGTGGAGCTGTATCTATACGAGACCAGCCTCTCCGGCAAGCTGCCGCCGGAGCTCGGGAAGCTTCTGAAACTGGAGAAGCTGCTGCTATGGCAGAACAGCTTCGTCGGCTCCATTCCGAAAGAAGTCGGGAACTGCAGAAACCTCGTCGTCATCGACGTTTCGTTGAACTCTTTAACCGGAGTTATACCGGAATCTTTTGGGAATCTCACGAATCTCGAAGAACTCATGCTCAGTAGCAACAACGTCTCCGGCTCAATCCCTAACTTTCTTTCCAACGCGTCCAGTTTAATACAGTTTCAGGTCGACAGCAACCAGATTTCCGGCGCCATTCCGCCCGAAATCGGGTTGCTGAGTCAGCTCCAAGTGTTTTTCGCTTGGGATAACAAGCTCGAGGGCAGTATTCCGTCGGCGTTGGGCGGCTGCACCAGCCTCCAGGCGCTGGATTTGTCCCGGAATTCGCTCACCGGAGTCCTGCCGCCGACCATATTTCAGCTCAACAACCTCACCAAGCTTCTGTTAATATACAACGATTTGTCCGGCGCTATTCCGCCGGAGATAGGCGGATGCCGGTCTCTTCTCCGGCTGAGATTAGCAGGGAACAAAATCAACGGTCAGATTCCTAGGGAAATCGGATCGCTAAGCAATCTAGCGTTTCTTGATCTCTCAGGCAACCATCTCGGCGGTCCATTGCCGGACGAGATCGGAAACTGCGGCCAGCTTCAGATGCTGAACTTGGCCGGAAATTCACTCACCGGAAACCTACCTAGCTCGATCTCTTATCTAACCAAGCTTGAAGAATTGGATGTTTCGATGAATAAGTTCGTTGGCCCTATTCCGAGTAGCTTCGGCGAACTCTTCTCTCTCAGTAGGCTTTTACTCGGAGGCAATTCCTTCTCCGGGAAAATTCCGGCGACTCTCAGCCGCTGCTCGAGGCTGCAGCTGCTCGACTTAAGCCAGAATCAGCTGTTCGAGAGCATTCCGGTGGAGATATTTCAGATCGAGGCGCTCGAAATCGCTCTGAATCTGAGCTGGAACTCGTTAGCAGGGGAAGTTCCGCCTCAGATTGTATCATTGAACAAGCTCTCTGTATTGGATCTTTCGCATAATCACCTCCAAGGCGAACTGGTGTCGCTTTCCGGCCTTGTGAATCTCGTCTCGTTGAACGTTTCGTTCAACAATTTCACCGGCTACCTCCCCGATAACAAGCTTTTCCGGCAGCTGTCGAGCACAGAGATCGCCGGGAACCAAGGGCTGTGCTCTCATGGCCGTGACTCTTGCTTCTTGGGCGATGCACAAGGTGTAAAGATGTCTAAAGATGGAGGGATTAGGTTGAAAATTGCCATTGCGTTGCTTGCTGCTGTGGCTGTAGTTCTTGGTGTTGTAGGCCTAATAGCAATTGTTAGGGTTAGGAGAATGAGCAGAGAAGATGCAGATTCTGAATTGGGAGGCGGAGGAACGTTTTCTTGGAAGTTTACTCCGTTTCAGAAGCTCAACTTCTCGGCCGAGCAAGTGGTGAGGTGTTTGGTCGAATCCAACGCCGTCGGCAAGGGCTGCTCGGGGATCGTTTACCGGGCGGAGCTCGACAACGGGGAGGTGATCGCGGTGAAGAAGCTCTGGCCCACGACGAAGCAATGCCGGGACGAGCACGAACAGGGCGGGGTCCGGGACTCGTTTTCGGCCGAGATCAACACGCTCGGCTCGATTCGACACAAGAACATCGTCAAGTTCTTGGGCTGCTGCTGGAACGAGAGCACGAGGCTTCTCATGTACGACTACATGCCTAATGGAAGCTTGGGGAGCTTCCTCCATCACAGGGCTAATGGAGGATGCTTGGAGTGGGAGGTGAGGTACAGAGTCATACTCGGCGCGGCTCAAGGCGTGGCGTACCTCCACCACGACTGCACCCCGCCCATCGTCCACCGTGACATCAAGGCCAACAACATCTTGATCGGCCTCAATTTCGAGCCATACATCGCGGACTTTGGGCTAGCCAAGCTCGTCGACAACGGAGACTTCACGCGGTCCTCCAACACCGTTGCCGGCTCCTACGGCTACATAGCTCCCGGTTAGTCCATTTTCGGACTAGTAATTAGATGTTACGAATAGGTTGTCGAAAGTCATTGTTTAATTTTTTATGTGCAGAGTACGGATACATGAGGAAGATCACAGAAAAGAGCGACGTCTACAGTTTTGGAGTAGTCATGCTGGAGGTACTAACGGGGAAGCAACCGATAGACCCTACTATACCGGAGGGGCTCCACATTGTGGATTGGGTGAGGCGGAGAAGAATGTCGGGGTCCGACGTGCTAGACGCCAGCTTACGGCAGAAGCCGGAGCTCGAAATTCAAGAAATGATGCAAACTCTAGGAGTTGCTATGCTTTGCGTACACCCTTCGCCCGAGGATCGGCCCACAATGAGGGACGTGGCGGCGATGGTGAAGGAGATAAGGCAGGAGAGGGAGGAGATGTCGAAAGTTGTTGCTATAAAAGGGTCAAAAATGCAAGAAAAGGAGAGCTGCATTAATGGAGAGACATCATCGCCATTGCAGGGGTTGTGTTTAAAGAGTGGGAACTCGAGCTTTTCTGCATCTTCGTTGCTGCAGTCCACTTCCCCTGCTGCCAAATTTGGTTTCAATGAACAATAGATTGTGTATGTTTATGTGTAGTTTATACGTGGTTTTGTATTAATTTAATCAACTCTTTTTAGTCAATAAGACAAACAATTAAGAGTAATATTGGGGTTGACCATAGAGCCAATCTTATCATCCTTCATGTTTCACTACTAATTTCAATCATCCTTCATGTTTCACTACTAATTTCAATTAATGTTTTTATAGTAGTCATAATAATTGTACACCTTCCATTTTAAATCCACATTTTTTTGGAGTAGTTTTAAGTGAAACTCAAACTTCATTTTAATACATATAGCCATATAGGGGTGTTAAGTTAGCACCATTAGATCCAATTTAGGATAGATTAAGATCGGCCCATTGTTAAATATTGCCCAAAATTATTTTTATTACAAGGGTATGACCGAAATTTAAAATGTGAGATTAGGCAAGACTAAGGCTGTGTTTGGTAATTATTTCGAGATGAGGAAGGATGATTCATCTCAAGATGACTCATACGAATAGTATCAAGATAAATCATTCATCTTTCCATTTGGTAGCAAAAAATTCAGACTCAGATGATATCATATTGTGTTTGCTACAAATTGCAAAACTCTAGATTAAAATTTAGATTGACCAAATTACCTTTATCAAAATACCCCTACCGATTTCACTTTTCATTGTTGGGATTAAATAGTACCCTTTATTATGTATTATTTATTACTCTGTATTATTATTATTATTATTATTAATGTTATTATTTATTATTATTTTGTTACATTATTATTTATTATTATTATTATAGTTATTACTATTACTATTACTATTATTATTATTATTATTATTATTATTATTATTATTATTATTATTTGATTATTAAATTATTATTATTTATTATTATAATTATTATAATTGTTATTGTTATTGATTATTATTATTATTATTATATTATTATTATTATTATATTTATTATTATACTATTATTATTATTATTATTATTATTATTATATTGAAATCGTATAAATACATAAGGGTAAAATGGTAAGAGATAGAAAGTGTTGTATTACCGTTTCAATGAGTTCAACTCATCCGACCAAAAACGTGAGATGACTAAACAAGACGAAATAGTGAAATATCAACGGGTCTTGTATTCATCTCGGACCCTCCAATTTATTTTAGTTGGTTACCAAACAGTGAGATGAACCAAGGTGATATCTCTCATCTTGGTTCATCTTATTCACCAAATGCACCCTAAGCCTATGTGGCCACATAGGTTGAGATTAAGTTCCGGACCGAATCCATCGTACCAAACGGCAAATCATAAGATAATTTTAATCTAATCTTCTAAACCAAAAATGCCGAATGTTCAATTATTATAAAAATAAAATTCTAATGATAATCATTATCAATATTTATAATATACTTCTTCCGTCCACGATTTAGTAACACTATTACTATATTGGAACGTCCACGATTTACTGACCATTTTCCATTTTAGGAGGTAGGCCTCACAATCACTTTAATACAAAAATACTTTATTACATTATTTTATAACACTTTAATTTATTAATATATCTTCACAACACAGTAAACTCCATGCTCAGAATTTTGGGTCACTAAATCATGGACGGAGGGAGTAAGAGTTTAAGATAATTTAAATAATAAAACTAAAATAAAATACTAAAAATGATTAATGTAAGTTGTGATTGGATTAATGACCCCTAATTAATAATTGTAGAATTAAAATTATCATCTATATTAATATACTAAAGTAGGATAGTTTCCCTCCAAAATTCTTGATATTTGAGACTTATTGTTTATTTTATTAAGTTATCAATTTTCTATGAAATTCTTTAATGCATTTAATACTTTGAAATTTTTTATTTTTTGTTCATTAAAATTTAATACATTAATTGAATTTTAAGTAATAGGAAGATAATTTTAACTTATAATTTTTCTCATTGTTTGTTTTGTTTTTTTAAATAGTAGTACTACAATTTTGTAGTAATCTATTTATATACACTAAAGCAAAATAGTCTTATTTCAACTTTCACTCCAAAATATACTATATACATTAATTAAAACTCCGGAATTATCAACAACTTAAATATTATTTGCATTAATAAATTTTGCCTACAATATTCAAGAATAATAAATTACAATCAAAAATTCTTATGCATACTAAAGTTACAGCAAAAAACTTGAACATTTAAATTTGTATTTTTAATTTATTGTATATAATTATTGAAGTTATATTTTATTATATAAAATATTTATAAATTATTTACAGGCAACGCGGGTGTACAATTCTAGTAATAAACGAAATTTGAATAACAAATAATTAAAACAAGATGGTATTCTTTTTCCCTAAAATGGTATCCCAATAGTGCACAAAATTCAATTTCTACTAATTTTATATTATCTTTTATAAAAATAAAATACTATAATATAGTAAATCATAATAGACATTTATAAGAAAAAAAATGATATTTTTTAAAATTATAAACTTTAGTTTTGAAACTCTAATATACTAATAAAAGTAAAATTAAATGCTATAAAATAATTATAAATCCTAATGGGAATGGGTGAACCCTTAAAAATAATCATAAAATTAAATTATTATAAAATATATTTATTAAAAAAAATTCATAAAACTAGTATAAATTAAATTTTGAGACACGTTTGAGACACCGAATTTGGAATAGGGGAATCTCAAGTCTTAAAACAACTAAAACTATCGTTACATGATTGGAAAATATTCATTTATTCCCATTACAGTGTACTGATTTTTTTTTTAATAATTTTTATTCATTTTTTATGTCTTCAGTTTTTTTAATATTATGATTTTCATTTATTAGTTAAAAAATGAATATATACCCTAATTGTATTAACAAACCATAGTGTAATATTATACTAAATCATATCACATCGAAATTAATAAATAAATAAATAAAAGAAAAAAAACAAATGGATTTTGTTACTCGGTTTAGTACACTAAATAGTCCAAGTATTCTCCAAATTCTGATAGCCTAGGTAGCATCAAAATATTTCTTTCCTGAGTTGGATGATTGAGCAGATTTATAAAATGGTCTCATTCTTAACACTGAGGTAATTAATGCTAGTAATAATTCTACTACTCGGATACAAAATTAAGAACACAAACAGTAAATATAAATAATTGATTTCATGCCTCAAACATCATGAGTGTTGGAAAATGAAAGTATTTATGGGTATTTAGGATGTAGAGAGTAATGGTAGTGAAGTGGTGTAGAAGAGACTTAGTATTTTAGTATGGGTAGTATGTAGGATATAGAAATGATTTAGGGAAATATAGAGGGAATGTAGAGTGGAGCACTTCTCTCCAAACAAGGCTTAGAATTGTATTAGCTAGAATATGTTTAGATTTTTGGTTTTATTTACAAATGGATCCTCACACCTCTATTTATAGGTGTGGATGGATAATTCTAGATCATCATTATTAATCTAAGAATCTAGAATTATCTACCAAAATATCTAAGAGTATTATCTAGATTCTACATTTAATAATCTATTCTAGAATACTTATGGAATTGTTTAGAATATTCTAGAGAAATGCATCATTCTTCAATACTCCTCCTTGATGCATTTGTCGGTAACTCCAAGCATTCTTCGTAGAAACTGGAATCTGTCCCTTGGTAGTGCCTTGGTGAAGATGTCTGCTAGTTGCTCCTCTGTTGGGCAATACTTCATCTCGATGAGTCCCTTTGCTTCAACATCTCTCAAGAAGTGGTACTTGATATCGATATGCTTGGTACGATTGTGTTGAACTGGATTCTTAGCTATTGCGATGGCTGACTTGTTATCGCAATAGATCTCTGTAGCTGAGTCTTGCGGTTCTCCCATGTCTGCTAGTATTCTTCTAAGCCATATAGCTTGACATGATGCTTCGGCTGCTGCAACATACTCGGCTTCTGCTGTTGATAGTGCAACGGAGTCTTGCTTCTTCGATCCCCAAGAGAAAATTCCCGAGCCAAGCTTGAAGGCGTAGCCTGATGTGCTTTTCATATCATTTTGAGATCCAGCCCAATCACTGTCGCTATATCCAATGAGTAGTGAGTTGGAATTTGGTTTGTACCAAATGTCGTAGTTAAGCATTCCTTGCAGGTATCTAAGAAGTCTCTTTGCTGCTCCATAGTGAGTCTCTTTTGGACTTTCCATGAATCTAGATAGAAGGCTTCTTGCATACTTGATGCCTGGCCTTGTTGCCGTTAAGTATAGTAGACTCCCGATCAAACTTCTGTAATTGGTAGCATCTGCCGGTTTGGACCCATCTTCTTTCTTTAACTTCTCATTTGGAATGAGAGGTGTGACACCTGGCTTGCAGTCTTGCATCTTGAACTTCTTCAGCATATCTTTGATATACTTCCTCTGCGATAGGAAGATGCCTTCTTCGTCTTGACTTGTCTCCATTCCGAGGAAATAGTGCATTAATCCCAAGTCTGTCATCTCAAAGGTGTTCATCATGTCTCTCTTGAAATCCTTGATTAGTTTTGTGTTACTCCCTGTGACAATTAAGTCATCGACATAGAGAGAGACAATGAGAATGTCACTTTTACCTTGGGATTTGATGTATAGAGTAGGCTCGTTCTTGCTCCTCCCGAACCCTTGACCGGTGAAGTATCCGTCTATCTTGTTGTACCAGGCTCGAGGCGCTTGTTTGAGTCCATAGAGAGCTTTCTTGAGGCGAAGTACTTTGCTTCTTGTTTTGTGAATCCTTCTGGCTGCTCCACATATATTTTATCTATCAGATCTCCATTGAGAAAGACAGATTTGACATCGAGTTGGTAGATTTTCCATTTCTTCTAAGCTGCCAGAGCTATGAGTGCTCGAATTGTGTCCATCCGGGCATCCGGAGCGAACGTTTCTGTGTAGTCAACTCCTGGTACAAGAGCATATCCCTTTGCGACAAGTCTTGCCTTATGCTTTTGGATCGAGCCATCAGGATTCAGCTTTGTCTTGAACACCCATTTGACCCCAATGACTTCCTTGTCACTTGGAAGGTCCACCAACTCCCAAGTATCATTTTTTTCGATCATTTGTATCTCCTCCTCCATTGCTTTAATCCAAACTTTCTCTTTGGATGCTTCTGCATAGTTATGTGGCTCCAAAGAACAAAAGTTGCATGTTTCATAAATATCGGTGGATTCATATAAGTCGGCTATAGTTCTTACCCGACGAGGTGGAGATTCTGGTGAGGAGTCAAAATCATTTGAGGTATCTTCTTCTCGTGAGGCTCTTGGTGTTGGCATGGGACTTTGTTGATCTTGTTCCTCCAGTCTTGGAGTTTCTTCTAGGTGTGTCGTTATTGTCCTCCTTTCGACACTTTCTTTCTCCCAATTCCAGGAAGCTTGTTCATCGATCTCCACATCTCGACTTGTCACGAGTTTCTTATTCTCGAGATTGTAGATTCTATAGCCCTTGGATTTGGAACTGTAGCCGAGAAAGATACCCTTCTCCGTCTTGTTCTCCAGTTTATGTCTTTTGACTGAGGGAATATGGATGTAGCAGATACTTCCGAAAACCCTCAAGTGTTTGGCTGAAGGCTTTTGTCCTGACCAAGCTTCAATTGGTGTCTTGTTTAGCACGGCCTTTGTTGGACATCGGTTGAGCAGGTAGACTGATGTATAGACTACCTCCGCCCAGAACTTCTTTGGCAATCCTTTCTCTGCTAGCATGGATCTCGCCATCTCCATGACCATCCGGTTCTTTCCTTCTGACACTCCATTTTTGTTGTGGAGTGTAGGCCACAGTTAGTAGATGCTCAACACCTTCATCTTCACAGAACTTTTCGAACTCTTTTGAGTTGTACTCGGTACCTCGATCACTTCTTAGCTTCTTGATTTTATGACCACTTTGTTTCTCCACAAAGTTCTTGAATCTCTTGAAGATTCCAAAGACTTCCGACTTTTCTCGGAGAAAATATACCCAAGTCATTCTAGAATAATCATCAATGAAGAGGATGAAGTACCTGTTTTGATTTAGTGAAGGTGTCCTCATGGGCCCGCAAACGTCGGTGTGGACAAGCTCCAATATCTCCTTGGCTCGCCATGTCTACTTTGATGGAAATGGCTGTCGATGTTGCTTGCCAGACATAAATCCTTCGCAGACACTGTCCTTTTCATTTAGAAGAGGCATATCTCTCATCATATTTTTACGATGAAGTAGCCTCAACGCATATAGGTTGAAATGCCCGAATCTTCGATGCCACAGGCTTGTATCATCCATTTGGGCTAGCATCGCCTTTTGTGGATATTGCCATACTATGGGAAAATTTCTATTATTTCCCATTTTTACTTTTGCAATATCTTGATTGTTTTTCATGTTGTAAATTCGACACGAATTTTTCTCAAAGTGGAGGGCATATCCATTTTTCATCATCTGGCCAACGCTTAATAGATTTTG
This sequence comes from Mentha longifolia, assembly GCA_001642375.2. NCBI lineage: Eukaryota > Viridiplantae > Streptophyta > Magnoliopsida > Lamiales > Lamiaceae > Mentha > Mentha longifolia. The sequence goes on along the minus strand of CM038113.1, from coordinate 40,140,837 downwards.
TGCAAGATGCGGAACGAGGAGAACATCTTTAATGAATCGCGTACCTTTCTTTGTTTCTATGATAATGGTACCTTTCCCTTTTTGTCTCTACAAGCTCTCCATTTCCCATCTTGACTTTTGACTTGATAGAAGTGTCTAGATCACGGAAGATAGTCTCGTTGGATGTCATGTGGTTACTGCATCCGCTGTCGATGAAGCATTCTTCTTCTTTTACTTCCGTTGTAGAGTGGCTAGCGTAGAATAGACACTCCTTCTCCCGTTGATTTTAGAGTAGTTGGCCTGGTGGTTCCTTCTGTTTCTGCAATCTTTTTCTTCATGCCCGAACCTCTTGCAGTTTTTGCATCGCGGTTTTCCTCGATGGAAGCAATCCTTCTCTAAGTGGTTTGTTTTCTTACACGTACCGCATGGTGGAAACTTCCCTCTTCTCTCCATGTTGTTGGGGCTTCCTTCTTTGTTGTGATTTTGAAAGTTCCCGCCATTTCTTGAATTATTTTTCTAGACGTTGAGCTTAGACTGAAAAGCGCTTTCAAGTGAGCTTTCATGGCGCCTACTCAGTCTTTGCTCGTGTGCTTCTATAGACCCCATCAATTCAGCAATGGACATTGTTGATAGATCCTTTGATTCTTCAATGGCGGCTACTATTGGGTCGTATTTATCTGTGAGAGTGATCAAGACTTTTTGGATAACTCTCTCATCAGAGATATTTTCTCCAAATGATTTCATTTGGTTGATTATTTCCATAATTCTAGAGAAATAATCTTTTGCAGTCTCGGAATCTCTCATCTTCAAATTTTCAAGCTCCCTTCGTAAAGATTGTAGTTTGATTGTACGTACCTTGGCACTCCCTTGGCACTCCCTTGGAACTCATCCTTAAGGATATTCCAAGCTTCTTTTGCAGTAGTAGCCCGAATTATTCTTGAAAGAATAGTATCGACAACAAATTGTTGAAGAAGATAAAGGGCCTTAGCATTTTATTGCTTTAACGCCTTACGTACCTCAGGAGATGGTGTCTTGTCAGTTTCTCCTTCCGGCATGGTGACGCCTTCTTCAACAACATCCCAGAGATCATAAGACTCTAGGCAAGTCTTCATATGAACACTCCAATAGTTGTAGTTTTCTCCATTGAATATTGGAGTTGATATCGAGAAGCTTGATGATGCCATAATGCCCGTTAATGATCGAACAGGTTCTGATGCCACTTGTTGGAAAATGGGAAGTGTTTATGGGTATTTAGGATGTAGAGAGTAATGGTAGTGAAGTGGTGTAGAAAGGACTTAGTATTTTAGTATGGGTAGTATGTAGGATATAGAAATGATTTAGGGAAATATAGAGGGAATGTAGAGTGGAGCACTTCTCTCCAAAAAGGCTTAGAATTGTATTAGCTAGAATATGTTTAGATTTTTAGTTTTATTTACAAATGGATCCTCACACCTCTATTTATAGGTGTGGATGGATAATTCTAGATCATCATTATTAATCTAAGAATCTAGAATTATCTACCAAAATATCTAAGAGTATTATCTAGATTCTACATTTAATAATCTATTCTAGAATACTTATGGAATTGTTTAGAATATTCTAGAGAAATGCATCATTCTTCAATAATGAGTATATAATACTGTTAATCAACCATCCAGCGATGAAAACCAAATAAATGTATGAGAATTTATAACATGTATTCTCTGATACCATCATCACTTTGCAAAATTAGCAAACCAACTTATTGACACAATACTACACATTAATGGGAGTTTGTTAAGTAATAACAAAACAAATACAGTACAATCTAATTTAAGAAGTCAAGATGTAGTTGCTGAAGAAGGTGCAAATTAAAATAACCTAGCACTCCCCCCTCAAGAGAGAATTTCGAACCAAAATATATTTATGTAACCACTACATCACTATACATAACACACTTTTGGTTCTAAAATATAACATGTGATTTTCTCAGTCACCTTCAAGTTATTATTACCCAAACCTTTTCAAATTTCACCTCTTCTCTTTCTCCGCTTTCGATTTCGATTTCATCTTACAGCTTGCCTGATCGGTGCAAGTGGGGAGCTATTTCCGGCAAGCGATGATAAGTTGCGTATGTTCCTCCTCACCGGCTTCTTCCCCTCCAACTTTCCACCCGGCCATCGCACTTTCACTCCTCGTATCATCTGTGTAATGACAAGATTTGTGTATTTAGGAAATATAGAAATTAATACAAAACCATAGGAGCATTTCTTGAAGAGGGAAAGGTGTGTGTGTGCCTTACATATTTGCCACATTTCGTATCGGAGTAGATGACGATGAAATCTCCTTCTTGAAGTCCATTCACCCTCACAAAATCCCCTGCAAATGATCAGATCATAAGATTGATGACTAATCGAATTCGTAGCAAGACGGTGAACTAAAGGTGTAATGCCTTCATTACCTGTGTTCTCAAGAAGGTACATTCTGCTTTTGTTATTAGGCCAAAACCTGAAACCCCCAAGAATCATAAGATCAAAAATGGGAATTTAAAGATGGATACATAATCAAGATCGAACATCGATCGAAATTATACCTATAACGCATATTCCAAATTCGGGAAGTTCCAATATCTTCCATTGCAATGGAGATTCCATCTCTTGATTCTAGTTCTGGAAGATGGCTTTCAGCCTCTTTCTGGCAAATTTGTTCAGATTATTTCAATTTCGATTCTCAAGAAAACAAAAATCCAAGACAAATAAACACAAATATTCAATTATTATGCAATTCTATAAGATATATTAGATTAAATAAGAAGCAAGAAAGTCAAGAAAAATACTTTTGGCAAAACAATCCTTCCCAAGTTACCAACATCACTTTGCTTCAACACTTTCTGCAGCAGAAACTTCAAGTTCTTCTCCGTTTTCCAACCCTAATTCATCCACCAACACCAATCTCTTAAAATTTACAAACAATTCCCAAATAATAAACCAAAATTCAAATATATAAAACACATATATTATATATACCTGCTGTTGCCTCCGATCTGAAGAAGCCTGCGTCCGCTGAGAGTTCTGCGGCTGCATGGTGGCTGGATCACCGGAATTCGGCTCCGCAGGCGGCGCAGCAGCCGTCGGAGAAGAGACGTCGCCGCCGTTAGACCAGTACATCCAATCACCACCTTGATCGCCGTCGTCAGCACCGTCTCCGGCCAGAAGAGGATCGTTGGATTGATTTTGGGTGTGGCTAGCGTTTGAAGGGTGGCGGTGATGATGAGAATATTGTCGCCGTTGGCGAGCCATTCTCTTCTTCCTCGCCTCCTTAGTTGCAGAAGACCCTGGTCTCATCATCCTCTCTCCGTTTGGATCGTACATTTGGTAAGGGTTTCCGTACACATTCTGCGGTCGGTTCATCATGCTACCGCCGTTATCCGGAAACGGACTGAACTGCGACGGCGGCGGCACCGGGAACGGCGACAGAGCCCACGACGGAGCATGCTCCATCACCTGATACTCCGCCGAGTGCTGATACGGGATGCCGTTTACGACTCCGTGATTAATCGGAATCGGGTTCAGATAAGGCTCGTTGTTATAGCCAGGCATCGCCGGATTATACGGTTGCGGCGGCGGAGCCGCAACCATGGGGGCGACTTCCGGCGGCGCTGGTTGCATCCACTGGGTGGCGGGGTCGGGATTGTACATGAAATTAGGGTTTTGATTTGGATCGGGGATTTGAAGGGTTTCTTCGAAGGAGAAAGTTGATTGGGCGGCGGCGCCTTCTCGCGGCGGCAACTTTTTCTGGAGCTGGTACTGCTCCACCCACTCGAGAATGAGTTTCAAGAGCTGTTTCTTGCCTTCTTTGGTGCTTCCCAAACGCTTCGAAGCGCTTTCAATGGTGGAACGCTTAAGCTTGATGCTTCTCATATCTTGTGCGGAAATGTAATCCTTGTTTTGCTTCAGCCATTCGAAGAAGATCATCGCCAGCTCGCTGTTCCCTTGCAGGAAGCTGAAACCGTCGTTATCTTCTTCACAGTTCACATCGTTCCCCTGAAAGGGCGGCGCCGCCGCTTGCGCTGCCGCCGCCGGTTGATCTTCCAAGAAATCTTGAGGATTTTCGCTCTGGAAAACCGAAGACGGGTCCCACAGTTCGTTGCAGTCGATCAGATCCATGTACCCGAAGTTCTCCATCACGTCGATGCAGTCAACGTCGCCGCCCAAGGCGGCGCCGTCGTGCTCCGACGGCGGTTGGATTTCCATGGAGGCGGTGGAGGACAAGGCGGCAGCCCCCTCCACTTTCACCTCCTGCAGCAGCTGCTCCTCCGCATCCGACCTCATCAGCGGCCAGGAGGCGGCCGGCGACGACGAGGTGGCGGAGGAGGAAGTCGATGCGCCGGCGATCGGCTTCGACTGCGGCTGCGTGGAGGAGGACGAGGAAGAGGACGACATGCAAGGGAAATCCGGCAGCGGAGGGAAATCGTCGTAGAAAATGGAAGCTTCATTCACATCGAGAAGGCTATCTTCCTCTCTCTCAAGCCACATATCCTTCCCACCAATCACAACATCTTGGCTCTCCTCCTCCTCCATCGGATCGAAACCAGTAGGGTCCGCCGCCGCCGTCATTTCTCCGACGAAATGTAGATCTTGCACATCTTTAACCATCTTTGAGCTGGGTTTCTCTCTCTATATCGAAATGGGAATGGAAGAAGAGAGAAGGAGGCAGTAGATATATATATATATATATATATATATATATATATCTCGTACGGAGTAAGAGATTAAGGAAACGACAAAGGGCCCCCTTGAAAATCTTCAAGTACAAAAAATGGATGCAACTTGCAACATATAGCATCTGAGATTTTGGGTTTCCATCAAAACAAACACCATATATTTAATTACCACCACTTGCAAATTTGTACACACAACCCAGATGCGAAAGCGACCTTCTACTCCAAATCTAAATCTCTCAACAAAACTCTCACACAATTGACTTTCCCCAATTTGAACTAACCAAAGATTCACAAAGCCGATCAAAAAAAAAAAAAAGAATAGTTAGATGAAGAAACTGAAGAGGTTTAGGAAGAGAGAAAATCCAAAGGAGACAAAGATGAGAGAGAGAGAGAGAGAGAGAGAGAGAAGCAACTAACTTAAATTGTTTGAAAGCCAACAACCACCATGAATGTTCTGGTTCGTTCTTCTAGGGAGTTTCAATTTTAATTTAAATTAAATTTCTCTTTTTCTTTGATGGCTTTTTGTTGGTTGCTTGCAGATGAGTTCAAATCGTTTTTTGATGGAGTTTTGCTCTTAACTAAGAGAGAGAAGAACGTTGAAACTATTATAGAGATGAAAGGTATGAATGCAAGTTTCTAGAGAGAGAAAGAGAAAGAAAACAACAAAAGACTTATAGAAAACCTCGTGCTATACTTCCCTCCCATTTATCTCCGGTTTGTACGCATATATCCATACGCTCCAACCTGAATGGCTCATACCATCGGTGGCTCAGCCTTTTATTCCATTTGAAAAAAAACAAAACCCTAAATTGTCAAAACATAATTGCGAGTATCATAGCACCTCAATTCTCTCTCCACTATTCAATGCATGCATACATGCACATACATGCTTATATGCCATATCTCACAATACTTAAAACTACCCTTTTAAAAACTCAAATGTAAAAATTACCCTTTTAATTCATAAAATGTAAAAACTATCCTTTCTATTTTTTTATTATGTTGGTGGTTCCACTGTTTATGTTTAAAAAACTACTATGGTCCCACTATCAATTATTTTTGAATGATGATTCTTGACTAGTATGACATAAGTAGTATAATATTAATGAAAATTTATACAGTATGCATGCATGCATGAATGAATGTTGCTTCATTTTTTGTACAAATAATTCAATTTTCACAGACGAAACAGTAATAATTTTTGGTATCAATGCCAACCACAACACACAAAACTCAATATATACCACACTGAAATTGCGATAGAATTTTAAAAAAAAAAAAAAAAACCAACTCAGTAAACTAAGTACTCTGAGAAGAAGTATTGAACTGAGGAAGAGAAAGAGGAAGACAAGCGATTAACTGAGAAGGATATCGAGCCATATTGTTTCATTGTGTTTCCGGGTTATCCAATAATATAGGTAATACCGTATTTTTATGCTTAGTAAGTAGTTTATGTATTTATTTTGGAAATTAATTGAATTTTTTAATATGTGGTATTTAATTCGAAATTATTAGAAATTTGTAGTGTTTGTAATTGAAAAATTTACATTTAGGTTGAGAAAAAAATAGAAAAATTCAGGCATAGCCGGCCGGTCAATCCGGCGCCGGAAGAAGGCCGTCCGGCCGTGTTCTTCGGTTGCCGGAAAATCACTTTTCCGGCAACAAGATGGACCGGCCGGCTATGCGAAAAAAATTCCCATTATTTTCTTAGTATGGATAAATAATTACATGTGTTTTATAAGTTTAATAATTCGTTTATTGATTTTCTTTAAAATTAATTGATTATTATTTTATTTAAATTAATTCTCTTATGTGATTTAATTCGAAATTATTAGAAATTTGTAGTTTTTGTAATGTTAAAATTCATATTTAGCTTTAGAAAAATAAAAGAAAAATTTGGGTATAGGCGGCCGGTCGATCGGTCGCCGGAAAATGACCGTCCGGTCACCTATTACGGTCACCGGAAAAATCACTTCTCTGGCGATCGGATGGACCGGCCGCCCATACCCAAAATTTTCTATTTTTTTCTTAGTATAGATAATTATTCATATGTAATTTATATGTTTTGGTAATTCATTTATAGAATTTTGTTTAAATTACTTGATTATTATTTAGTTTAATTTAATTATCTTAATAGATTTAATTCGATATAGTTAGAAATAGGCAATGTTTGTAATGTTAAAATTTATATTTAGCTTTAGAAAAACAAAAGAAAATTTTGGGTATTGGCGGCCGGTCGATAGGCCGCCGGAAAATAACCGTCCGGCCACCTATTCCGGTCGATAGGGGGTATGCAGAAACTCCTTGGGATAATGTTCCCAAATCCTGGTGAGGGTGAACAGGAGTACGATTCGGACACGGAGCACATGAGTAATTGGCTTGTCCCAATAGTCCCTGCCCGGCCCCGTGATTCACTAGTGTATCACAATATTCTCTTGAATGTTAATGAGCTCTCGAGTAACTCAATTTTCTTCGCCAACGATGAAATCTGGATCGCAGTGGGTTTGTGGCATTTGAACAGATAAGAAAAGAATGCTCATAACAATTAATAGAAATTGCAAACTATTTCGAATTTTAAATTAGTTGATTACACACAATATTGTACGAAAGATTCAAATTACATCTAGATGCGGTGACTAAAAATCCTGCACGAAACAATCTTTCGATACAGGTTTAAGATTTCACCTATATTGCCGAGATCGGGGCATCCACTAATCCAACGCTCAATATGAGCAATGCAAATTGGACCATCAGCATTATCCGTCGTACTTGTAATGAGTTGATCTATCGGAGCGAAGTCAAACCGAAAGGACTGTGGCTGATCCCGCCAACCATGAACATTCGAGGCCCAATAAAGCCCACCATATAACCAAATTGGCAAAAAGAATCTCAAAGGCTCGAGCTCGTTTTGAATTTTCACCTGACTTTCTGCGTTGTGTTTCCAATATTCAGGATCCATAACAAGGATATTTCTCTTGTTAGGGTCCACAAAACAAGCAACAAATCGGTTGGTTTCTCCAAGCATCCACGGAATGACAATCTAAATAGTCACGGAAATACGAAGAATGTCATATTAAATATAACAAGCTATATGAAGGTCTTCTAAATTAAATAAATATGAATTACTTGTAAGTCTTACCGATCTTGCAAACCACCAGTTAGGAGATTCAATTCCTCGATACGTACCCAATACTAACGCAATCAAGTCGGGGTTGGGCCTCCAGTTGCTGTGCATGTATTTCACAATGTTGCCACTGTAATGGGGGTCATTCATTTCTGCCCCTGTACTGAAGGCATCTGTAGCATCCTCAAGCAACTTCTGAAAGTCCGCTTTAAGATCCATCTGCAATCATGAACAATGTATAGATATTAGTATTAGTAATCAACAAAATTACATAGCCATTAAATACGCTCAAAACAAAAATAAAATTAACATTATTACAATGACGAATGTAGGGCATATGATGAGTCCTCCATCGCGCCAATATGGATAAACATCGGGGTCATTTTTAATTTTTGGCGCAAGGACATTAAGGCAAGGTCCACGACCTGCACAGTGAAAACATGCATGTTAGAACCAGAAGTGTGAGTCTTAAATTAAAATGATATTTAAATTCAATGAAGGAAAAATTTGCGTACGAAGATATCCCACTTCGGGGACGTGTTCCCTTCCAACTCAAAGATCCCAGTGAAATAACTGGCAGTCAAATCTTCTGCTGCATCTAAGACACTGACAGTTCTGTATGTTGTTTTGTCGAGGATAAATGCCTTCCATTCATCCACCACGTCCCGGTGGGGCCATGCCGACAATGTGGGCGGCGAATATATACTTCTACTCCCTGAAGTACCGGGAGCATCACTCCGTTGCTTTGACTTTTTAGGAAGGGCTTTCTGTCTCTCTGATCCTCTAGTCCTCAAACTAGTAGACTACATGAGATGAGAGAAAATTTTAATATCATAATACATTAATTCATACTATAGGTAATACCCTAATTTGAAAAATACCTTCCCAAGCTCCACCGACGACGCACGTCTCGGCTGTTCGCGAATCGTAATGCTCGGGTGAGTGCCGATGGAGGACAGTCGGAATTGGAGTCGAGAAAGTAGGCGTGTTAGATGAGAACTCAGGCATAGAGTACCTCGACGGTTCATGTGTATCTTCGGGAATTGGTACATATCGTTGACCGAACGGAGGACCATAGGTGGATAAGGGCCCACTAGTAGTGATTGGGAAAAATTGGTTGTCCTGTACAAAAATGAATATTCTAATAAGCATGCACGAAATAATGAAATAATATGAAAGTAATTGCGAATGAAAGACAACACTCTAATGTATCATACCTGCCCGAAAAGGGAAGTGAATGCATCGGCGACAACAATGTTCGGGTCATGGCCAATGTAGGGGTCAGTATCGGCACTTGTGTAGAGAGGCAGAGAGGTGTCTGTTCGAGCACCTACAGGCTCGAGAGTGTCGACCGCTTCAGGGCTCATCGAAACTGCAGTGGCTGCATAATCCGATGGCCGTGCTATGGGGATGTTGAGGGACGGGATCGATCATCGGGGCGAGTGAACTGGAGTGGACATAGAGGAAGTCTTGCAGCTGACGATGTCGATGCCCTTAGTGATTCCCTTACCGAACCACTTATTTACCCTGGTCAAGAGGTTCATATCCCTTGCCTCGTACTCTTCCCTAAATTTCTGCAGAGTGCGCTCGTTTTCGCGACGAGTGACGTCCTCTACAATACTGATCACGTCATCCCTAGACACTCCTGGGAAGTCAACGCTAATACGACGTTGGTGACGGCACATAGATGTACCTTCCTCAGCTAGATTCCTGACGAATTTCGTTGACCGGGAACTCTGTCTACGTTGAGGTCCCTCGTAGGAATCTATAGTGGCATGTTGGGATCCGGGATCAGCTCGATGTACACGGGGGCATTTATCGACAATATACGGAGTCTTCGGCATGTGAAACTTCACAAGTAAGGCCCCCGGTTCATGTACCGATTGGTAATAACTTTCTACCATCTCTTGATCGTCCGGCTCGATCCTCGTAATACCTCCCTCAACATTATCAAACGGCGCGTAGAAATCATGCTCGGACATGCCTCTGAAAGTATTGCGGAATGTCCATCTGAGACACCTCGGCACGTCCGTCGTCGAAGCACGAATCGCAAATTCATCACCGAACCCTGGCATCACCTCGTAAGCCCAGATCATGAGTGCCCATGCCAGCCCATAAATGTGATACTTTTTCGACCTCGCTTGAAAGGTCCTCATGTAGTACTGAAGGGTCTTGTAGGAGTACGCACCCCAAGGAAAGGAATTGAACTGATCTGTGTCGTCAATCAACTCCCACAACCACTGGTGGGGTGGAGACTGCCCGTCATGACCGAGGATAAAACAATTGGCCATCAATAAGTTGGACATCTTCAAACGAATTTGCCCGTCTGGATCATTGTCGGACTTCAGTGTCAACAAATGGGAGTCCAACAAAGCCGCCTTCTGAACATGGCTGCCACAGACATCTTGAAATAAACGCGATACCCTTAGCTCCCTCTGAATCCTGGGATCAAAATCTGTAGGGCCAAATCTCAACCCTGTGATGAGAGCGTGGTCCTGAACGGTGTACTCTACGTACTGGCCCCTAATGTGGAACCAAATTCCCACCTCCGTCACGACAGCTCGTGATAACACGGAGTGGAGCAAGGGTTTACTATTTGGACCAGGCTCCCAATCGAGCAAATATCCGAAAGGTCCTTGCTGAAACTGATCGACCAATTCGCCCCCTTCATAGTTGTCGGTCAATGCAAACTTTGTATCTTCCAATAGTTGAAGCCTATAATAGTTGCCGACATCATATTTACGGTTGATCAAATTGCTTCGACGGTACCGTGGCGCCGCAGAATCCTGTAAAACAAGATCAATTAAAATTAACAAACTCATTAATTACATAATTCATTATTTAAAATAAAATCACTTAAATTAATTAATTTAAACAAAATAATAATCATTTAATTACAAACAAAATTTAATAATAATATTACGTAACATATAAAATACATGTAAATTTATATTCCTAGTTAGAAAAAAATTTGGAATTTTTGGACATTGCCGGCCGGTCGGTTGGGTTGTCGGAAAATTGAGATTTCCGGCGACCGGATTTGGTGGCCGGACGGCTATTTTCCGGCCAAGTAAGGACCGGCCGCCTATGCCAAAAAATTCCACTTATTTTTCTAAACCTAAATATGAATTTTTCGTGCCAAATCATTACATATTTTGAATTATTATAAAATTTAATCACATAAAATAATTATACTAAATAAATAATAATCAACTAATAATAGAAAAAACAAATAGAGGAATTATGTAACATATAAAATACATGTAAGTTTATATTCCTAGTTAGAAAAAAATTTGGAATTTTCGGACATAGCTGGCCGGTCCGTCGGGTGGCCGGAAAAGCGACATTTCCGGCGATCGGAATTGGTGGCCGGACGGCTATTTTCCGGCAACGGAAGGACCGGCCGCCTATGCCAAAAAATTCCACTTATTTTTCTAAACCTAAATGTGAATTTTTCGTGCCAAAACATTACATATTTTGAATTATTATACAATTTAATCACATAAAATAATTATACTAAATAAATAATAATCAACTAATAATAGAAAAAATAAATAAAGGAATTATGTGACATATAAAATACATGTAAATTTATATTCCTAGTTAGAAAAATATGTAGAATTTTTGGACATAGCCGGCCAGTCCGTCGGGTTGCCGGAAAAGCAATTTTTCCGGCGACCGGAATAGGCGACCGGACGGCCGTTTTCCGGCACTGGAAGGACCGTCCGCCTATGCCAAAAAATTCCACTTATTTTTCTGAACCTAAATATGAATTTTAAAAGGACAACAACTACAAATTGCTAATAATTTCGAATTTTATCATAACAATTAATACAATTTAAATAAAATAAAAATCATTTAATTATATAAAAATCAATTAGCGAATACAATAAAATCCTAACAAATAATAAAATTTCAATTCATATAATACTACATTCATCAGAAAACATACCGATATTCGTCGTGGTATTACTTCGACGGAGATCCCCGATTCATTTTCCAGCAAGACAAAGTGGTCGTCGTTAATTACGTATTGTGACCCCATTACTCCGTCGAGTTGTTAGGTGCTCGTTTCTCGGTTGGGAGATGAGGGTTTGAGAGTATTGGAGTTGAGGGAGGATGAGTGAGTTTGTGTGTTTTCTTCAATTATGTTATATATATTTCTACCCTAAGGACCCTTTATATATTGATGCATGAAGAATCATCATTAATATTCCAAAGGTTCCAAACATATACTACACGACACACACATCTCAGAGGGCCGAGCTTCACGGGCTTTCCCTTCCCTAATTTCTAAATCAAAAAAAAAATTCTCATAAATTATTTAACAAAACAACAAAAAATAAAAAAATCAAACAACAAAAATACAAAAATAATCGGCACAATTTTTGGGATGGGAGATACGAGATTTGTCGAGAGTAAAAAAAAAAAAAGTGAGGTCCATACAATACACTATTTTATTATGTAAGGGTAGTTTTTATATTAGTGTTATTTTTTGGGTAGTTTTTACATTAAGTGTTTTAAAATGATAGAAAACCCTAAGCCCCTATGCATATATAGAGAGAGAAAGAGATGAGATTGGACCGACTGAGGGAAAGGCTCATGGCTTGGTTTAGCTGTAAATTGTCCCCATTCGTTGATTAAACGGTGAGGCTCTTGCTTTTCTGCTACGTGTCCCCTTCTCATCTGACGTCACCTCCATAACTCCAATACAATAACCATTTTCCCTCTCCCTCAGCTCCCCCCACTCTCTCTCTCTAACAGTGAATTTTATTTTTCTTGCATCTACGGAAAACGTGTTTAAAAAAAAATCTCGTCGTTTTGCGAGGATGAATTTTGTTGCAAGGGAAGCATAGAAGTAGCCAGTGATATCGCGACACGTCAGCGTGATTTTGCCGGCGATGAAGAGAAGAGATGGGGTGGTTTGTGCTTAGTTTCGCCATGCAGCTGCTGTGTTGTGCATGCGGTGGTGCGTTCACGTGAGCAGGGACAGCGTGTAGGAGATTATGCCGAATGGAGGCTCGCCACGTCATGTCGTGCGGTGACGTGGCGACTTCTGCGGGTGGGTGCATGTGGCGAGGGGAGTGGGGCCCGTTTAGTTTACTTTGAATTAGATGCCCCTAATACCGGAAATGTGTAAAGGAAACCGGTTGTGAAATAAAAATTGTAGTAAAAGAAATCGAATCGTTTGAAATTCACTACTAAATTATTATAGTAACTATATTAAAATGTAGTAACTTATTCAGGGTATCTAAGTCAATTACGGATAAAATTAAAGTGCATTTAATTTCGATGAGCATAAAAAATTGCGTATGTATAACAAATTAAGTTGGTTCAAATTGAGTTGCATGATATTCTCTATTTTATTGATTGGTGCACTATTTTATACCCTTTCCATCCTTTTGTACAATATTCTTGATTATATATTTGTTTTATATGTATTTTCTTCCTGTCTCATTTTATTTAGCTTGTTGGTTAAATATACGTGTGGTATAAAATAATAAAAATGAAAAACAACGAGTGTATTAATTATTACACATTCTTGATGGACAAATGGAATTTTTTTTAACCCTTTCAAATATTATATTAATTGTGAATTGTTTATGAAAAAATACGGTTTCTACCGAAATCCATTCTACATATGATCTTCACCGGAACTCATTAGTACCCTATCAATGTACGAACCATGTCTTTTTTTAATTTTTAAATAATCTATCTTTTATAGTAGCAATAAATTTGTATACTAAAATAGTAGTATATTCTTCCGTATGCACCTCAAAATATTACAATAATGAATCTTTTGATGACAATCCTTTATTTTTCCTACATAACTTGATGCACCATACATATTCTTGTATTAAAAAAAATGGTTTAGTAGCACATGTTAAACAAGATTTTGAGATAGTGACTTTAGCTTTTATTTAGAACATAAGTTAAAATATAGGCCCATGTCCTGAAAATAAATACCCAGTGGACCATTTTGACACAAATACCCAAAATCTGACTACACCTTTTATAGATTTTAATTAAATCCAAAGGGAAACAAGGAATAAATAGGCCTAAACCATATTTAAGCCCATTATTTTCAGCCCAAAACTAGTTATGATAGTAAAGAATTAGTAATTTATTCCAATGTGTAACAGTTAATTTGACAAACATTGAAATAAAATACTCGTACCGCTTTTTTTAAGTGTTTTGTTTGGCTTTTGTTTTTGTTTTTTTAGCTGTCATATTTTGGAATTTGATGAAAAAATAGTTAAATTCTTCTCATTTTACCTTCATATAAGTTGGTGCTCAGGAAAAAGAAAAATTAATGAAATTAAAATGTAAATGTACACACTTGATTAGTATGTGTAATTTGATGATGTGGAACACTTATAAAAATAAAATGAAGAGAGTATTTAATACAGTACATGTGCGTTGAATGAAATTTTTAATATTGAATAAGAAAATTATGGGCTAAAATAATTATGTACTGGAGGTTTCCATTTCAGGAAGGAATACATTAGACAACTGTCAATGAATCTATGTATTTAATATAATAATGAACACCATTTTTTTAATGTTTTTTTTATTTTTTATGGAATGTACTACGTAGAAAATTACAGATTTTCATGATTTGACCGGATCACTTAATTAGCAATTCAAATTTATCCTCTAATTATTTATATTGAGTTGTCTCTAATTTTATACTCCTATTTTATAGTATGAAAAAAAAACTATATTATGTAAGTTATTCATATATTGTGAAAAGGAAATCAAATAATTATACAAACAAAGCTCTTAAGAATACAAAATACTTATATATTTTAAAAAAAATACAAATTAAACGATAAATAGAAAAAAGAAGTACTCAGTAGAGAAGTTAGAACATCCATCACCTGCATAATAATAATAGTCATTTAATAATCTTGCCAAACTCCAACACCCACTTTTTCCATTAATATACTATATTAATAATCAGTCTGGACCTCAATTAGGGCTTCTTAGCTGTCAAGAATAAAAGAGTAAAAATTCCCATGCTACAATATATTTCTATTTTTATTTTGGTTTTCCATTCAATTTTCGCTTATTTTTCAAGCAATAAACATGAATACGTGTATTTCATTCGAATAGATAATAGGGGAAGAACACACCTCTATAATTTGTAATATAGTAATAATAAAATAAGAAATAATAGGTTTAAATTGATAGGGATGTGGAGCTATTCCGTGTGTTGTTTGTGTTGATAAGATTTAATTATAAACAATGATAGCTTTAGATTTTTTATAAAATACTACTACTCACTATTTTATGTGGCTGAATTTGTAGACAGTAGGATTAGCGGTAACCTAGCAATTTTGTCCCCCACATTCAATGCTAAATACGACAACTCAATAATTTGCTTTTCATTAGAAGTTTATTTCGCCCTAATAATTTTCGTCTTCCTCGTAGTCAGTTGAAGGCCCTTAATAATTCTTCCGTCTTGCTCATAAAAAGTCATTAAAAAGTTATAATAGATTCCGTTTCAATAAAATGGGCTCTTATAAGTGAGACGGAAAGAGTAATTACTCCTTAAGAATTTGCTTAGGAGTCCCATTTTTTACCTCAATTTCTATATGAATTTCACTTTCATAATAATAGAAAATGTAAGTAATAGTATTATTTATCCAAAGAAAACACAGGCTGTAATTCAAGGGACCAAAATTGACCACTCACCACTTCTATAAAATTTTATGATATGTCTTCGATGTAGGTTTTTTTTTTCTTTTTTTAATATATATACCCGCGATAAATCCTCATAATTTATATGTATATTTTTGTGAATGGCTATATATATATTTTACTATAAGGAAAATATATTGTCAAATTCCGAGATGTATTTTTCTGTCACATCCAACTTGACGCGTTTCTTGAATATATGTGAGTATAAAATATTAATAGAAACGTGTCAAGTAGAATGAGACAGATGGAGTAGAAAAGAAAATGTATGTGAATTTATCTTTTACTAATGAGTAGGTATAATATGATGAAGAAAAAAAGAAAAAAAAAGAAAAAGAAATGGTAGGTATAAATTTATAATAGAAGGGTGATGACTAAAGTTTGAGATGCAAATAGCTAGACCATTTAATTAAATTGGGCTAAATTTTGGAGATAAGTTCAACCAAATTCTCTCATAATTCCATTCCAAATATCGGAAATAGCTTATTATAGAGATTTCATCCCAATCACGAGTTAAGGTATTTTTGTCATTATTGACTTGACAAGAACTATTCACTTTCTTCTCTTATAATAAAAGAAAAGAAAAGAACTATTCAGATTATAACTATTTTTGTAGACTACCTAATATTGTTTCTACTCTGTAACCGCACGTTATGGTCCAAATACGTGACATTTACATCATTGGACGCTCGTGAATATACTGATTCTATTCGATGTGGGACTAAATACTCTGCCCATAATTTGATGCTTGTACTTCTATATTTTTCCCAATAGGGTTATGTTAATCTTTAATATTGCAGATATTGAATCGCATGTATTATACTTATATAAAGTAGAAAATTATTCTTTCTACTTTTATTTCTCTATAAATATACCAATTAAAGTAGTATGTTCAATTTAGTATCGCAAATAGTGAATTTTTGGTGTGTTTGTGTGTGAAGAAGATAACAAAAAAAAAAAAAGAGGGAAAAGATAAGAAATAATTGAAGTCACGGGTGGTTGGAAGAATAATCACAAGATAGCATAGAGAAAAGAAAAGCAAGAAAACAAAGTAAGTATAGATAAATTCTGCTCTTGTCCCTCAGAAAAAAATAGCCATTGGATTATTGGCTTAAATTAATCCCAAAATTCGAAGGTTTTTCATAATTATTTAATATTTCGGCATAGAGCCATTCGATCGTATTAATAGATACTATAAATGGTAGAAAAGAAAAACTAACCCTATGTAATTTGCGTGTCTGAGGCACTAATTTAATTTTGACGTCATTATGGAAAAGTAGTCTGTGTGGATTTTTTTTATTATTATTTTTTTTTTAAGAATGTACTGTATGATGTACGTAGAATGTCGGTGGTATCATGAGATAAAGTTTATTAGAAAAAATCTGTATATGTGGACACTATATAGTAGTATATAATACTATATGAGATAAAGTTTATTATTCAAAGCTGCTATGTTCATCTTCCATGGTACTATATAGTAGTATATAATACTATACTTTATTATAAAATAAGCTAGCCAAAATAAATTATAGAAAAACAGTAGTCAAATAAATGACATAATTATTTAAAACTTTCAACGAAAAAAAATCCAAATATAAGTTGGGAATATTTCACAAGTTACCTTGAAGAATTCTCCAAGAAAATGACATACAATCCGCGATTCTTCTTTACTACTACTAATTTCAAACCCTCTCTCTCTCTCTATAAGAATTGCAAGTTCATTTACTTATCTTAGTTATCTTGGCAACTCATCCATCACTCATTCCACATTCTTACCTTAAACTCCAATACCTTTTGTCTTCACTTGCAAATAATCAACTCAACTGCCCTTTTCCATAACTAATAAATAAAGCTTCTGTGCTTTCTCTTTTAAGTAAGAGAAGTGCCTTCATTTCTTGATGAAAAAAGGAAGATGAATTCTTCCACACTTGCTAAACTCGTACCAATAATTCTGCTGCAAATATGTGGATACGCCTTCTGCAAGGAATGCACCAACATCCCCACTCAATCACACACTCTGAGGTACGAGCTGCTAACTTCAAAGAACGAGACATGGAAGCACGAGATGCTCTCGCACTACGACCATCCCACCCCCACCGATGACTCCGTGTGGTCGACCTTGTTCCCGAGGAAGATGCTCAAGGAAGACGAAGACGAAGAGCATAGCTGGTCCATGATGTATAGAAGGATCAAGAACTCCGGTGGGGCTAAAGGCTTGCTTAACGAAGTCTCGTTGCACGACGTGAGGCTATCCATGGATTCATTGCATGGAGCTGCTCAAGAGACTAATCTTCAGTACTTGTTGATGCTGGATGTCGATAGGCTGGTGTGGAGTTTTCGTAAAACTTCAGGTCTGGAGGCTCCCGACCTCCCCTATGGAGGCTGGGAGTCTCCTGACATGGAGCTTCGTGGCCATTTTGTCGGTACATAGATTTCTACTCTTCAAATAAATTTGTGATGAAGATTTTTGTATTGATAGTAATTGCTTGCTTATTGATAATGTGATGTGAAGGGCACTACTTGAGCGCCTCCTCACAAATGTGGGCGAGTACTCACAATGAGAGCCTCAAGCAGAAGATGAATGCATTGGTTTCTTCTCTATCTGCTTGTCAGCAGAAAATCGGGACAGGCTATCTTTCGGCTTTTCCCTCTGAATTCTTCGACCGTTTTGAAGCTATAAGGCCCGTTTGGGCGCCTTATTACACTATCCATAAGGTATCTATCATCACTGCCATCTACTGCTTCTCATTTGCACATGTTTCTCTGTTGTCTCTCAAGTTTTCGAACTTTTTATAGATACTGGCAGGGCTTCTGGATCAGTATACTCTAGCTGGAAACGAAGAAGCTCTGAAGATGGCGACTTGGATGGCGGATTACTTCTACAAACGCGTGCAGAATGTGATAGCTAAGTACACGATCGAGAGGCACTGGACCTCGTTGAACGAGGAAACCGGAGGGATGAACGATGTTCTTTACAAACTGTACAGCATAACTGTATGATCAACGTTGCAGAAGTCTATCTTTTCAAGTTTTAGATATTAAGTTTGTGGAAAAATATGGTTCGTTTCGATTGTGATGTTCTTGCAGGGAGATCAGAAGCACTTGACATTAGGCCATTTGTTTGATAAGCCTTGCTTTCTTGGATTATTAGCTGTTAAGGTATTCATGATTTTGATAGCTTGCTTCTTGATTATTAGTTTGTGAGTATTTGTTTTATCAGTCATGGATTATATGTTATGTTGTTATTTATTTATGTAGGCTGATAGCTTGTATGGTTTTCATGCCAACACTCATATTCCTATTGTTGTTGGATCTCAACTGCGGTATGAAATCACTGGAGATCCTTTGTATAAGGTAAAAATTCAAAGAGAGATTTGTGTTAATAATCACCTTTTTGTTAGCACTTTTTCATAAATGAGTGAGAATTTGGAAATGCTGTGATTTTTTCTTCAACTTTTGGCTCTCTCAGGAAATCGGAACGTTCTTCATGGATGTCGTCAACTCGTCTCACAGCTACGCCACAGGAGGAACATCAGTGAGCGAATTCTGGTACGGACAACGAAAATCTGAATCACCATCTTCAATAGTCCTATATATATATATATCCTTTTATCATCTGCTCATTTATTGTTGTGTCACTTGTTTGTCTTCTGTTTCCATCTTTGGTTCTGTGCAGGTCCAATCCGAAGCGTTTAGCCGGTACACTGCAGAACGAGACGGAAGAATCTTGCACGACATACAACATGCTCAAGGTGCTATATCTCTAGCTACTTTCTTTAGTTTCTGATCATGTGTATGGATAGTATGTAACTGGAGTGGTGAAATCTGTAGGTGTCGCGCCACCTGTTCAGATGGACGAAGGAGATGGCGTACGCAGATTACTACGAACGAGCTTTAACGAACGGTGTATTGAGCATCCAAAGAGGAAGAGATCCCGGAGTGATGATCTACATGCTGCCTCTAGTTCCTGGTGCTTCCAAGGCCCACACCTACCATGGATGGGGAACAAAGTACAACTCTTTCTGGTGCTGCTATGGCACAGGTACCTTACTCATTTCCTTCCCTTCGATCCGTATAAAAGCATAGACGATACGACTCAGAAGCAAGAATTACAGAATTAGGTGTACTCATTCTGTTTTGATCTATGTTTGTAGCTTTCTCTTAGGTAATAGTGCTAAGTTGGCAGTGTTTAAGGGCCTAAGTGAATCTCTTTTCTCCTTCCTTGGCCGTAGGAATCGAATCGTTCTCGAAATTGGGAGATTCGATATACTTTGAAGAGGAAGGGAGCAGTCCATCTCTTTACATCATACAATACATAAGTAGCTCACTGAATTGGAGGTCCGGGAACGTCGCCCTGAAGCAGCAGGTCGAGCAAGCCGTCTCGTGGGACCCACGCCTTCGAGCCGTGTTTACGTTCACCTCGACAGAGGTATGTATAGACAGAATAGTGATAATATCCGCCCTAACTTCTGATGCAGTGCTGAGACTTTACAAAAAACTCAATCCAGAAAAAGTTGTCCCTCAAGCTCAAGTAGAATTTGAGCTGAAAAAATGAGGCTTTCTTTCACTTGTTTTTTTTTTCAGAAAACAAGTAGGAAATCTACTTTGAACTTCAGAATACCTCTTTGGACGCAGTCGAATGGGGCGAAGGCATCGATTAATGGCCAGAATCTGCCCCTACCATCCCCTGGTAAAGCTCATTCTTCCTCTCTTCTTCACAAGCCTTTTGTATTAGGCCTAGTGAATGAATCTCAAAGATTAAAATGTAAGCCAATTCTTCATTTCCATTGCTCAATGCAGGCACTTTCCTACAAGTCTCAAGAAACTGGAGCCCTAGTGACAAAATTACCTTTGAGCTGCCTATAAGTCTTAGGACAGAAGCAATCAAAGGTATATATAACACACACGTGTATTCACCTCCTATCGCATTATCATTATATCATTACTAACGAGTTTTCTTAATAATACATAGACGAAAGGCAAGAGTACTCGTCTCTTCAGGCGATATTCTACGGCCCTTACCTTCTAGCTGGCCTATCTCATGGTGATTGGGACATCAATGCAAAATCAGCCTCTTCATTATCAGACTGGATAACTCCGGTCCCATCCGAGTACAACTCTCTCCTCATCTCTCTCTCTCAAGAATCCGGGAACGAAACATCCTTCGTCTCGAACTCAAACACCACTCTAAAGATGGCAAACTTGCCTCAAACCGGAACAAATGCTGCCCTCAGCTCAACTTTTCGCCTCATCTTGAAAGATCCTTCGCTCTCAAACTTCTCCTCTCCATCCGATGCTATAGACAAACTCATCATGCTCGAGCCCTTCGATCTTCCCGGCATGTCCGTGGTGCATTATGGTGAAGGCAAGAGTTTAGGAGTGGCAGACTCATCTGAGGGTGATGGAGGTGTTTTTCGCCTCGTTTCTGGATTGAACGGGAAGGATTCGGCCGTCTCACTTGAGGCTGAGGATCGAAAAGGTTGCTATGCTTACCGGGGTGATTCGAGTATTGAGCTGAGATACAGCAACAGATCATTGGATGATGGATTCAAAGAGGCTGCAAGCTTTACTTTGAGGAAAGGATTTAGTGAGTATGATGGTATCAGTTTTGTGGCTAAAGGGATTAAGAGGAATTTCCTTCTCTCTCCATTGCTTAGCCTTAGGGATGAATCTTACACAGTCTACTTCAGTATACATTCATGATCATGTGATTTGGTAGTGAGGAAACAATTGAATATATATAGATAGTATGCATTTCATGTCCTAGTTTGTCAAGGCATTAATTATTATTATTATTATTATTATTATTATTATTATTATTATTATTATTATTATATTGAAAAAGAAAAAGAAAAAAAGGAATAGTTAACAGTTGTGGTTTGCGGGTGGGAAATTGCAATTAGAGAATCACATTTCCCACGCCCACCCTAACAATTATTTCCGTACGAATCATTATAATCAAATTATGTATACAAATACCAAGAAATAAATGTTATTATTTTTCTTAAAATATTCTTATTGAGTCTAAAATATAATAACAATGTTTGATTACTAGTCTATAATATACTAGTCGATTACGATAAATCTTAAGAGCGTATATATGATTCTTTTCAAAAAGCTTCTCCAAATTTAACTATAAATCTACAAAGCTTACTAATAAATGGTGAAATAATTATCAATGGTGCTCAAAACTCTTAAAAGTGCTCATAATCTTGAAGTATATATTTTCTTTATATATTACTACTATATTTTTGTTATTCGTTACCACTTACCAGAACATTTAATCATCAAATTCACATCTGATTTCTTTTCATATTGTCGCATATACTAATAAAGGAATATGAATGCTTTATGAGCAAACCTAAAACTGAAAAGTGGAATTGAAAGATTAAAAATCTCATCTTTTCCTTTTTTCTATTTTTGAATGGAAAGAAAAGTCATTTTTTTCAGAAAGCAAAGCTAACGAAACTCAGATATAAATATTGGGACTATTCTGCTGTTTGTCACTATACAGTCGCCACACTCACAAGTAAGTCTCTCCTACTAAATTCTCCTCTGCTTCTCTCTTTCTCTCTCATGTGATCGTTTTTTTTTTTTATCGTAACCTTATCTCAGATTACGGTGCGTGCGTACAGATTTCAATTGTTGTATTGCTTTCTCTTCAGTATTGCATATACATATGATGAATTACATTCCATTACTAAAGCTTGCAATTTAACTTTTTTTTTCTTTTTTTTTTTGGTTTCTGGATTATGAGATGGATTGATTTTGAATGTTTTTGGTAGCGCTTGTTCATGCTCACGCTGCATAGATGCTGCTGTTGTTATCGGTTTTCGTCTAAATAATAATTGCCACAAAATTAGTTTATAACGATTCCAGTAATCGTGGTATGCTGCAGGTGTAATTTATTCCTGAATTGATGAAGATGTTGGGAGGTTTGCTTGTATTTTCTCTGCTTTTCGGCATCGTTTTGAGCCATAAGCTTTGCACCAACTCCGGTGTGCTATCACACACTGCTCGATATCAACAATTTTTATCGAATAATTCGTCGTTGGAGAAACAAAATCTTGCTGATTTGCATTTGGTTCCAACCAATGATCAGACATGGTCTAACCTAATTCCGAGGAAAATGCTTTTAGCAGAGGATGAGATTAGCTGGAATTTATTGTATAGAAGTATGAAGAATGGCGGTGGTGAGAGGGGGAGGGGGAGTGGAGGTGGAGGTGGATTTTTGAGGGAAATTTCGTTGCATGATGTGAGATTGGAGCCTAAATCGATTCATGGTGTAGCTCAGAACACTAATTTGGAGTATCTGTTGATGTTGGATGTCGATAGGCTGGTGTGGAATTTCCGGAAGACTGCGGGGTTGGAGGCTCCTGGTGAATCATACGGCGGTTGGGAGGCTCCGGATCTCGAGCTCCGGGGTCATTTTGTAGGTTGGTTTCATTTCGATGCTAGTTAGGCTTGATGTTTTGTGATTTATGGAAAATATTTGGATGGTTTGCTTCTTGCACTGCACAAATTTGGAAGCATGTTTAAAGTTAAAATGCTTTTATTCACTTTAGTTTACATGAAATGAGGTGGTTTTGATTCAAGATGAATATTATTATTTATTCAAGATTAAGGAAATGTATCTTATGGTTCTCGTTCCGTATTTCTTCCGTAGTTGCAGCTGAAGTTTTTCTTCTTTATTGGATAGTGATTTGCATATGCTTTAATCACTGGGGTTTGTGTATTACCATTCCTTTTAATGTTTTGGGATTTTTGTTATTACATGTAGCCTTTCCGGTCTAATATGATACTGAATTGAGTAGTTGGAGTTTTGATAGCTATCCACTGTTGATGTCATGACACATGAGATGGTGTATTGTGTCTTGTTTTTAGATATTCTAAACATATTCTGCATGAAGAACTTACTATTTTTACTTAATGAAGGACATTACTTGAGTGCATCTGCCCAAATGTGGGCTAGCACACATAATGGTGATCTCCGGGAAAAAATGTCCTCGGTGGTTTCTGCTCTATCAGACTGCCAAAATAAGATTGGGACAGGTTATCTTTCGGCATTTCCATCTGAGTTGTTTGACCGATTTGAATCTCTACAAGAAGTCTGGGCTCCATATTATACAATCCACAAGGTACGAGCTTCTAATTACCATTTAAAATGTATTCTGATTTGATTGTGGAGCTTATTCTGTCGAAGTTTTTGCAGATTTTGGCTGGTCTATTGGATCAGTATACCTTGGCTGGGAGTAGCCAAGCATTGAAAATGATGAAGTGGATGGTTGATTACTTCTACAAACGTGTTCAAAATGTAATAAAAAAGCATACCATTGAGAGGCATTGGTTATCACTCAACGAAGAAACAGGTGGCATGAATGATATTCTTTACAGGCTGTACACAATAACGGTAAGAATGTATCACTTGGAAATCCAATGCCAAACCTCACTCGATATATTATCTGCTTCTTTTCACTATTATATGTGTAAATATTTCTTGAATAAATCATTTGGTTGGCGATTTTCAATATATTAAATAAAGTAAAACAACAAACATATAATTTTTTCCAAGCAGGAATATAATCTTCTAAATTAACACGAAGAGTTCTGGAAGCAACAATATGAGGATTTTATGCTCAATACTGATTTTGTTCATATGGGAGAATATGATTGTGTTCTTATACCAAGTACTTATGCTATGGGATTTGAAATCCTTGTCTGATCTTGTTTAGTGTGATTCAACTCACTGAAAGCAATATTATCTCCCCAGTGTGGATGGTTATTTCTAAGTGTAGATGGAATTACTGAATTATGTTGCTACAGTATTAGTAAGAATAGTTTTTGTAGTTTGTATAACAATTTGCCTTGATAAAATTTATTGATTTGCAGGGTGAGAAAAAGCATTTAGCATTAGCTCACCTGTTTGACAAGCCATGTTTTCTGGGATTGCTAGCAATGAAGGTAGTTACCTAGTACTGTTCTTTCAAATCATAAATCACTTTCTGACTTTTAGTCATTTGAATTAAGTTACCTAGTACTTATTGGGACTCGATGCACTATATACTTATCAGCAGCTTCAATTTGCAGGCTGATGATATATCTGGTTTTCATGCCAATACACATATTCCAATTGTTGTTGGATCTCAAAGGCGATTTGAAATTACTGGCGACCCACTTTATAAGGTAAAGCTGTAGTGTCTAAATTGAATTGCATGTAATTAGCACTGAGTTCATGGTCAAAGGGCATGTGTACAGTGTAGATCTCATACCACCTTGCTTTAGTGATTAAGAATTGGGAATATGCTTCTTCAGTAGCACCTGGCTATTGAAGTTGCTAAATGAAAATATACATCTAAGTGCTGAAGGGTGAAAGTTCAAAGATATATGATCCCCCAAAAGCTCAGCTTCAAGTTTTTACTTCTTCCAGCTATATATCATAGCAATCTGTTGTTATATATGTAAATTTGCGCTTCCCTTTAGTAAAGAATTAGCTAAAACTTGGTATCCTTCTATTCCAGTACTCAAATTTGTCTTCGTTAGACACACACCATCCAATTTTGGAACCATTCAACTGGTTTGCTTGGACTTTGGCAATTAGAGCACGTTAAAGTCAAGTAACCATGTCTATTAGGATTCAGATGCGATTTTCACTAGATTAAACTCTCAAGACAGAAAGCACAACCTCTTAATATGTCTAAAATATGGAAAGATATTGGTCTACATGCCATGAGCAATGGCCACACATGGAAGATCAGATTATGCCGTATTATGGTATTCTGTGAACATCAATATGGACATCAACAGAACCTCTATCCTTACAAGAAACTTAGGGCTGATCATATCTTTGTTGGCCATTGATGGAGGGTCTCCTCCTTGCTTAATCATGGAACCACTAAAGTCATCGCTAAAAGTTTTTCTTATGAAAAAAATAATGACTTGTCTTCTACACGTCTTTCCAGGAGATAGGAACATTCTTCATGGATATTGTCAATTCATCTCACAGCTATGCTACAGGAGGAACATCAGTTGGTGAATTCTGGTACGTCAGCATTATAAAATTTTATTATTGTTAAAGAATATAAGAGGCAACCAGTAATGAAATCATTCTTCTGATTGTTTTGATTACACCAAGTAGTCTTTTTCATTTTCCCGCTGTTATCCATGTTACAATTTCATTTATTTTGCAGGTCTGATCCAAAGCGTTTGGCCAGCACACTAGAAACTGAGAATCAAGAATCTTGTACAACTTATAACATGCTGAAGGTGTACTTATATCTTTGTTTTGGTCCTAGGGTAGTAGGTGTAATATGGCATACTATTATGTCCCTATATTCTTTTAGATACCTGAATAAAAGTATTTGCTCTCCAATATGCATCGGAAGTTGCCACTAAATTTGTATGGGACCCTTGATACAACCAATGATCTTGGTATTCTCTCTTTGCTACCTTTAGGTTTCGCGTCACCTCTTTACCTGGACCAAAAACATTGCATATGCAGATTATTATGAAAGGGCCCTGACAAATGGCGTTTTAGGCATCCAAAGAGGCACAGATCCTGGAGTTATGATCTACATGTATCCCTTACATCCTGGTGGGTCCAAGGCTCGAGGCTACCATGGATGGGGAACAAAGTTTGATTCCTTTTGGTGCTGTTATGGGACAGGTAAAATTCATTTACTCTTCTGCTGTATATTATCTGTGTTGATTATTTATTGAGATGATCCCAAGATATACATGGATGCTTACATGATGAAAAACTCATAGGCTGTGTTAGCAATGTTATAAATCCAGTTGCTAGGACTTGTTCAATCCTTATTTTATTTTGTGTTTTCTACTAATTATAATATCAAATAAAGGTCGCGTTGTTTATTTGTCTGATATTCCTCTTTTTTGGCCAATATCACCTACAGGAATCGAATCATTCTCAAAATTAGGAGACTCGATATACTTTGAAGAGGATGGAGAAGAAAAAGGACTTTACATCATACAATATATACCAAGTACCCTTCGTTGGAGATCTGGCAAAGTTGTGCTGAACCAAAGAGTAGAACCCGTAGCTTCGTGGGATCAAAGGCTCCAAGTAACAGTTGCTTTCTCTTCGAAGACGGTATAGAAAATCTATCACTTGCCTGCTACTTTTTGTTTACGTCATGAACCCTCTCCAAAACTTATTGAAGTCTAGCATACAGTGGTTTCAATGAAGAAATATTGTTTTCTTCATCAAAATTGCAGAGCAAACTAATCCTTTATGTGAAGGGAGAGCTAAGGATTCTAGACAGGGTTTGTAGATGGAACTAATACCAAACTTATTTTTTGCTTGTGCATATACACGATGTTTGTTTTGTCTTAGTTGAAAGATTTGTGCGACTTTCTCCTTTCATATTCTGTCAGTGAATATTCAGTTCTTCTCCCCACCCCCCTATTCTTAATGCAGCAACCAGAGCTAACCCCATCAACGCTGAAATTGAGGATTCCCTCGTGGACACATTCAACTGGTTTAGAGGCATCTTTAAATGGTCAAAATTTGTCTGTGCCAGCACCAGGTAAATTTCCACTGCCTTGTTAATAGCAATAAAGTAGGTGTTTACTTTGGGTGATAGAATGAATTAGCAATTGATATGATCGAGTATTTGAAGGATTAGACAATCAAACAAGCTCAGGATTGTTAATCCTCAAGTAATGCGGGGGATAAGCCTATATAAATTACTTTTGTCCAAGTCATCACCCAAAATAAACACTTCTTAAGAATATCATGTATTAAAGCTGTTCTAGCCATCCCCTATGTGTTATCGTATTTCTTTCATTATGATAGAGCAAATAGAAAGTAACTGATTGTTTTACTTATTTATAACACAGGCAATTTCTTGTCAATTAGTAAAAGCTGGAGCCCTGGAGACAAAATTGAACTTCGCCTGCCTTTGAGTTTAAGAAGTGAGGTCATTCAAGGTATGTTCTTTTTGATTTCTGAATGAAAATTTAACCATTATATCTATCTTCCAGTAATCAACGAGTTCCCTTCTTGCAGATGATAGACCAGATTATGCTTCTCTTCGGGCTTTCCTCTACGGCCCCTACCTTCTTGCAGGTCTTTCCAATGGTGATTGGGACATTAAAATAAAGTCACATACTTCTCTCTCAGACTCGATCACTCCAGTCCCTGCTGAGTATAACTCTCAACTTATTACTCTTGCACAAGAATTTGAGAATTCTACTTATGTTATAGCAAACATTGATCAAGTTATAGAAATGGTAAAGTCTCCTGAAGTCGGGACTGATGCTGCTCTAAGAGCTACATTCAGACTCGTTATCAAGAGCTCAAACCCTGAAAGTTCTTCAGCATCAAAAGAAGCAATAGGCAAATCAGTCATGTTAGAATTATTCGATTTTCCTGGTACATATGTGCTGCATAAAGGAGAAGGCGAGAGTCTCGTAGTCTCTGATTCCTCATCTCTCGAAACACAACCATCCGAATTCCGGTTGGTTGCTGGATTGGATGGAAAGAACGGGACAGTCTCGTTGGAATCCGATAGTCAGAAAGGCTGTTTTGTTTATAGAGAGGCATTTAATGATTCCGGAGCAAGTGTGAAGGTAAAATGCGGCTCTGATTCATCAGATATTGAGTTTCAACGAGCTTCGAGTTTCGTTTTGCAAGAGGGAACTAGCAAGTATCATCGTATTAGCTTCATTGCGAAAGGGGTGAGAAGAAACTTTGTTCTATCTCCATTGTTTAGCTTGAGAGATGAGTCTTACACAGTATATTTCAATACTTCTGCGTAAATTATGATGGAAGAGTGAACCCTTGAAGTTTATGTTGAATAAAGGTACTTTTCTATCTTCATTGTTTTCATTTGCGTTTTTTTTTTTTTTTAATGGCCTTGTGGTATACTTTTAGGTAACTCCCATCCATTTCATTTGGTCCATTTTATTATTTTATACGAGCTTAATGAAATGAAATGAGACGGGACGAGTACTATAATCCATCAGCCTTTGTAGGATCACTACTTTCATTAACTCAATTTATTTTTATTTATTTTTTATTTTTTTGGTGAGTAGACAATTAATGAGCCGCATTCTTTTCATTCGCAATTCTTAGGTTCATTATAATTATCATGTATGGTGATCTTGTGCAATCATTTAAAGACAATAAATCTTTAGGCTTTTTTATTAAAGGTTGGTTGTGTGTAGGAAATATTAATTGGCACCTCAAAATTCAATAGTCGGGATTTATGTATGTGGTGGCCAAAAATAAACAGCTAAGAAAACAGAGCACGTGGTCCTCTCATGCTATACAACAGTTATCATGCAGCCTGGGCCCCATACAACACATGTACGACAAATGCATATTTATTTTCCTAGACTTATAGAACTGTTTTGGATTTAATATAAGGGTCAAATCTATAAATACCCATTTTTAAAAGGGCCATTATTTGAAATACTCATTTTGACTTTGTCAATAAAAATTATAGCCACCAATTTAATTTACATAAATTATACCCACTTTTTGAGTTTTTGGACAAAATTACCCTTCTCTCTTTCACACTTTACATTTTTTATTTCTTTCACAACTTGTAATTTTCTTTCTCTTTCTCCCTCTATTCCCTTCTTATTTTTTTCATTCATCAAATTATACGAAATATAACTTTTTTTTTACTGAATTTATTTACTTTTGGTACCTATTGAACTATAAATTTAATTTTTTTTTACTGAATTTTATATCTGGAATGAAAAAAATATTAAATTATTCTAATAGTTCTAACGAAATTACTAAATTGTTCCAATAGTTCCAACTTTTCAACACTAAATGGAACAAAATGTGCACAAACCAAAGAACAAGAAAAACACTAGAGATCTGATATTCAAAAACAAAAAACAAAAAAAACAAAAAAAAAAAAAAACAAACAAGCACTAGAGAAACAATAACACTTCGATTCCATGTCTCCACATCACAAACTAGGAAACTAAATCGCAAGATCGAAGCAGTACCAAGGATCCTCCAAAAAGTAATAAAAATGGTTTACTAGAAAACAAATAGATTAAACCTTAATGGCATACTTCCTAGGGGGAAATACATCTCTTTCTTTTTTTGCTTTTCCATCTTCAAAGATGCCTGACATTTGGTTAAACGGCGGCGGATGGCACGAGCCTTCTTAGGGCGGAGATCGAGCAGCAGATACTTCTTGTTCTTGTGTGCTTTTCTGAGGGCGGATTTTTGCTGCTGAGAAAGGACGGTGAGAACCTGAGCAATCGACAGCCGCACGACCTTGATCTTCGATAGCTTGTTGGGGGCACCGCCGGTGACCTTCGCCACAGCTCCGCCTTCAAATCCTTCAGCTGCGCCAGCAAATCCACCTTGCTCTTCTGCCTCAACTCGTGCTAATTCTCGCCATTTCGCTCAAGGGATTGGGGGGCGAGCGCAAGGGGAGTTTTTGGGATTTCTAATAGGGTTTTCAATTCAGGAAATTGAAAGAAAAATTAGAGAAGGGGAAAGTAGAGAAGACCGCCGGAGTGGCTGCGCCGAGGAGGTGGTGCCGACCACCGGCAGTCCGAAGAAGAAAGGGGAGAGAGGCATGGCGGCGGAAGATTGAGAGAGAATGAGAGAGTCGAGAGAGAATGAGAGAGTCGGGCAAGAGTAAAGAGAAGATATATCTAGATCTGAAAATTTGGGGAAGAGACTGAGGTGGGTTTCAATTGAAAAATAAGGGTATTTTTGTCCGAAAAATGAAAAAGTGGGTATAATTTATATAAATTATCTTATGGGCTGCGATTTTATTTGGCTAAGTCAAAATGGTTATTTCATACCATTTTCACTTTTTGAAATGTAGGTTTAAAATATACCCATTTTGAAATTACATGTTCAAAAAATGCTCATGTTATTAAAATACAATAAAAATGGGCTCCACTTCACCAATATCTCTCCATGAATATCAATAACTCTCCATGAGGAAAAACTCCCGGAAGTTTTTGACTTTTCTCAATTTTTATTTTTTTTTGAAGATTTTACAAATCAATGAAAAACGCCCGATAATTTGTGAAAAGCGCCCCATGCTAATGAAAAGCGCTCAACGGTGTTTGAAAAGCGCTCCATAATGTGATTTTCCATTTTTTTTTAATTTCATGAAAAGTGCCCGTAATTTTTGAAAAGCGCTCGATGTTTCATCAAAAGCGCTCAATGTTTCTCAAAAGCGCTCGTTGCGTTTTTATCTATTTTTTTTATTTAATGAAAAGTTTTGAATTATTTCATACTGTACGTTGAATTACTTTTTCGAACATAATTATTTGGTATTGAACAATATTATTTAGTTCATAAAATATAAAAATATATATATATATATATATATATATATATGAAAATATTTAATAAAGAAAAAATATACATATGAAAAATTTTAAAAAATAAAAATTAAGGCACAAAATGATAAATTTATTGATGTAAGTGGTAAAGGTGGGGCCCATTTTTAATGCTATTATACTAAAAGTGGGCATTTTTTGAAGATGCATCTTCAAAATGGGCAAAAATACATATTAAGAGTTAATATAAGATACGATCCTTGAAATTTCATCAAAATGAATAGAGTGTGTACTCAATCCCTAAACTTACCATCAACTACAATTTTCATGTCAATATCCATAGTACTACTTCCGTCCCGCTCGAAATGGTTTGTTGTTTATTCAAATAGGTGGTATAAATAAAACAAGCCACTTCAAACGGAACAAAAATAGTATTTGATTAACGAATGTATATATTCACAAATGGAATGGACAATTCGAGATTTAATAATTAAAGCAGAATCGTCTTGCCAATTGAATTGAACAATCTTTTATTTAAATTATTAAATAATGTGGAGCTCAATGGAATGTGTCTTGATGATCTTCGAAATTACTAACAATTAACTTTGGGTGAATAAATGATGGAACAGGAACGAATTGAACGGGTAAAAGACCGCAAAATAGACAAGCAACTTTAACGTCAATTTACATACATGCATGGGAATGTGTGCAATAATTGTTGCATTATATATCTAATAAACTTTATATATGCCTATTCTATAAGGGGGTGTTTGGTTTATTAGATAAGATTTCAGTGAGATTCAGTGGTGGATAACCTAAGATTGAATCTCATCTGATAATTTTTGTTTGGTTAACATGATAAATATAATCTTATCATGCAAGATTACTCAAGATGATAAATATATATATGAATATACATGAATTTATTGCTTAATTTTATTTCTTGAATTCTTTATAAATGAAAAAAGAATTTTGTTTATAAATTTTATATTTGAGAATATACTTGAATATGTCCATTTTAACAAACATCCATGGTTATCCACCACCAACTTAAATATACTTTTTTCTAATTCTTTTTCTATTCAAACATCCATTATCTATTCCATGATTAAAAAAGAGGAAATAAAAACAAGTTAGATGAAGACGTTAACAGTAGCCATTAACTAATAAAGACATTAATTCTTAAATCCCAATCAGCAGCGACGGCGGCTTCGGCCAGGCGACACCAGTGTGAGATGAAGACGGCGACGCGGCGGCGAGAGGTTGCAGCTGCAGCAATTGCGCCGGCGATGGCCAGGCGACACCAGCGTGAGATGAAGACGGCGATGCGGCGGCAAGAGGTTGCATCTGCAGCAATTGCGCCGGCGATGGAGAGAGAGAGAGAGGAGAAGGATTGAAGGACTAATTTCAGGAACTAGGGCTCTTGATTTAGGGATTTTTGTGGGAGTTCAGAGAAGAGAAAAGAGGGACGCCGAGATGAGACCCACAAAGATGATGAAAATTCGGATCTTCTTCTTCTTCTTCCCTCAAGGGCAAAGTAGTATTATGAGGTAGATATCGTGCGTGATTGTTCTATCGCTGGGGGGAGGCAGCGATCTTATCGCAAGTATAGTGGCGGACGATTCTATCGTAAGATTGAATCTCAAGATTTTGCAATTTTGTATCTTACCAACAAAACATGAGATTGGGCCTAATCTTAGTTATTATTGGACCCAATCTTACAAACAAAACAGGCCCTAATTGTACTAGAATGCAGTGCAACACGCGATTTACAGTTTTACACAAATGAAACACACCAAGTATACAATAATTAACTCAACTCATTTATCTCGACTTGAGTGATGCAGTTGGCCAAAGCCCAAGGGGAATAATTTGTAAAGGAGAAATATATTAATTTAATTTATCTTCAACAGTTAATGAAGAAACCTTAAAAATAATAATAATAATAATAAAAAAATAAAATAAAAAAAATTGATGAAGAAACTGGATGTTCTTCCACCATACAATTAACATTATCCACATATATACTTGAAATTTGTTCAGTTGCAATCTAAGCACGTAATAACAAAGCACAAATCAATTGATAAGATGTTTCCTTTCAATTAAAAAATTAGAAATTCGAGTCATATTTGAAGGAATGAGAAACATTAATGATACTCCTTACAAAAAGTGTAATCTAAGCATGTGAAGGTAGTATTTTGTATGATAATACTGTAATTACAATTAGGAAAAAAAAAACACGAAGCAACTAAAACAATTAGAAAGTAATCGATGTTCTTAAATAAACCACACGACATCATGTAGAGTGGTACTTTATTGAAATTTAAAATTTTATCCTGTTTCCGTATTATTAATATAAAATAGTACAATTATATTCAATAAAAATTATAGATATACACTCATCAATAGTAATATATTAATAATACTGAAATAAGATACGCGCGATAAAGGAATCCAAACGTTTAACAAACTAACAAGCTCTGAGCGGCTTCCCGCAGAGGCAATCGTTGTAGGTAAACGACGACGCTTCGAGGTGATCGAACGGAGACCCCACCGGTATGGGCCCACACAGGTGGTTATGGCTGACGTCGAGGTGTCCGATGTACGTCGCCGCCGATATCGATTTCGGAATTCTGCCTTTGAATCTGTTGTAAGACAAATCCAGCACGGTGAAGTACGACCTCGGCCCGAACGCATCTGGAATGTAACCTTCAATGGCGTTTTTGCTCAAATTGAGGATGCTAATTCCCGAATTAATCAACGTCGTCGGAATCGGACCGGAAATTTTGTTGCCGTCGAGGTTCAGTGTGGCTAGGACCGCCATTTTACCCAGAGAAGCCGGAATCGGGCCGGAGAGCTGGTTCAGCGACAGATCTAGATCGGAGAGGCGGTAGATGTAGGAGATCGAGGCCGGAATTAGACCGCTCAGCTTGTTTTTGCTGAGCAGAGCTCGGCTCAGCATTCTCAATTTCCCGAAATTTATCGGAATCGTTCCCGAGATTTGGTTGCCTCGGAGGTCTAAATGCATCAAGGAGGAGAGATTCGTGAGCGACCGCGGAATCCGGCCGGAGATCTGGTTGTCGGCGACGTTCAGCACGGTGAGTCGACTCAGCCGGCCGATTTCGGCCGGGATCTCGCCGGTGAGCTTGTTGCCGATTAAGTCGAGGATCCGGAGGTAGGGCAGGGAGGCGATGCAGGAGGGGATGGGGCCGGAGATGCCCTTCCAGTCGGCGATGGTGAGGCTGGAGAGGCGGCGGAGGCGGCAGATCGCCGGGGAGATCGATCCCGTCATGTAGCCCGTGCGGTTGTTCTTGGTGAAGATCGGGTCCTCCGACTCGCCTCGGAGGTTGATGTCGGCGACTCGGTGACTCTCCGGGTCGCAACTCACCCCGTACCAGCGGTGGCAGCAGTCGCTCCCCTTCCACGAGCTGAAGATGTTGAAGTAGGGCTCGTGCAGGGCAGCTTTGATTGCCATGAGAGCTGCCCGGTCGGTGGGCGGGCAGGCATTGGATGCGCAGAATAGAGATACAGCTACTATGGCTGCTAATGTGCGCAAGACAGTGGTAGCCATTGGCGGCAACTCTCTCTCTCTCTCTCTCTCTCTCTCTCTCTCTAAAAAGACTAGAAATTAATCAGTTGGGTTTGGGTGTTCTGAACTTCTGACAGAGGTTTGCATGTGACTATGTGAGGGAGGTGGTACTTCACTTCACTGCGTTCATGCACGTTGAAGGGGGAGGGATGGCCATGGCCGGGGGTTATAAATACTGCGGTTCTCTAAAATGACGCTTTTGCCCCTCCACGTGTCTTGTTTGAATACAGGTGTACAAGTCAACATGGTTAGGACTTTAGGAGATAAGATTGGGGTTCAATAAAAAGAAGTTAGTTCATAATATAAGGAGATTTGTCAAAATGGTGTTTTTTACGTATCTAATCTAATACAGTATATTTTAAATTCTAACATACTGTTAAACCAATCTCTGATAACAATTTAACTATGTCCCACTTACTTTTGAAAGGCTAGTTGATTGTTTTTTTGTCTTGTAAAAAGCAGTTAACAAACTTTTTAGAGTGAGACGGAATGAGTATTAAAATTTACATGTCAAAAGACACCATTTCTTATTTATCTCTAGTGCAATATATATATGTATATATAAATATTTCTTTTCATTTGCCAATATATATATATATATATATATATATATTATTTATATTGTATTTCTCCTACTAAACAAAATTATTGGTCGAAACCAAGAATACAGGTAGTATCTGTTGTGTGAGGTTAGTATAAAAATATTATAGTTGCTGGATTTTGAATAAGTAGTTGCATTTTAAAATGAAAATTAAACTGTTCCTTTAAACTAGTGGTAAGTGAAGAAAAATAATTGAGAGTATCGAGGGCCCTGAATTATTGCATGTGGAAAGGGGGAGGAAATGGAGGATGTTTCGCCACGTCTCAATTATTCGTCCAGGTTCGGGCATTGTTTATGAAGATATGCTTGAGCAGGATTTTATTTCTTTCTTCAATATTCATGATAATAATTTTATACTACTTGCGGCTACTGTTTGTTTTATATTGAATTTAAACTCGATTCTACGTATGTCTATATATATATATATACATTTATATCCGACTTCATGACATTCCGATCATAGTATATCTACAAATTGGTTCAATTTTCTATTTTATAAAATCCTTTCATAGATGAACTGAAAGTGAACTAGGATCTCTCTTTCTTTATAACTAAATTTAAACGGTTGGATTTTGTATGACATGCAGTTGCAAGAATCATAAATTGCTCCATAAAAGTCATGATATGACGCAATAAGGGTGACTCAAACCCCCGACCTCTTAGATCGGAGGGGAAGTGTCTTACCAATTGAGTTGCTTGACTATACATTTAAAGAGTATTGGGAATTGTAAGATAAAATAATGGATTTCACTACTCTATATAAGTTCAAGTTTTTAGATAAAATATAATTATGTAATTATATCACGATATAGTTTCGGGATCTTGTGTTCAAATCATATTGAAAGCAAATGCACCCATATTTAAAACCTACACTTGAAAATTGAGCCCACAAACTTTTTTACAAATTCGAGTTTTTAGATGATATAGAATTCTATCAAATAGAAAGTTATGTGTGTGTGTGTGTGTGTGTAAGATTACATAGAAAATGGATTTTCCGTAAGAAATGAGAAATTTTGGACCGTTGATCTTAATGTGACCAATAGTTCAGATTGACATGTGCATTATAATTGTACTAAAAATGCATTGTAGTAACTGATGCATTATGATAATACTGACAATGCATTGTGATGCACAATGCATTATAATTGTGAATATCATGCATTATAGTAATGCATAAACATGCATCATTTTTTATTATATTTTTTTTATGAAAAACTTATATATATATAGTAGATTATATGTTGCATTTTATGCATAAAATGATACATTTTGTGCATAAAATGTTGCATAATAAAATATATTATTTTATATTATTTTATATTATTTTTATACATATAATGCATCATCATGAGAATTTGCATAATAAAATATATTATTTTCTTTTATTTTATATTATTTTTATGCATATAATGCATCATCATGAGAATGCAACATTTTATGATAAAAATGTAACACTTTTGTGCATAAAATGTAATATTTTATGATGGGTTGCAGGTTTCACGTAATAATTAGTTTTCACCATAACCCATCGCTATATATATATATATATATATATATATATATATATGGGGGATGGATCTTATGGGTACCACCTATAAACTTGAGAACTAGGAACTAATATTACCCATTCATCTATTCTAGATCGACGGTTCTAAATTGAATTTCAAAATGAATGATAACTGCTTTTTTAGTGCATGTAGGGTTATTATTGACTATTTCTGTAAATCTAAATCGGCACATATCCTATAATTATGGGATCAATTGGAACGGTTATTTGTTTGTTTACTCATTTTATTTACTTTTCCTTCTTTAATACGGAGTAAATTTATTACTTAGTAAGGCAGTCTCCTATAATTAAATAAGCACACTACAATGCATATAAATGCACGAAAATTATGCTTTTTTACTATTAAATTTGAAATTATGCTATGCTTACATTGTTTTCATGTATGCTTGAACTATAACAGTTTCATACATAAAATTATGCCTTTTTACAACTAAATTATATTTTTTACGAATGTTAAAATACTTGATTTCATATTTTTTTTACTATTAATTATTAGTATTTTTGGGTGTTATTAGTAGTTTTTTCGGAAACTAGACTCTAGCCCTGAAATAAACCCTTTGGGATTTATTATTTAGTGTCCCGCTTTTAGTGGTTTTTTGTGTTAGTAGTTATTTTCTGGAAACTAGACCCTAGCCCTGGAATAAACCCTTATGATTTAGGGTTTAGGGTCTAGTGTCCGAGTTTTGGCATGCTTATTCATGCTTTTTTAGTGTCTATTTCATGCTTCTTTAGTGTCTATTTCATGCTTTTTTAGTCTTGATTTCATGTTTTTTTACTGTTAATTATTAGTATTTTTGTGTGTTATTAGTGGTTTTTTCAAAAACTAAACCATAGCCCTTGAATAAACCCTTAGGGGGTTTATTATGTAGTGTCCAGCTTTTGTGCGCCCGTTTATTCCAGGGCTAGGGTCTAGTTTCTGAAAAAACCAATAATAACACCCAAAAACATTAATAACAGTAAAAGAACATAAAATCAAATAAACCATTTGGGGTTTATTATTTAGTGTCCGGCTTTTGGTGGTTTTTTGTGTTAGTAGTTGTTTTCCGGAAACTAGACCGTAGCCCTGGAATTAACCCTTATGGTTTAGGGTTTAGGGTTTAGGGTCTAGTGTCCGGGTTTTGGCATGCTTATTCATGCTTTTTTAGGGTCTATTTCATGCTTCTTTAGTGTCTATTTCATGCTTTTTTAGTCTTGATTTCATGTTTTTTTACCAATACTTGTAGGGATTTTAAGCATCAATTGAATAATAAATGAGTATAGAATAATTAATATAAATATTAAAGCTAAAAATAATAATTACATTATAAGGATTTAAGTAATACACTGCAGATGGAATGTAACCTTTGAAACGTATCATAAGCTTTTTGTATAGACTAAAAAAGCATAAAAGTTGCTCCATATGATTAGTAGACTATAATTTTTTTTCATGCTTTCTAATAGTAATTATGTTATTGAAGCAATAGATTGATAATATTAAAGCAATATTTTTTTTTATAAAAATAAAAGCAATGAACGGATAGTATTAAAGCAGAAATTGTAGTACCAAAATGATAATTAACATTGATGAAGCATTTTAAAATTGATAAAAAGCACAATTTCACATCTAAATAAGCATGATTGTAAAATAACATCATTTTATATATAAAAACACATGAAAGGATTCTAGTCCAAGCATACATAAAAATCAAATTAAGCATTTTAATATACGTAAAAAGCATAATTTTATATCTAAATAAGCATGATTGTAAAATAACATAATATTATATAAATAACTAAAAACATGAAAGGATTCTAGTCAGAACATACATACAAATCAAATTAAGCATTTTAATATACGTAAAAAGCATAATTGCATATGTAAATAAACACGATTTAAAAAAAATATTGGTTTTTCAGAAACTAAACTCTAGCCTTGGGAAAACCCTTAGGGATTTTATATCTAGTATCCGGCTTTTGGTGGTTTTGGGTGATAGGATATGGCCTAGCTACTAGGCCCAAGCATCGAGCCCAATATAATTGGGCTCCGACTGTCAAGCTCGGCCTATTGCAGCTCGGCCCACTTAAGAGCCCTACTTGGCTCGGCCCAAACAGCCTACCTAGGCCGAGCCCACTTCGGTCCACCTCAAAGGAACCTCTACACCAAGGCAACTCCTACATCGACTACAATTCAAGCTCCACAAGAGATATAGAAGCTCGGTGTTTATCCAATAAAGGAGGAGATCAAGCCAAAGAGTCCTAATAGGAAAAGACTTGTAAACCTAGTCAAATTCCATATGTAAACACTTATAAATAGGGGTTTAGAATAGGTTGAAAAGGGGAGAACAATCTTGTAATCACTATTCATACAAGCAATAAAGATCTATACTATTTTCGCCCGTGGACGTAGATCTATTCCAATAGATCGAACCACGTAAATCCCTTGGTGTTCCGTTTACTTTCGTGTTCGTTAATTCCTCGTCTACATGCATTAATTACCTTACGAAAATAAGTTCGATCACTGGCGCCGTCTGTGGGAAATGAAAATTTATGATTTTCGATCAAAAATTTTCTAGGTAATCTACAGCCATGACAGGAAGACTAACGCGATCCCCCCCCCCCCCAAACGCGAAATCACGATTCGTTCGGAGCAGCTTCTGTTATTCGCCAATTCCGGGCTGAAATCGCCACCAAATTGGATGAAACCACCCGGAAACATGTTCTACTCGTCGAGAGGATTCCAACGGTAGGTTGCCCGTCGAAAACCGATCACCGGTGTGGCAGGAATCGCGTCTGGAAGTTCGTGCTGCTGCAGGACTCGCGAAATCACGATTCGTTCGGAGCAGCTTCTGTTATTTGCCAATTCTGGACTGAAATCTCTGCCAAATTGGATGAAACCACCCGGAAACATGTTCTACTCATCGAGAGGATTCCAACGGTAGGTTTCCCATCAAAAACTGATCACCGGTGCGGCGGGAATCACGTCTGGAAGTTCGTGCTGCTGCACGACTCGCGAAATCACGATTCGTTCGGAGCAGCTTCTGTTATTTGCCAATTTTGGACTGAAATCACTGCCAAATTGGATGAAACCACCCGGAAACATGTTCTACTCGTCGAGAGGATTCCAACGGTAGGTTTCCCGTCAAAAACTGATCACCGGTGCGGCGGGAATCACGTCTGGAAGTTCGTGCTGCTGCACGACTCGCGAAATCACGATTCGTTCGGAGCAGCTTCTGTTATTCGCTAATTCTGAGCTGAAATCACCACCAAATTGGACGAAACCACCCAGAAACATGTTCTACTCATCGAGAGGATTCCAACGGTAGGTTGCCCGTCAAAAACCGATCACCGGTGTGGCAGGAATCACGTCTGGAAGTTCGTGTTGCTGCACGACTCGTGAAATCACAATTCGTTCGGAGCAGGTTCTGTTATTTGCCAATTCCGGACTGAAATCACCGTCAAATTGGATGAAACCACCCGGAAACATGTTCTACTCGTCGAGAGGATTCCAACGGTAGGTTTCCCGTCAAAAACTGATCACCGGTGCGGCGGGAATCACGTCTGGAAGTTCATGCTGCTGCACGACTCGCGAAATCACGATTCGTTCAGAGCAACTTCTGTTATTTGCCAATTATGGACTGAAATCACCGCCAAATTGGATGAAACCACCCGGAAACATGTTCTACTCGTCGAGAGGATTCCAACGATAGGTTACCCGTCAAAAACCAATCACCGGTGTTGCGGGAATCACGTCTGGAAGTTTGTACTGTTGCACGACTCGTGAAATCACGATTCGTTCAGAGCAGCTTCTGTTATTTGCCAATTCCGGGCTGAAATCACCTCCAAATTGGACGAAACCACCCGGAAACATGTTCTACTCGTCAAGAGGATTCCAACAGTAGGTTGCCCGTCAAAAACCGATCACTGGTGTGGTAGGAATCGCGTCTGGAAGTTCGTGCTGCTGCACAACTCGCGAAATCACGATTCGTTCGGAGCAGCTTCTGTTATTTGCCAATTCCGGACTGAAATCACCACCAAATCGGACGAAACCACCTGGAAATATGCTCTACTCGTCGAGAGGATTCCAACACGATCAATCGCCGCCGCTGCCGCCGCCAACACGGAAAAGGATATTCAGCAAACCGGACAAGGTCCGACAACAACTCCACTTGTTCAGGAAGCCAAAATCCACAAAGGCGAGGCAAGCCAGGCGCAAGATCTACACCCGGCAACATACCGGCTATCTAGGAAGGAACACGCCAAAGGCCAGACTCCGGACGGACACGTTGAGCATGTTGGATAAGCATAACAAGATTTTCTCCAGCTCGCCAAAAACAACACAACGCTCAGCCGTGAAAAAGGACAACCCTCACACAAAGATGGTAGAGAGCATGAAGCTTACTTCCGGATCGCGGCATCGGCAAAAGTCCCCTAGCGTCAGGATCGTAGACGCACGGGACGTCGGGATCCGCCAACGGGGCCACCATCGCATCTCACCTCGCTGCAACGTCATCTCACCTCAGCGCGACACCATCTCACCTCGGCGCGACACCGTCTCAAATCCTCGTCTCGGAAATGCAACACCACGTCTAAGGAGGTTCGATGATGAACGTCGGGAAGATTCCAATCGACTCTCACCCCAGTGTAACATCACCCCACCTCGTCGTGATGTTGTACCACCTCGGCGCGACACCGTCTCACCTTGGCGCGATGAGGACAATTACCTCGCACTACGAAGCCATTATGGCATAGCAGATCGGTTCGAAAGAGCCGACGAAGCTGACAGGCACAAGCGTGAAGCCGACAAGGCCGAACCTTCAGATCGGAAGAAGGATCGGAATGACCGAGGCCAAAGTCGGCGAAGTGCCTTCGACAGGCTCCAACATACACCCCTGGAATCCAGGCTCGGACCTCGGCAAAACCAGGAACGAAGCCAACTCACTCCATTGACGAGGCCGAAGCCAACTCACACCGATATGTTCGAGAAGCCTCGGCCCATGTCAAGTGGAAGGGAGAAGCGCCGATCCAAGGAGTACTGTCGCTTCCATGAGAATTACGGGTGCGATATAGAGGAATGCAGAAAGCTTGATGCGGTCATAGAGCAATTGGTGCGCGACAGCACCCTCAAGAGGTACCAAAGTCGCAGCCGACGTTCTGACCAGCACGAAGCCCACACTCGAGGCAAAGCGCAATAAAGATGATGAATTCCTCTCAAGGCCGACGTGATGAAGTCCTCTTAAGGCTTAGGCGACGTCCTCTCAAGGCCGAGGCCGACCGAAGTCTCTCGAAGTCAAACTCCTAAGTACTGACGAAGCCGAGGAGACAAGTTTACTCTCAAGGCCGAGGCCGACCGAAGTCTCTCAAAGTCAAACTCCTAAGTACTGACGAAGCCGAGGAGACAGGTCCACTCTCAAGGCGGCCGGCCGAAGTCTCTCGAAGTCAAAATCCTAAGTATTGACGAAGCCGAAGAGACAGGTCCACTCTCAAGGCCGAGGCCGACCGAAGTCCCTTGAAGTCAAACTCCTAAATACTGACGAAGCCGAGGAGACAGGTCCACTCTCAAGGCCGAGGCCGACCGAAGTCTCTCGAAGTCAAACTCCTAAGTACTGACGAAGCCGAGGAGACAGGTTCACTCTCAAGGCCGAGGCCGACCGAAGTATCTCAAAGTCAAACTCCTAAGTACTGACGAAGCCGAGGAGACAGGTCCATTCTCAAGGCCGAGGCCGACCGAAGTCTCTCGAAGTCGAACTCCTAAGTACTGACGAAGCCGAGGAGATAGGTCCACTCTCAAGGCCGAGGCCGACCGAAGTCTCTCGAAGTCAAACACCGAAGTATTGACGAAGCCGAAGCAAGCCTAGTAACTTCATTAGGCAAAGCTCTTATCCAACTCCAGTTCCCATCATAGCCATCGACTACATCAAATGGGTGGAAGCCGAACCCTTGGCAGAAATCACGAGCATGAACGCCCTCAACTTCGTCTGGAAGAACATAGTATGCCGCTTCGGCATACCCCATATCCTCGTCTCGGAAAATGGGACACAATTCACGGACAGAACATTCAGAGAATGGAGTGAAGGGCTTCATATCCAGCAGAAGTTCACTTCGGTAGCTCATCCTCAAGCGAATGGCCAAACCGAAGTTACAAACCGAACTATTGTTAGGGGACTCAAAACCTGTCTCGACAAAGCCAAAGGAGATTGTGTAGCGAACTTACCCCGAGTTATAGTCACACCACATAACTCCCCAGACCTCGAACGGTGAAACACCCTACAATTTGGTGTATAAATCCGAAGCAGTGATCCCGGTGGAGATCGGCCTGCCGAGCCCTCGCACTCTCAACTTCACAGCCGAAGTTAACGAGGAAGACCTCCGAACCGAACTGGATCTGTTGGAAGAGAAACGAGAGCTCGCCTAGATAAGAGAAGCTAAGTACAAACAACAAG
Organism: Mentha longifolia; assembly: GCA_001642375.2. Taxonomy (NCBI): domain Eukaryota; kingdom Viridiplantae; phylum Streptophyta; class Magnoliopsida; order Lamiales; family Lamiaceae; genus Mentha; species Mentha longifolia. The sequence goes on along the minus strand of CM038113.1, from coordinate 40,097,867 downwards.
TAGCTCGGTACTACAACCAAAGAGTGAAGTACCAACAATTCCAAGTAGGCGACCTCGTACTTCGGAACGAGGTCAGTAAAGCGGAAAGGCTCGGCAAGCTTGAAGCCACATGGGAAGGACCGTACTGAGTTGAAGAAGTCCTCAGCAAAGGGTTGTACAAGCTCGCCCACTTATCCGGTAAGTCAATACCCCGTGCATGGCACATTACTTATTTAAAGAGATACCTTGCACAAGTGGCCGAGAGTAATGTCCAAGTTCATATAGTTCATTTAGGTCGTCTTATTAGGGTCTTGCATACATCTTGCATTTGCATACATCTTGCACATCTCTCTCTATGCCACTTATGCATATTATCTCGACAAATAAGGAATTTAAAGCCAAGCTTCGTCGAAATCCAATTTCCGAAGTGAGCTATTTAAAGCCAAACTTCGTCGAAATCCAATTTTCGAAGTGAGCTATTTAAAGTCAAACTTCGTCAAAATCCAATTTCCGAAGTGAGCTATTTAAAGCCAAACTTCGTCGGAATCCAATTTCTGAAGTGAGCTATTTAAAGCCAAACTTCATCGGAATCCAATTTCCGAAGTGAGCTATTTAAAGCCAAACTTTGTCAAAATCCAATTTCCGAAGTGAGCTAGTAAAACCCTGACGAGGGTACTTAATAAACTCCATAATAGGAGTAAAATTAAAACGCGCGTATTGACCTAACCTCGGTTAAAAACAAAGATACGGCCTTTGTTTAAAACAGAGAAGAGCCTAAACCTCGTCTGAAGACGAGGTCGTGCTAATTAAAGCATAAACTTCGTCTTTGACGAAGTCGTGCTATTCAAAGCCTAAACTTCGTCTTTAACGAAGTCGTGTTGTTCAACGCATTCCGACTTCGTCGAAATCTAATTTCCGAAGGGGCAATGCGAGTTAAGACCCACCTCGTCTTAACGAGGTGGCCAGCATTCCAACTTCGTCGAAATCCAATTTCCGAAGGGGCAATGCAAATTTTACACCCACCTCGTCTTAACGAGGTGGCAAGCATTCTGACTTCGTCGAAATCTAATTTCCGAAGGGGCAATGCAAATTTAATACCCACCTCGTCTTAACGAGGTGGCCGAATTCCGACTTCGTCGAAATCCAATTTCCGAAGGGGCAATGCAAATTTTACACCCACCTCATCTTAACGAGGTGGCAAGCATTCCGACTTCGTCGAAATCTAATTTCTGAAGGGGCAATGCAAAGTTAATACCCTCATCGTCTTAACGAGGTGGCCAGCATTCCAACTTCGTCGAAATCCAATTTCCGAAGGGGCAATGCAAATTTTACACTCACCTCGTCTTAACGAGGTGGCAAGCATTCCGACTTCGTCGAAATCTAATTTCCGAAGGGGCAATGCAAATTTAATACCCACCTCGTCTTAACGAGGTGGCCGAATTCCGACTTCGTCAAAATCCAATTTCCGAAGGGGCAATGCAAATTTTACACTCACCTCGTCTTAACGAGGTGGCAAGCATTCTGACTTCGTCGAAATCTTATTTCCGAAGGGGCAATGTGAATTTCAGTTCGACCTCGTCCTAACGAGGCGCTACACATTCCGACTTCGTCGAAATCTTATTTTCGAAGGGGCAATGTGAATTTCAGTTCGACCTCGTCCTAACAAGGCGCTACACATTCTGACTTCGTCGAAATCTTATTTCCGAAGGGGCAATGTGAATTTCAGTTCGACCTCGTCCTAACGAGGCGCTACACATTCCGACTTCGTCGAAATTGTATTTCCGAAGGGGCAATGTGAATTTCAGTTCGACCTCGTCCTAACGAGGCGCTACACATTCCGACTTCGTCGAAATCTTATTTCCGAAGGGGCAATGTGAATTTCAGTTCGACCTCGTCCTAACGAGGCGCTACACATTCCGACTTCGTCAAAATTGTATTTCCGAAGGGGCAATGTGAATTTCAGTTCGACCTCGTCCTAACGAGGCGCTACACATTCCGACTTCGTCGAAATCTTATTTCCGAAGGGGCAATGTGAATTTCAGTTCGACCTCGTCCTAACGAGGTGCTACACATTCCGACTTCGTCGAAATTGTATTTCCGAAGGGGCAATGTGAATTTCAGTTCGACCTCGACCTAACTCCTACTTCAACTTTCTACCCCGAGTCACACCCTCACTTCTATATCTTTTTGGGGAGGGATGTGATAGGATATGGCCTAGCTACTAGGCCCAAGCATCGAGCCCAATATAATTGGGCTCCGACTGTCAAGCTCGGCCTATTGCAGCTCGGCCCACTTAAGAGCCCTACTTGGCTCGGCCCAAACAACCTACCTAGGCCGAGCCCACTTCGGTCCACCTCAAAGGAACCTCTACACCAAGGCAACTCCTACATCGACTACAATTCAAGCTCCACAAGAGATATAGAAGCTCGGTGTTTATCCAATAAAGGAGGAGATCAAGCCAAAGAGTCCTAATAGGAAAAGACTTGTAAACCTAGTCAAATTCCATATGTAAACACTTATAAATAGGGGTTTAGAATAGGTTGAAAATGGGAGAACAATCTTGTAATCACTATTCATACGAGCAATAAAGATCTATACTATTTTCGCCCGTGGACGTAGATCTATTCCAATAGATCGAACCACGTAAATCCCTTGGTGTTCCGTTTACTTTCGTGTTCGTTAATTCCTCGTCTACATGCATTAATTACCTTACGAAAATACGTTCGATCATTGGGATTTATTAAAACGTAATGGTGTTGATGCAATTGTATCGTGCTTATTTGAAGGTTCCTATATATATATATGCTTAATTCACTTCGGATTAATGCTTATTAGTATTATTTAATATTCATAAAAAATACAATTTCATATCTAAATAAGCAAATTATACATGTCAATATTTGTAAAAATATAATTTTATATTTAAATAAGCAGGATTATAAAAATAAAAAAAAATTACGCAAAAAAGCATGTATAAAACATTTTTTTTGTTAATGTATGCATAACTATAAAAAAATGAATTTCGTAATTCTTGAACATTTTTTTGTTAATTAATGCCGATAGAGTTGACCTATTGATTTATTAGAAGGGGAAAAAAAAAAGGGTGTATGAAGACTGTTCCACGCACGCGTATGAATACAAGTAAAATTATAATCCTAGAATTATAGGGATATAGGGATGCAGAATGCGGCAGTTTTGGATTTACAGTAATTGTCAAAAATAGCCCTATACTAATTAAAAAAATGGTTAATGTGAATTTTCAATTTTAATTTACAACCCTTAGATCAATTAAAATAGAAGAATGAGATTGATTCCTAGTTCTCAAATTTAAAAGAGTTCTTATAATATTCAATTTATATATATATATATATATGACCATTACTTTAATCGGTTCATCTATAGGATGCAGACAATAATCAAATCTTTGTCCCATCTCTATTAAATTAGGGGGTCTGGCGTTTCAACAAGTGGATTTTGAATATACACCACCCATGCATATGCATCTCTTTTAATAATCGTTGATTGGGACAACATGAAAAATAGATACATTTCCATACACATATATTCTGTTAAGACCTCCCCCAACGTGCCGGGATCACGCCGCCGCGAGCGATCCCGGGACCGATCTCAACTCACGTTGGGGCTGAGGCGATCGCACTGATCTTGTGCGGAGGAGCGCGAGGTGAGCGATCAGCTTGCTGACATTAGCATGATATCAGCAAGGCCAATTTTTTATTTTTTTTTTTCTTTCAAAAATCGATTTTTAAATAATAAAAAAACCAATTTTCGATTTTTTTAAATTTGAACTATTTTTTTTCAAAAATTGATTTTTTAAATAAAAAAAATCAATTTTCAATTTTTTAAAATTTGAACTATTTTTTTTTTGTGTGTGTTTTGTTAAAAAGGTGGAAGAACATATTTATAGGCACCTTGCTCTCAAGTTTTCCTTACATTTTTTATGTGGGACAAATAAACACTATATATAATGCACCAACTCTCATATTTAAAGCTTAAAAATTCAATGTCAGACAAAAAAAGAGAAGGAAAGAATCAAAAATTGAAGAAAGTCTATTAATTTCAAATATTTTATTTTAGAGTTAAATTGAATGAATTAAAAATTAAATTAAAAAAATTGAATCGAAATAAAATATAAAATAACCATTAAAAAATTGAATAAAAAAATAAAAAATATGAGAGACCCTAATAGACACTGTAAATTTCATGGTGATGTCAGACTACTGACTGGTTATTGGTTCAAAATTTGTCCGATTTCACTACAGCTATGTCCCATTTCATCAATGAATCTATAATTACGATATTACACGGGCCCATTAATTATTCATGTATTTTACGGCCCTTCATCCAAGCCCTAAAATTAGCTACAATTATCATCAAAGTATTTTTTTTTTTTTTTTGAGAAATAGTACTCCGTACAATTTTATTTTAAAAGGATAGAGAGTCTTAGTGAGATATCCAAACTAGAGATACAAAAAGCAGTCCGGTCCGTTACGATAGGCTAGCCCGGCCCACCACTTACAGTTGGGCTAGGCCCAAAAAGTTATCATAAATGGTCCGGCCTAAAAATCATTTTCAAACTTGATAAGATATGGTTCATATTTGTTGGGGTGAAATTTTCAAACTAGATTAAGAGCTTGAAATTTAAGTTTGTGTTTGGTATTCATCTCAAGATGTGGAAAGATGATTCATCTTAAGATGACTCGTATGAATAGTGTCAAGATGAATCATTCATTTCTCCATTTGGTAGCAAAAAGTTCAGACTCGGATGATATCATATTGTGTTTGGTACAAATTGCAAAACTGTATATCAAAATTTAGATCGACCAAATTATCCTTATTAAATACCTCAACCGATTTTACTTTTTATTGTTGGTATTAAATAGTACCTTTATTATTTATTATTAATTATTTATTACTCTGTATTATTATTATTATTATATTACATTATTATTATTATTATTATTATTATTTTATATTGAAATCGTATAAATACATAAGGATAAAATGGTAAGACAGAGAAAGTGTTCGAGTTACTGTTTTAATGAGTTCAACCCATCCGACAAAAAACGTGATATGACTAAACAAGGGGGAATAGTAAAATATCAACGGGTCTTGTATTCATCTCGGACCCTCCAGTTTATTTTAGTTGATTACCAAACAGTGAAATGAAATCAGTTTATTCCTCTCATCTTGGTTCATCCGATTCACCAAACATTCCTCAACGCATATTCTATTGATTATTGGTTGCTTCATTTGGCGATTTACTTAATTAGTTTTTTAATCCAATATAAAACACTAGGAATTTTCGTTTTACAAAAGTTCTACTCGAGCACAATTACTTGTGACAAACGGTCTAATAATTACGTCGTGTACTTTTTATATTTAGATTCAAGAGAAATGCTCATCTATTACCCGTTGATATGTTTAATATGCTCATGGTTAGACGTTCAATAATTTTTTTCGGACTCCATTATGATTTTTTTAGAATAATATCAAGAGAATTATTATTGCAAACAAACAGAATATATCAATGGCAAAGAATAACTTGTAGGAGATCTCTCATGTCTCAATACCGGAAGCATATATTGAATAAAAATGAAGCACATGTATATGGCTACATCTACCACTATATATATTCTCATATGGTTTATATTTATTTACGGTTCCTTTTATTTTCACTTTCATCATTTTTCGAGTTTTATAACTAATCAATTTTTAGATATACTTATGAAATGTAATGGGTTAATGGGTGGTCGTCGAAAATTATACCGAAACAATTAGAAGTTGAAAAATATTACTCCCTCTGTTTTTTTAAATGTTATATTTAATTTTTATTTTTGTTAGTACTTTTTAATTGTCTCATTTCAGAATTTAATAATAAAATAGCTACATTCTTCTTATTTATCCTTATAATTATATCTATATACTCCTTCGGTCCCAATCTACTTGAGTCATTTTATTATTATTATAGACTAAGAATAATAAAAGTGGGTTCAAATAGAGTGGGACGGAGATAGTATAAGTTGGTGCTCAGAAAAAAAGAATAATAAATAAGATTAAAATTTAAATTTACATATTTCATTTGTATGTATAATTTGATAATGGGAAACACTTCTAAAAAAGGAGGAAATATTTAACAATTTATGAGTTTTGAAATAAACTTAGCTAGGGGTCGCTTTCATAAAAAGTCATTTTGTATTTAATTTCTTGCAAATTCCAACCTAACCTTCCATCACCTTCCAAGATAGCATCATATATCATCTGCCAAAGTAAATTAAATATTGGTAATACTACTTATTAAAAAGTGAATATTTAATGAATACATTAAACTAAGTTTAGTTGATAGATAACTTAATATAATACAATAGACGTCTATATGTATAGAGGAGGAGCCCCAAAGTGCAATTATAACTAATAATAATTTCCCAAAAGTCTTAATTTAAGTTTCTAAGATCTTGGAGATCAAATCAACTTTATAATATTTAATGTTATCTTTTCATCGAAACTAATTAATGTTTAGAGTGTATACGTGCTTGGCCACCATTCGATTAAGTTGTTTCTTAATTTGTCTCAATTAATTAATCACTACCTAAAACAAGAAAACGAATTAGACAATCAAGCCATGTGATTTTTTTTGTTGGCTAGCTTAAAAAAACAATACTAATATATTAATGTAATCTATGTAAGGCTGGCAAGTTTTTCCTGTCCATGCCCACTTTCGCAGTAATTAATGTCGAGACAACGTGAATCCAAAGGAAATGAATAATTTATTTGTTTATTTCAATTATTTTATTCTCGGCCCAGGCCCATTTCAGGCCCGGTCACTACGTTAATGGTTTAGGGCCAAGCTGGGCTGCACCGGGCCAGGTCGACCCGGATCAAGAAGCCCAATTTTGTCTGTGTATACATTGACTTGATGACAAGGTGGAAAAAACTTATCCTCATTTGATAAAAATTAGAGGGTAGGTTTAAGATTTAATTGCCAAATTATTTAATTTCTTATACACCATCTGTCCTCTATTTACTGAACCTTTCCATTTTGGGTCGTAGACCCTATAGTCACTATGACACTTTAACACTTTATCACTCTACTTTTTAATACTTTAACACTTTAATACTATTAAAAAAATTAGATGGACCCACAATTATTCCACTTTAACAAATTAATTTATTACAATATCATCAAAATGCAAAAAAAAACATGTGCCCAGAATTTAGAATTTTGGCTCACTAAATGGAGGATGGAGGGATTAATTATATTTCAATCTATATGAAATAGCAATTGTGTTTTAGACTTTTATTTTTGGCGGCCAAAAACACCTGTGTGCAAGTTAAAAACTGAAACATTGATAGATAACTCATTTTTGTTTTCTTTAATATCCAATTAGTTTTGGCTTCCCGTGTATGTTTCTGTCGTTGAAAATTAATGTCTAGCACACAAGTGTTAAAAGTTAAAACGTTGATATTTTTGACACTATTTTGTATAAATTGGAACACAATTTTAAAAAGTTGAATAATTTTACAATTAATTGTAGATTACTCAAAATTTAAAAATAGCCGAGAAGATTTAAGCATGTTTCTTTTAGACTAAAAAGTAAAAACTACTACTATTATTAATACTTTTTTAAGCAATTATTTATCCTTAATTGTTCTTCGAAGCACTGTTAATCCCTAATTAAACGTTGAAGTTTGCACATTGAGATGCGCTTTGCATTGTTTTAGGCGTTAATAAAGTTTGTTGACTTAATTGTGCAATTAACCATTCATTGAGTTGAAGGTATGTGGGCCATTTTATAAGTAATATATTACTATATTACAAGTATTTAATGTTCAAGATGCCAAACTTTTGCTAAAGCCTTTTAGTATTTTGTTTTTAGAGATGTTCTAAAGGTATTTTTTTAACCTTGAAGCAATTTGATTTTTCCCTTCAAACTATGTTAGTATATCTTATGCCCTAAATAGTTGTTTATAATGTTCAAATAAAAATATATGTGGGAATGGGGTAAACTACCCACAATTCATAAGAAAACTTACAAAATAACCCACCTTTATAATTATCCTATCAAACTACCCAATTTTATTTGCAACTACCTATTTTACCCTTCACTTTTTTTTGTCTTTATTCCCTTTGTACTTGAGTCAGTTTTTTTTGCAGATTGTGGCCCACGAACTGACGGGAATATCTGAAAAACCGCAGCATAACTTATGGGGAATGCACACGTCCAGCAGCTTTTTGAATTAAATGCAGTCAAGTCAAGCTTCACCCACCTCCTCATTTTACAACCGCTGAATTCATTTTCCTTTCTCCTCCATTTCTTCTTCCTTCCAAAATCCAAGCAAGCACTGAACTTAAAATCGCAAAAATCAGAAATTTTGACAAGCAAAACCCGAATTCTTGTTGCCGCCGTTACTGAAATTACCAAGCACGATGGGAAATTGAAGGCAGAAAACTCATTTTCCGACCGAGCAAGTTCTGAATTCTTGTGTTCATCTTTTTGTGAATTTTCCTCCATGATTGTGCTCAAAATTGGTTGTTTTTGCAGTTTTTGGAAAGGAATAACGTGATAAGAACGGCGGTTTTTCATTTTGAAAGCTTGTTGGGGTTGTATTTTCAGATCTGTAGCGAAAATGTCTTCATCGGAAGAGAATGCGCAGGTTTTTCGGCTTTTATTTTGCTGTCAATAACGTAAATTACGGTCGTTATATGATAATTCCAATCGCAAAAATCTATTTTCCCTTCGTTGTATTTGGAATTTACTATCGTAAAATGCTAATTTAGGAGAAATACAATACTTTGCTTGAAATTATTGGTAAACCAATCTATTTATGATGAATATTATGATGAATATTGACTTATTTATGCTCTTAAGTAGTCCGAATTTATGATTTTGTAAATATTTCGTAATTATTGAGTATGTGACTACTTTGATTGTAATTATTATATTAATATGCAATGCATGGCCTTAATCAATGATGTTAAAATTAAAAAAAATCTTAAAATTACATATTCATAATTCCACAATCGGATAATAACATAAATTAGAATTTAGAAACATATTACGATCGCATTAAGATATATTACGATCGTACCGCCACGGGCGTAATTTGTCAAATCTTATTTGTATATCATTGATTCGCAAAATTATGTATTAACTTCTTGTTATGTATTGTAAACTAGGTTCCATACAAGAGAAGTGAGACGATTGGTCGTATATCAACTGTTGGAACATACTACAAGCTTTCCGTTCTTCAACAAGTGCGAACGACATTAACGTCGGTTGGTGGAAGACCGTTATTGGCTCGTTTCGAGAGGGGATATTTTGGGCACTTTCTCCGGTGGAATCCGGGACAAAAGTGTGGCATGGCTGTTCACCATGTTCTTTCAAGGGAAATTACAAGAGACGGTGCCGAAGACCACGATATGTGGTTTGAAATAAATGGCGCTCATGTTCGTTTTTCGGCAGTTGAATTTGCGTTGGTAACCGGTTTGCGGTTTGGGCACTCGGATTTTGACACCACGGCTGAGTATGATATTTCACGAGTATCAGCTTTCAAGTTGTTTTGTCGGGGGGGCGATCTAACGGTTGCTAAGCTTTTGGAGATATTTACCGATGAGAAGAAACAACCTCATGACCCGAATGGGGAGTCGTACTTACGAGTTGCACACATCCTTGTGCTTTATCTTTTCATATTGGCATACGACATGACTCATTACATCGATTATTGGGTGTGGGCTTTAGTGGAGGATATGGAGAAGTTTGACTCTTTTCCGTGGGGGGCTTACAGTTTCTTGACGTTGAAACATTACGTCAAAAATATCTCTCTAAAACAACACTACCATTTCCATGGCCCTGTGTGGGCATTTCACGTTTGGTCACTTGAGGTCATTCCGACGTTAGGTGAAGTCGTAGCAAAAAAGGAAAGCGAAGATGCTCGCCCACGAATTCTTCGGTGGAAGTTCCGGTCGAGGATCAAGAATGACATATCCTACATTTTCCAGCAGCAGGTATATATTACATTCGTTAATTTATATTTTCCTTTCATGAATTAATATTTAGTTTATATTCCCATCATTATTCAATTTTTCAACTGCTAGATTTAGCTTTTCCAGCGTAAAAAGCTATTTTTCGATCACAGGCTAGCAATTTTTCAATCATTAATTGTGTGTTTGATTGTTGTAGGCCGACAACATGATACCAATGCAGCCCGATGAAGATGAGAGGGCTTCACTATATATGCAATCGGTGTTAGGTTTTGACCCGTTAGGCATAGTGTTCGAGTCACCACGAAATCCAGTGAAGAATCGTGAGCGTTGTCGGCCTCGAGTGCATCTACTGAGTGAAGAGTCTAGTGCAGAAACAGATCCAGAGAATGAAGAGGATGATAGCGAAGAGAGACAAGAAGCACCTCGGAGGCAAAAGACAAAAGAAAGGCAAAAGATCCAGACAGGAAAGTTCGACAACGACGGGCAGTAGCGGAGAGCATAGCGAGGCAGATTCATTCAGGAAAAATGAGATGAGATTTATGAAAAAGACTGCCAAGCTCACGTATAAGAAAATTAAGAGGCGCTTGCTCCCAAAATTCAAAAAAATGATCATTGAAGTTTTCGAGGCAATGCGTTGCTCGACGCGTAGTTCACAAGTTTTCGAGACACGACGTCGTGAGATCCCTACTCCTCGTCAATCTTCCCGTCAAGATGTGGCTAATGAAGAGAGTGATGATGATGATGGCAATGAGAATTTGCACGAGACATTCATTCATGTTACTCCAACTCATGTGACATCTATGCCTACTTCAAGAGGATTTTCGTTCCTTGATGTGCCAATATATGGAGAGTCATCTTCTCGTCATTCGGTGCACGAGATCGGCCACACCTTCATACCGACATCGAATGTGGAGGTTCCAGGAAGGCACTCGGTGCATAATTTCAGCTACGGGATGCCGCCTTTTGGGAATCTATTTGATATGGTACGTTTTAACAATGCTAGGAACAATATCTTATTTTCCAGTCGCCTGTCTCCTATATTCCCATTGCAATTTGATATTTTCCTGTCAAGAATTTTGAATAATTTTACGTTGGTTATATTTTTCTATCGCAGACCTCTGAGATGCACACCAGCTCGGGTATGGAACCGGTGTATACTTACTCTACTCCAAAGGCAGCCCACGAGCAAGATAAGAATGATCATCGCCACAACGAGAAAAGTACGGCGTGGGCGGATGATCCTGCTACTGATAACATTGCTATTGGCAACATGATAAGGCGAAATCCTCGAAGAACAAGGAGACCGGGCCCAGCAATATCCTCACCGTATGTGAATACTCGGGAGCCTCGACCAGTCCCGTTGGATGTGCAGCATAGATATGAATGTTGGATGCAAAATGAAGCGAGCTCACAAGTGACAACGAAGGAGAGTGCTCACATTTTAGGAAAATCTTTCTTCCGAGACATTGAGAGGAACAAATCCGATATGGATTGCTCGGTGAGAATGTTAAATTTAAACACTTTTTGAATAATTAAATATGAAATTGTGTCTTACTTTAAATTTCAATTGTGAAGTCGGTCGATCTTTATTTGATGCACTTGCGGGAGAGGTTGATCAACAAGGACCACATACTTCCCACGGTCGATGAGCACAAGACGATCATCACGGACACGGATGTATTTGTAAGTACACTAATTATCTTCCATACATGATTATGTTAATCGAGCTTAATTGTTTTCGAATTACGGTTGAATATAAGGATATTTCATATTTTACGATCGCAGTTCTAGAAATTCTTTTCAATATTTCATATTTTATGATTGCAGTTCTAGAAATTCCTTTCAACATATCATATTTTACGATCGCAGTTCCTGAATTCCTTTCAATATATCTTATGAGCTGTAAATTATTTAAAGATATCACTCGAAGATGCTTGGGCTCACCTAAAGGATGCCGGCGCGGACGCGATCGATGAATGGCAGCCTCCACCTCACATCTTATCGTCCATCGAGGGTACAAACGCTGGGAACACCATGAGACCTTGGTATAAAGCAAAGCAAGTAAGTTGTTTATGTTAATATGATTTTATTAATTTTATTATTTTGAAATGGAAGATAAATCTTTAGTTTACCTTGTTACAGATAATTGTGGTGTGCTATTTGAATGACCATTTTGTCACAGTCCGGATTCATCTTGCTAAGTGGACAGCTGATTTGTATGATTCCTTGTACTACACCCAAAATTTTACTGTTCAAGAATTTCGTGAAACACAATTGCAGCCGCTAGTACAATTGTTTCCAAAAGTCCTCTCCGCAAGTGAGTTTTGGGAGAATTGCACTTCACGCCTCACAAGGAGAGATGGTCCACTTACACTGAAAGTCCCGATTCGACATTATCAGAATTTGCAGATGGGCGACAAAGATTGTGGACCGTTCGCTCTCATGTATGTGGAACGACTCATCACTGGCTCCCCTAGTACCACTTGGGGTGATGCGCATGTTGATGAATATCGAAGGAAGATTGCGCAAAGTATTTTCGATTTGTGCTATGAAGAAGAGACCAATTAGTTTGTGTTGGTGATTCGTATTTATAACTATCGACTGTGTGATGTACTATATGGATTATTATCGTGGATTGTTGTCGGGATTGCAGTCGGAATTATCTAGGACTTTTTGTTAATCGCTCTATATTCCATCCAGCTTGACAATCGTAGTTTTCCAATCACTTGGTCGTAATTTTACACTCATCTATTCGCAGTTTTCGATCGATTACAATGCAAATTTTGAGATGATTGACTTTATTCTCATTTATCTTTTATTGTTTTGTACAATAAAATGAGATAAAGTTAGGAAAAGGCAGAAATTAATAACGAATTGTTATTTTCCAATGGATCACAATCAGAATTTTCCAGCAAGCTCTTATTTTCCACCCGTACCTTCTTATTTTACAGTCACTACAAGTACAATGTGATCAATCAGAATCATCATCTGGGAGTCTATAAGGACACGAATTGATATTATGGCCTAGCTCCCGACAGACACTGCATCTTTTCGGAGCACGGCGATGAGGACGAGTGGAGGTTGGTTCTCCAGGTGCAGAAGTACTAGCCTCTTCCATATTCAGCGCTCTCTCCATCGGGTTTCGAAATCTACTCAACCTAGGCCTCTCGGCTTGTCTAACCACTTTTGGACGTAAACAAATTGTGTTTCTTACGTCGTGTGGAAGTATCCATTCATCATGACGAGGTACCGGTGAGATGCGATGTCGGTAAGCCTCGTACAATGCATTCCTCGTGTAACAGGGCTCAACATAATTCAAAATCGAGCGTCCACTTTTTCTGTAGTAATGAGCATAATTAAGAATATAAGTTAATTACAAAGCATAATATAAATGCAACTAAGCTCCATGAAAGGAAGAAAATCTAATAAATCGAAAGGAATTTCAAGGATTGTGATCGTAAAATAAGGAATTTTCATGAATACGATAGGAAATATACAATATGATGAAAGTAATTTCAGGAAATGTGATCGTAAAATAGGAATTTTCATGAATACAATAGGAAATATACGATATGATGAAAGTAATTTCAGGAAATGCGATCGTAAAATAAGGAACTTCAGGAATTGCGACAATAAAAATTAAGTAGGTAATTGCAAGTAAGATAGAATTATACGTACTGTATTGCAGCAATGGCATGCGAACATGGCAATCCATCAAGATCAAATTGACGACATGCACATGATCGAGCTTGCAAATCCACCACATTCGTATATCGACCATCATTCACTCGGTATTGCTCTTGCTCGAGATAAACAACGGTTGACCCTCGTGCTTTTACCTTATTCGCATTGATCTTTCGCAAAGCCTCTGTAGAGATGGGGCCATCCAATGCTTCTGCCGATTGACGTCTTTCATCGAACCACCGTTCCATGACATGTCGTATTGCCTCCAAAAGAGAACATATCGGGAGACGTCTAGCCCACAATAGTCTAGAATTGAATACCTCAGCTGCGTTCGACGTATGAAAACTATACCTCCGGACAGGGCACATTGATTTTGCCCATTTCTCTGGCCCCAGTCCCATCAATTTCTCATATGCAGCCGGCTTGTCTTCCTGGATGCTAGCCATACGTTTCATGAAGGAATCATGCTTGTATGCATATGCTGCTCTCTGATAGAGCCCTCCAACAAATTTCCCGAATCTACCCAATGTTTTGAGGATGTGGTAGTAGCATAATGCGTGTGTCGCATCCGGAAAGACTTCTCTGACAGCACTCGCAATGGCCTTGTGCGCATCGGAGACAATAAGTGTGTTGGGTCTACAACCATATGCACTCCTCACCCGAGAGAGAAACCAAGTCCATGATTCATCATTCTCAATCGGCCCTACCCCGTATGCTAATGGATATACTCCCTCATCCGCATCCTTTGTGACGGCAACAAATAAAATACCACGACTCTTCCCTTTCAAATGAGTTCCATCTATTACAATTACAGGTCTCAGACAGAACGCATAGGCCAATCGAGCAGCACCAAGAGCCACAAAACAGTGTCGAAATTTTCCATCTTCACTCACATCCAAAGCAGTGATACTACCGGGGTTAGCCACCTGAAGCTGATGCAAATAACCAGGCAATATCGCATACGAATCATTGTATCGACCATATATCATCTCTATCGCAGTGTGTCGTGCTTTCAGAGCTTGATCATACTTGATACTGACCCCATAACTGTGAAGTAGTTCATCCATAATGGCCTTGGGTCTCAATATTTCACACTCATGACGAATTTTCTTAGCTATGAAGGTCGCAATCACTTTATAATCGACCTTAGAGGGGCCAACATGGTCCAATTGAAGTACACACGAGTGCACACTATTGAATTCAGAGACTTTCCAAGCAGATCCACGACTATTCGCCCGTAACTTGAAAGGACACTCGGGATGTTTTGTGCACCGCCAGACAATTCGGCCCTTATCCGAACGAGCAATCGTATATTCAGCACCTTGCTCTATATGCCACAACCCGACGGCAATCTTCAAATCCTCTTTGCTATTGTAATAGGCATCTTTTGCCAACTCTTCATTAGCACTTGGATCATCTTCACAAACCACAAGCGACATTGAAGCATCGATCGGAATAACAGGAACGAGCCAATTATTGCATTCATCGCCATCCAATGAGCCTTCTTCCTCATTCTCAAATTGGCCCCCCGTCGGATGCACCAATTCCAAAAGTTTTGCCATTCCACCTTCCCTTTGAATCCATGAAGCAAACTCTGCAAATGTGAACTTCTGCAAGTTTTCCTCTGTCTCATCTGCTGAAGCCTCTGCATCAGATTCAAGTGCTTCAGATTCAGGTGCTTCCGATTCAAGCTCATAATCTTCATCATTGTCGTCGTGGTCCAGACCATCTTCTGTTTCCTCGGCCCTGCAGGATGCTCCCCTGAAATTCATCTCGTATCGATGAGAATCGGCAACAAAATTCCCATCACCAATATATCTTTCACCAAACCAATTACTGGAAGCCATCCGCTGAATTTGCTCTAAACCGTCATCATATTGTGTGAATTCGGTGCCATATCCAAATGATGTCGTCGCATGGACATCAAAAGAAGGAATATAGCAATCTGACTGCGAAGTATCAACACCAGCATTCGCGTGATTCTGAATGACATGCACAATAGGATATGTTTCACGCACGAATAATTGCTCCAATTGCTCATCGTTAAGCAATAGAGATTTTACAAGACTACCGCTTTGAGAATGCGACAGGTAATAAAGATCATACGACGACCCCAGATTTGCACCTTGCAAAATGTTGTTAATGTTGTACCGCAAAATTGAGAGAGACACGGGCTGAGTAGCTATACTCGTAACTTGTTCGGTTCCGCCAACATAATCACAACCAGCCCATTCTCCACCCGATTTGATGACTACACAATTCCACGAATTCATATCTGCATAATAGAGGAACAATCAATAAATATACATCTAATTAATTACAAAACACGATTGGAAAATACATATCATGCACAAAATATAATATTCCTATCGTGTTATAATTTTAACAACCCATATACGACCGTAAAATCACAGCCAGCGATTGAAATTATACTTTTCCATTAATAAAATGTGAAATTACTGATTAAACTTCTTTCCACACAATGCATATTCATATATAGTTTTATAACAACAATGACCGAATGTAACTTTGAAATTTTGAAAGCTATACTCTAGGTAATTACAAATTAAAATTAAAGTCTTACGCAACAAGACTTTGTTTTATATAGCTATTCAAAATTCCAAATAAAACAATCTTAAATATATGATATACAACGGGAAAATAGTGAAACAGGCGGAATTTGAGAATAAGTTCAATTATATCATGAAAAATTCAACAATTAGCCGTGAAATGTCATAATTAAAAAGAAACATACCTTTTAAGTAGTCCAATACGAGCTCTTGCACACAAATTCCAGTTGCTCTAGCACGCAATTCCGGCCGTCTTCTCTAATTTTCCAGCAGCAATTCAAATCTTCATTTCCAGCACAGTTTTACTCCCTCTCTCTCCCTCTCTCTCTCTCTCTCTCTCTCTCTCTCTCTCTCTCTCTTCACTACCTCAAATGTAAAATGAAGTTGAGGGAGGTGTGAGGCATTATTTGTTCACTCAATAGTTCAATGTCACATGCATTCAGTCAAAAAACCGAGTACAATATCACATGCACACACTGAAAAGGCCTGACTATAAATTTGACATGCAAACAGTGGAAAACTAATTTTACGATCGATGCAAATTTTACGGTCTATAGTAACAGTGGGAAAATCATAATTTACGGTAGCTGTTAGTCTTGCAGTCAACATGCAGTCAATATAGATGTATAGATCTCTACTTTCTAGTACAAATCATCACTTTATGATTGCACAAAAAATAATAAAAGTACAATTGTGTAAGAAAGTTGTCAACATCACATAACCAACCAAATTTTTTTGTCTTCATTCAAGGGTAATATGGGTAGTTCACATAAAAAGTGGGTAGTTTGCATGGTGTTTTATGAAAGTGGGTATTTTATCAAATGTGTTATGAAAAGTGGGTAAAATGCCATAAGCCTCAAATATATTGATTACAAATATGTACGATTTGAAAGAATGATACTTGACCACAAATTGAAACTCATAAGTTGAGACTGACTGTAAGATTGTTTTTGATGTCAGTTACTTCAAGCAATTTGGACAAATCGAATTTGCAGACTAATTTTTAGCATTGAATGTTGATTTTAAAATTCATATTGTTCGATGTAAGTTAAACTTTATAACTCATAGTCTAACCGAATTGCCTAATACAATTAGTTTTTTTTTTTTTTTTTTTTTTTTTTTGCGATTATGAAGAGTCTTCTTCGTACTATTCCATACTCGTATTATCTATTATCGATGATAAACTCCTTTTTTCCTTATAAGAAAACATACTTTGACCATGACACAAAGTTGCAATTGTCCCTTTTTATATCAGACATAATGAATGCTTGATAGGGAATTGTCTTCAAATTAATTTATAGGTTTCAATTTCATCTGATTATTTATATTATATTCTTACGTTCCGTTTTATTTGACTTGTTTATATATTTTATATTTTATATATTGAAGATATATACACCAAATAGAGCAGGTAAAAAGGGATTATTATATAAAAATGGTTTTAATGCAATGAGTCCACAACATAAATTATTTGAAAAAAATAAAATAAAATAACAAAACAAGTATAATGAAGTTGGATCTACATCGTTAAAAGTTCACCAAACTAGATACACGTCGATTGATGATAGCTGCTTTTGTGACTTTTAACAATAAACTATTACCCCTCCACTAATTGACAGAAAATAATCCCTAATTTAATTAAACCCATTGAAAAAAGAATACACTAATAATTGGAATATAATAGACAATTATAGTAGGTCAGCGAAAATGTTAAGACGTGAAAAGTCACAAAACAAATCTCAGCCGTACATCATAACTAACACCTTTCTCATTAAAAAACATTAAAACAAAATCAAAAGCCATTAATGCCAAATATATTTTCTTGAATTATTATTATTATTATTATTTCCCAAATTTCCGAGATCACTGGCGCCCCTGAGTTCCCATTGGCCGCACCATTTTCATCTCTCTCTCTCTCTCTAGAGCAAAAGTGCAGGCTTCCACCACCACCACCATTTCCACTCTTCTACTCTCCCACTTTGAGCTAAAATCTTGAAGCAACTTTATGTTTGAGGATAGAAAAGCTCCCTTTTCAAAAGGCTAAAGTCCTTGCACATTAATGTTGAAGAAGATGTGTGTGTTTGTGTGTGTGTAATAACTAATAAGGACCCCCTCTGCCTTTTTCCTTCTTGTCTTCTTCTTCTTCTTCTTCTTCTCTCTTCTTCTCTTTCTTTTTGTTTTTTGAGATTTTTTTTTTTCTATTTATTGTAACCCTTCATCTCAGTTTTTCATTTTCAATTCCGAAAATTGCTGTTTTCAGCTTTCTTGAATTCGCAGAGTTTATGTTTGTATAAGCGCATGAAGCAGAATTCTTGAATTTAGAGCTGAAATTCAAGGTCCCATAAGGGCCTCAGATCAAGATTTTCTTCTTCGATTTGCTCAGATTATTGATTTCATCGATGAATAGCCATCACCATCAGCAGTTTGAGCAGAATACGCAGGTGGGGTCGGGTCTGACCCGGTACAGGTCCGCCCCGAGTTCCTATTTCGCTAGCCTATTGAGCACTCCGGGCGGCGGCGGCGACGGCGGATTCGGAGCGGATGATTTCGAGCAGCTCTTCAACCCCAGAGCTTCGAGCCCAGAAACGCAGGTTATTTTCTCCCGCTTCATGAACAGCTCCGCCGCCGACCCTCCACCAATCACGCCTCCGCCGCCGAGAAAGTTGGAGCCTGAAGAGTATCACCAACAACCCCCGCAGAGGCAGAGCAACGACTATTCGCCTCAGATTATGTATTCCGAAGCCGCCGCCTCCGCCACCGACACCAAAGTCTTCGCGCCGTCAACTGTGCGGCGCAGAACAAGATCGAACGCGGCGGCGCCGCCCTCATCCGCCACACCAGCTCGCCGGCAGGCTTCTTCGCCAACATAAACATCGAAAACGGTACCTCCAATCACAAAATCCTCCGTATTATGAAGCAATCTTGTTTAGAAAAAACTCATAGGAATAAATTTGCATTTTTTCTTCTTCTTCTTTTGGGTGCACTTAAGATGTTTGAGAAATTGACAGAGTTCAAAACAATGAGAAGCGAAGGGAGCTACGGAGGCGGTAATAACGCTACTGCAGAAGCCACATTCTCTTCCCCAAACACGTTTTTAACCCAAATGGACTACTCTTCAAGAGGAATTATAAACACGATTTCAGAAAACGAAACCGTCGACGCACAATTCGATGAAGATCATCACGGCAATGACGTGGACTTTATTACAGGATTACCTTGGGATGATTCTTCACTCATCTCCGATCCTTACCTCAAAGGACTACAACACAACCAGGTCTACTCTCATAAAATCCGACTTCGTCTTTTCTTTTCTTTTCTTTTTTTCTTAAGTACATGGAAATGAAGCAGAAGAATGAAGCCGGGAATCAACCAGCGTCTTTACTATCACATCACCTGAGTTTGCCGAAGTCTTCGGCAGCGATGGAAAGGCTGCTCGAAGATTCGGTGCCTTGCAAGATAAGAGCCAAGAGGGGTTGTGCTACTCATCCTCGAAGCATTGCTGAAAGGGTACTTAAAAAATTAAAATTAGTCGAAAATTTTCGGGGTTTCGTGCAAATGGAAGAAGCTTTACATGAGCCTTGTTTCAGGTTAGAAGGACCAAAATCAGCGAGCGAATGCGGAAGCTGCAAGAACTCGTCCCTAACATGGAGAAGGTAACTTTCCGTGACGCGACTTTTAAATTTCAATTAATTAAAAAAAACATGTTGCATTTGCATTCATCAGCGTAATTGATGTTCTAAAATTTTTGATTTTTTTTTTTTTTTGCTAATATATTTCATTTCATTTTCCAGACCTTTAAATTTCAGTTAATTATGTTTAAAAAAAAACATGTTGCATTTGCATTCATCATCATAATTGATGTTCTAAAATTTATTTTGATTTTTTTTTTTTTGCTATATTCATTTCATTTTCCAGCAAACGAATACTTCTGATATGTTGGATTTGGCTGTGGATTACATCAAGGATCTTCAGACACAATTAAAGGTTTTTTCTCTGCCTTAGTAACATGCATTCTCTCTCCTCTTTCTCTCTCTAAAAAAAGATATTTTGATGACTGTTTAGACGCTCTCGGATAATCGAGCCAAGTGTACTTGCTCGAGTAAGCAATGATCGGAGATCGAATGGGTATGGAAATGGAGTTTTCAAGATGATGAAGCAAAATTAGCCATTACTTATCATCCCATTATATATATGTTTGTATCAGGTTATTTATCAAGTCTCAACTTTAATTCTTTTTAGCTAAGAGAGAAAATGCCAAAAAAAAAAAAAAAAAAAAAGAAAGAAAAAAGAAAGATTTGAGCCATGTTGTGACATGTTCCAGAATTGGTAAATTGTTATGTTAGTTTAGTACATAAAAATTCTTCAGAATAAATGAGTTGAAATTTCCTGTCCGCGGTTTGAACTTTTCTTTTGTTAATGTTTGCGAATTTGGAAAGTGATTGTGCAAAATAGGAAAATACTCCGTACAAACTTATTTTGAAAAGGGTATTTTCGGCAAATGGGCATTAAATTTTCTTAGAACAAGATTATATTTGGAAATTAGTTTTCAAAATTTAATTTAGTAATTACCCTTATGCATTTCGCTATCCGTTAACCGTTTTCTCACATGGCTACCACTCAAAAAGATGATAGTGATGTTCATAAAAACTTGTCTCAATATTCTCAAACTCACTATTTTTATATTAGCTGATGTAATAGTGTCTTGTCGATAATTATTCTATTTAGTGTTTAGTTTTAAGAAACGACTCAACTTCAAAGACCGTCCCAATCGGGAAAGTGACTCAACTTGAAAAGAACAGAGAGAGTATGATTTATTTTTAAAAAATCGTATACTATTATATAGTAATTATTTTCGTTAAATATAGTATCGTCACGTCACGTATGTACACATTAAATATGCATACGGCGTGTAGGAGAGCATCCCACTCTTTGAGTTATCAACCTATATTAAGGATAAGTTTGTTAGCATCCAATTTGGAAAAGAGGTTAGTTGTGAAGTTAGATTTGATAACTTGATATGGACCATTACAATTATCATGAAAGAAAGCACTAAGTGTGCTTCAATGCTAAGTGAGATGCTAACATGTGAACAAGTTGACCTTTCGCCAAAGCATGAGCAACGTTGCTTTGCTTGTCAACTTAAATGAAAGGAACTACTTCCATATGAGAAGAATTTTCAAATTTTATAAAAGTGGAGCAAGCAATAACCAATCTTGCATTCACATTTTAATGTTTAAGCATTCCCCTTGCAAAACAACAATGACATTTGGCATGAGCACGTCATCATGGGCATATATTCGACCTGAATCTTGACCTCGACATCCGTCTCCGGCTAACCTCTTTCGCCTTCAACATTTTAGAACCTCATTTCTTCCGAAATGTCTAGCGAAAATGACCAGAATAACGAGAAACATAGAATTGAACTAAAATAGCAAAATATAACAAAACACCTAAACAACATAATGAAAATGAGTGTTTATCATGTATGAGGTATATTGCATCAGAATGGAATAAACCCTTCACGTATAACATAAAGCAATCACAGTATGATTTTTTTTTTTTTTCTTTTTTCTTTTTTTCTCTCCATGTAATAGAAAAGACAAAATTATAGCATAGTTAAGTGGATTTTTTGCTAGACTTAGATGAAATGACAAAAAGTTAAGCAAAATAAAGAAAATTGGGGCATGCAGTTTTGGGGGAATTCTTGATTTATTTTATTTTCGAGAATGGATATTTTAGATCTCTAGGTTGCAAATTGTTGAAACTCAACCCTTTGCACCTTGCAAGTAGTTTCAGACTCATTACTTCCAGAAGTATTCTTTTTTATGTACACCCTTCTTATAATTTATCAATCCCAATAATCAATTATTAATTTTAAGCTCGTAGATTCAAATTCGTGGGTCAAGAGTTGAAGAAGATATGGACATCTCCATCGGTATCCAATTGAGTCTTTCGCTTGCGTGATTGATATGCCGTTCGGCCAGAATCATATCAACCACTTTTGTAAAAAGACTATTCTACCATCACATACCATTTCTCAATAAAAATAAAAATAAAGAACAATTTAGATATTTCATATCAATTTCATACAAAGTAAACATGACACACGATCAATCCCGTTCAACTAAACTCACTTCTTGAATATACATGAGGTACAAAATAATAAAATAAGTCTAGTTAAACAGGACAAACGACGGAGGGAGTATACAAATTATGAGTTACCACATTATATTATCCTCGTTTATCCCTATAAATAAATGTATAAATAGTAAAAACACCTATATAAGCTATTCTTCCTAATATGTATTCTAATTAACAAGTACAAAATTAGAGTGAAATCAAATTTAAAGTCGAAGAAAGATATGAAAAAAGACTGAAAATGGTACATAATGATCGCGACAAGTTTATTATTGAAACTAAACACGAGTTTATCAATATAACAGATGCATCTTTTCAAACCTCTGATTACATTTGTTTAAAATAATGTATGCATCAGCATGCTACACAAACGCAGAGAGAGAGAGAGAGAGAGAGAGAGTTTAATTAAGTGGTGGAGATGAAAAGGGTAAAGATGTGGATTGGGGAGAGACGCATGAGAAATGAAGGGATATGGATGGCCTACAACCAAACCATAGTGCATTCTGCTGTATCCCACTACACTACTCCCATTTCCCACACATCTTTGCCGTTTTTGGCAAGTTTTCGAGCACTATCACTATCTCCTTTTTCTTTCTTTGAGCAAAGTTAACTATGTTCTTTCTTCCTTCCACTTTCCACTAATCCTGTCATGATTATTTATAATCAATTGCTCTCATAAAGGGATCTGTAGTCAAATGGCCGGGCCCAATTGATTAAGTGGGCCTTTACAGCCTGGTTTGGGCCCTCTCTAAATGGACCTTCTATGGGGCCACATTCATTTTTTCTTAGCGGTCTTTTTGAAGCCAGGAACCAGCCTGATACAAGGTCTATTAAAAAAAGGCCCGAACCGGGCTGGAGTCTTGCCTTAATGATTAGAGCTATCAACTAAGTCGTGCCGATCCAGCCCAGGCCCGCATTGATCCGCTAATATTTAGGACCAGCCAGGCCCATGAATGGAGTAGGCCAGACCTAGGCATAGTTTTTGTTGAAATTAGGCACACTTATGGCCCATTTAGTCCAAGCCCTCCTCGGGTCTGGGCCTGAAAAAAGCCGAATAGGGGCCCATTTTGATACGGCAACTTGACCCAACTCACCAACTACTGAACTGGTCCCGGCCTATAACAGGCTTGAGCCGAGCCGAGCTGAGTTAAACCGGTCTGGCCCAATTGACACCTCTACACCGGATCAATCGGGCCCGGTCCGAGCCGGCCCATTTGACAACACATTCATTAATATGCATCTTTTACTCAACTAAAAAAAAAGTGCACCTTTTGCTTAAATATTTTTGTAGATCTGATTAAATTTTATAAAAGTAAATCCTATATTCATTTGTTTTATTTTATTCATCAAATATTCATTGATATATTTACAACATTTCGTCTCTCAAACAATAATTTGATTTTCCATGACAATAAGATTTTCCAAAAATTGAAAAAGGAGAGAGAATAATACAAAAAACCGTAAACGGCTAGTATCCACCGCAACACTAGCTGCCATTTTCTTCTCTACGCAATTTCAAATATTCATTCTTCTCATACTTTCCCTCTTTGAGTATTTATTTGAATTACCTTTCCTAATTCCCATAATCAAGAATTACATTTCCCATCCCATAAAATGAAAACAAAATAAATTCAGAAAAAATCCACCAACGAAAGCTTCATGGATTCCGACGACGACGAATACGGCTTCGGCGCCGGCTTCCCCCCCTCACTAGTTTCATTAACCCCATTCGCCTGCACAGTCTCACCTTCTCCGCGCCGGCTATCAAGCTGCTTCAAGCAGCCGGCCGAGCCGGTCCGATCGAAGCGGCGGCTGGCTTGGGTGTCCCTCCAGGGCCGGCTCGTCGGAGCCGAGGAAGCCAGCTCGGCTAAGGCTGTTGACCCAAACGGCGCCTTCACAACCGAAGAGGCGGCGGCATGGGAGCTGTTTACCCCCGTTCAACGAGTTCTGACCGTCGCCGTTGTCGGGGCCGCCGCCGCCAACTCGAAGAAGAACGAGCAAATTTCGAAGCTGCAAAAATCAGTTGAACTTAGGGTTAGTTGCTTGTTCGATTTAATCCGGTTTTGAATTGATTAAATGAAGTGGGTGTTGTTGTTTAGGGCTAGTTCATACTTGTTGAATTGTTTTTATGATTCAATCGGTTTTGAGATGTGCATTATTCAAGTATTGATGGTACGATCGTTCATTCATTCACTGTGAATTTAATTTTTGTGGCTGAAGATGTTAATTCAAACCGGCAACTATTGATTTTGTATCTATTTTTATTCATGGATATACATTAATTCCATGCGTTACAGCAGCAAATTATTCAATATACTGTAAACTCAACTGTTGGAAATTTAAATAATCAAAAAAAAAAAAAAAACCCTTCCTCTAATTTGCAAATGGAGATACTATCATTTCCAGTTCCTGAGATTTGAATGTAGTGACTGATGATGCAGTTTTGTTTGTTTCAAACGAATTATGATAGGATCAAGTGCTCCTTAGGATGCAAAAAAAGCTCGATAATCTATGCGAAGAGTTGAATTATATCAAGGATCAGCCGGAAGTTGTGACTAAAACGGTGGAATATGGTTGTAAGCTTTGCCATCATAACCTCACTCCAAATGATTCTTTGGTAAGCCACTACATTGATGGCTTCTTTTCTTGTATCTTATAATATGATAGTCCTTCTTATCGAGCAATAGTGTTTCTCATCGAGCACAAGCGTTTTGCATTTTGTTTTAAATTTGGTTTGGGTTTCGGTTTCAAGTTCAACACATCAACTAAAGGATCAAATGGGGATGAGGTGTTCAAGTACAAAATTCCAATATCAAACGAGGCTGAGCCAGATGAGCGTCGAATGTCTGATTTGTCAGATTGGGCTCCCAGTGTTGCTTCTTCTCTTGAGATTCAGGTATATTTTTGAACTGGTTTTAGTTTACTGTTTACCCCTTTGATTTGGATTTTGACAAAATTTTAGAAATATGATCTTCAAATCATGTCTTGCATCATCTCTTGATTTCTTGTCTTTCACATGGCTAATAGTCATTCCAATGCTTGAAGTTCGGAAAATCAGTTCTTGCAAACTCGATTCACTGTTTCTTCCAAGACATATCTCACTGCTAGAATGTGGAAAATCAGTTATTTATCAAATTATATATGTTTGGCCTTCATTGATTACACTGCTATATGAACATAGGGATAACTATTGTGTAGCTAAGAGCCTAAGAAACTTAAATTCTTATTTGAAAAAAGTGAGAACAGAGAAGGAAAGCATTAGTACTAAACAGGGTAACGTTTTTGGATTAAATTCTTACGCGTTTCTCCCAGTTGGAAAGTTTAGCACTCGAACATGACTTCGACAGCCTGAGGAAAGAATGCGATCAGAAGGATGCAACCATCAAGGAACTCTCCACGTACCTTCAGTCATCTGAAGTCTTGAGTTCAAAGGTAATAGTTTCCATCAATTTCTCTCTCTCTCCCTCTCTATTCTATTGTTTGCTATTCTTTCTCTTGTTCATGACAAACTTCTCGTCATCTCCAGAGGGTTGCGGAATTAGAAGATATCATTCGCCGTAAGAATATGATCATCAACAAGCTCAGGAAAGACATAATAACTCTGGAGCAAAAGGTAAGGACTTGAGTACATGTTAAGTGTATAGCTGCTAAAAAACTGAATATTATTTATCTAATCAACACTAAAATTTATTTGATCCTCTAGTGCTGGTAGGTAATGCAAAGTAAAATATGATCCCAACAATTTTGTCTCGAATTTATTTCATGTTTGTATGCTGAACTAATCTGGCGCAGGTGGTGAGCCTAACAAGACGTAGACGAGCCTCTTTCAAATCGACAGGTTCAGATCTGCAGCATCTTCCTATGTTGATGGATAATGTCCTTTACGACATGGACAGTACGACGACTGATCCTTCGTCTTCAGATTCAGAAAGAACTCCTAGGAACCGGACACGAGCTCCAATTGTGGAAGGCCAACCAATCTCTGTCCAGAGAAGTGAGGCTGTCTCTGAAGGAGACGTGAAATGTGATCGTGCGAAGAGGTCTTCGCCTTTGAAAGAGAGGTCGTCTAATCAGACGCCTAATGCAGTTCCGCTTTACAAATCGAAGCACACGACAAGTGCAGGAGGAGAAAACACAAGCTGGAGACGACCTCCGATCAAATCTAAGGAAGTAGCAGCTCAAAAGAGATGGGTTTAGTAAGTACGGAGTATTTTAAATTTTTAATAACATATTGCATTTTCTTCATGAAATCATCTCGATTATGAGGAAATGAAATCGCTTTTTAAGCGCTCAACTTCTAAGATATGTTAAAAAAAAAAAATTGACTCAGAAACCTTGAATATATATCTTGAGTTTTGAAATGAAGAATGTTTATTTAGTGATGTGGGAAAATGGATGAAAAGAATATAACTATGGTGATGTTACCAATTACACGAGAAATAAGAACATAAATCGTAATGAATATAGATTTATGTGGAAACGCAAAACGGGAGAAAATCACGAGTAGATGAGAGAATTTCATAATGAGCCGAAATATAGGGTACAAAGAATCTCATATCCAAATCCTAAACGAAAATAGACAACTAATAAGGCCGGATTCCACAAAGTTGCATCGTGAGCTTTTCAGGTTCCACCCAAATATTTCATATCACTAATAACATATGTGATTTATGTGAAATATGTATATTATGCTAGAGTTGTATATATAAATGTAGTTTGCTAAGGTGTCACGCTCCTATATTTGGACACCAACAAAAATGAAATATTCATCGTATCAAAATACTGCGAATATAAAAGAAAAATAATGAGAAGTCTACTGCCTTCAGGGCAAACATTATTTATTTGACCAAATGTCAGAAAGAAACAAAGAGTTTTTGAGTCGTTGCATTGATTAATTCGTCATTCAATATTGCAATATACTACCTCCATTCCATTACATTAGTCACATTCACTATTTGACACGCTTTTTCACTAAAACCTAATACGAGTTTTAAAATATAATTTTATAGTATCGTTTTTTTTACGGGATACTATGACACTCATAGTATCCCGTAAAAAAAACGATATTATAAAATTATATTTTAAAACTCATACTAGGTTTCGATAGTAATACGTGCAAAAAGTAAATATGACTAATATAATGGGATGAATGTAGTATAAATTATAAATTATTTCGATGGAAAATATCTGACATTAATGATTAATCATCCACTCCAAGTCAACTTTGAAAACCTTAAACTCTCGATTCTGCCACTCCGATTAATGTTTTTTTGTTAAAACATTAAAATAAGAAAAACTGCACGCGTTCTAGATGAAATCATGAAACTCAACCCTCCCAATCTCTCACCTTACAAAAAGGAAAAGAAAAGACAATATAGAACTCCATCTCCATTGTTTGAACTTTGAATTTCCCTTCCCGTAAATTCTTATGAAAATATTCGTGTACATATAGGTGTAGTGTACTGGCCTCTTAGAGCAGTCGCAACGGCAAGGGTTGTGCCCTCCCGCCCGCCGCCACATCGGACCTTGCGCCCGGGCGCTGGCGATGCAGCCCTCGGCGGGCGCGCCCTCACTGGCTCAATCCCGCCCGTCTAGCCTCAGCTCGCGCCGCCACGTGGCATCACCTGGTTGGTCAACGGTCGTTGACCGTTGACTGACCGAATTAATTTTTTTTTATTTTATAATTTTTTCCTATAAATACTACACTCAATTCCTCATATTTTCACACCAATTTCTTCATCAAACTCTCTCAACTCTCTCTATTTTTCCAACTTCTAATCCTCTACATTTTCTTCAATTATTTCAAATGGCCGATCCCAACGACCCCTATTCTTGGTTTGGAAACGACTACAACGATCCAAACCAAAATAACCCAAATTATCCAAATAACCAAAATTATCCAAATTACCCAAATTATCCAAATTTCCCAACTTATCCTAATTACCCAAATTATCCAAATGCAACTTCTTCAAGCCCTCCACTTTACACTCCAACACCTCTAATCCACACTCCAACACCTACCCACCCCCAAGGTATTCTTCCTTACGCCTCGAAGCCGAACTTGATAAATTTCTCAAACCGAGGCAGCTTTCAAGCGGCGTCATCACCGAGGCCGTTGTTTTTCTTGCCGACGGGCCCTTCACGATCGAGACATTCGCCTATAAATCGCATGTCTTCATTCGACGAGGATGACGATGACTCACTTCCAGCCGTGAGTTTGGCCGATGAGTCCGATCCGCCGGTTCAACTAGCTCGAGGAGGCCGAGCACAATGTGGAGGAAGAGCTAGAGGCGGAGGAAGAGCTCGAGCTCGAGACGCAATACGATCGAGCTCGATGAGGAGCTGAATTGGGACGTAGAAGCAGGACGGCGCCATCCCATATTCCGAGGACGAGACCGTGTGCCTTGCTCGTGTTTAGGTAGATATATCCCACCATCCAATCTCGAGCAACAATCAAAAGGAGGGAGCTTTGTGGATTCGTATCGCCAACACCTACAACTGACTTCGCCCGAGTCGTACTTATGCTCGCTACTCGGAGAAATTGTGCCATCATTGGAAACGCGCAATGAAAGACATGAAGTTGTTTAGCTCGCACTACTATTCGTGCTCGATGAACTTGGCGAGCGGGAGAGGCGCGGAGGATATAGTAACTGACGCATACCGCCAATTTCAAGGGTCGACGGGAAAGCCATTCAAATACTTCAAGGCTTGGGACGAGGTTAAAGAAACTCCAAAATTCTTAACGGCCACCAGCTCCCTCGACTCTGTGAAATGATGCAAAAATAGCATCGACGACTCATACTCCACTGAGAGTAGTAGAGAGTCTACTCCTTCGACGGAGATGGGGGGTTCGACAAGGATGAGCGGATACCGACCCCGGCTTGAGGGTTCCAAAGCGGCCAAGGCAAATGCAAGAGGGAAGTCGAGAATGTCCGACGAGGACGAGGCAGGCTCGGCGAGTGCGAAGGAGAAGGCGGCGGAGGCTCTCCAAAATATATCAAAGCACCTTGAGTTTGGGACCACGTACGAGATCTACATGAAAGATACCTCACAAATGTTTCCGAGGACGAAGAAAAAGCACCTAGTAATGGTAAATTACCTTTCCGAACAGCTCGGCCTCCCTAAGCCTTCCGACGATTAGATTTTTTTCACTTTGTATTTTTTTTTTTATTTTCTTTCAATTGTATTGTAATTTTCCAAATGTGCAATACAATCGAATTTTCGCAAATAATTCCTATTTCTACAATTTGTGATTAATCAAAAAAATTAAAAATTAAAAATTAAATAATTAAATATTAAAAGAACTAAATAGTAATATATATATTAGTATAATATTGGGCTCCCTTGTGAATGTTCTTATGTATAAATATTATAATAAAGTTGCGTTCTTGGAAAATTATTACGGGAAAATGAGAGAAAAGAAAACACTCTTTTTTAGGGGAAGAAATAATAAAATTCTTTATCATAGATAAAAAGGTTAGAAAAAAGTGGGAAATAAGGAAAAATTAAAAAAAATCCTCATTTTTCATAATAATTTTCCATTAATGAGAACGCAACCTAATATGTTTTATATTATTAAAATAACCACATATGTGAGGTGAGCCATAAAAAAATCACGAAAAAGGTGAGCGTAATAGATGTAACCCCAACATTTTATAAGTTGTGGATATGGAATTAGTTGAGTTGGATTGAGTTTTAAATTTCTTAGTCCAAACATATTAGGTGATAATTTTCTAATGATTTTCTTTTTACCCATGTATGCGCGATTATTTGGTAGTAATATATTTCTAGCTACTTGTTTTTATTTCCATTATTATTTTAATTTAATTAAAATTTAATAAATAAGTGGCGAGATGAAAGTTGTTTGGGGTGGAACAACTATGGGTATGGGCCCCTAAATCCCCATCCAATATTATTCAGTCTTCGCTTCGGAAATTGCCACTTATTTCGCTTTATTATTCCCCAAGTATGACTTTCTTTGAATCTTCTAAATTCTAATATACCCTCCCTTCCTCTCCTCCTCCTCCCCCTCCCTTCAAACATAACGACTTTCATTCATTTCCCACATCTACCTCTCTCTCTCTCTCTCTCTCTCTCTCTCTCTCTCTCCATAGCCCACCTGCAAATAACACTTGTACTGCATAATCTCTCTTCAGAACAAAGTTTCTCAAATCTCATGCACAAACTCGGGAAACGGTTCTCGCGAAATTAGAAATGGATCGATCGCCCTACTCCACCTCATCCTCCTCCGACAGCTCGCAGTTCTCCTCGACCAGCTCATCTCCGGCTAAGAGCTCCACAATCGTCCTCTCAATCGAGTGCCTCAAAGGCAGCTCCAAAGCCGACGAATGGACCGGCGACATGCTCCAGACCGGCGACATAGTGGAGGAGCTACGAATCGGTAACATGATTCTCAAATCCCCCTTCAAAAACGGCAAATCCGGCGTCCAGAAGATTCTACACACTTCCTACCGGCAGAAGGAGACCTCGATCCGGGTCCGGGTCAGGCGAGGGTCCCACCACTTCTCGGAGCTCCAGGCGTGCATAGTGCCCGGGGACCAGTTCGTGGGGAGGCGCCAGTACGTCCTCCGCGGAATCGACGACCCGAATTACGCCGTCGGGTTCATCGATCGGATGGAGAGCGAGTGCTTGGATTTGCAAGGTTAGAACCGATTTTCCCCCTTTCTTTTGACTTTTCCTGCCTATTTTGAATGATTGCTTCCTGTTTTGGATAAGATCAGCAGAAAATGTTGAAAAAAATCCTTTTGTTTTTCATCAATTAGTTGGGGTTTCATGCCAGTATTATTGTGAAATTGATTTCAATTTTTAGTGCTTTTCCCAATCCTTTGTATCATGCTCTGTAATTTGATGATAATTTGTGAAAAATAAACTTTCACATGTATTCTTCATTGGTTCTGAAAATACTATTCATAAAATTTGTTCGTCATTGGCTTCTAGAAATTCCGATAGTTATATATTCATGTTTTAAGGTATAAAATGAATTAGTCAAGTGGTGGATAGGGAAATAAACTATTCATAAAAGAATATTACTACTATTAAGCAAATGATAATACTTTTCTAACACTTTGGAATATTATCATATTCTCCTTGGCTCATGATGGAAAGAGTTGATTTCGGCTCATGTAGTTGGTTCATTGCAAAAGTAGATTGAGAAAAATGTAGAAGATAGAGGTTTGAAAATAGTAGATGCAAAATTCTAAAAAGCAAGTGTAAACCAATCCAAGAGGTCCAAGGTTGGTGTTTCGTGCTGCATATTTTGACTTGAATCTTGATTAGAAACGTATAAACATTCTAAAACTTCAACTTGCTCGGCCTACCATTTCTTCTAGTGTGAAAGTCACTTTCACATAGGCCCATCCCACCTTTCTACCCAATTGCCTACTTTCTTTCTCCTATTTTCAGTATATTGCACATTTAGAACCTCAAATCTTGAACATAGTTTCCATTTGGATTTTTTATTTTATTTTCCTTGTCAAGTTTATACCAAGACAGATCAAGGACCAAGATATATTATTTTCATTTTGTGCAGCTTCAAGAACCTCAAGGATGGTGAGTGCACTAGAAAAGAGTCCACTCCAAGACGGATATGTCTCGTATCCATGGGAACGAAGGTTGGTGGAGATGCTCTCGATCCCCAACTCCAGCAGCTTTTACTCCATTCTCTTCCTGCCTAAAGCCTCCGACAAAGCCAGCACTCGCTACAATGACCTTGAGGACACCCTGGCCCGGGCTCATGCCTGGATCAACGCTTCTCAGGCATCGGGGATTCCCATCGTCTTCATGAACATTCAAACCGAATCCCTTCTCACCAAGGTATGTGCATACATTGCATGAATTCATTCATTTTTGGCTGGCTAGCTAGGTTGTGAAACTATTTATGTCAATCAGTATTTGCATTGTTGAAATGAATTTGATTCGTGCAGATCTCTGGAGACACGGCTTCTTCCACTGTGAACGCTGGATCCCTATCGGACTTGTCAAACATTGCCAACACGAGCCTATATGGCTTCGAGGACTACCACGGGGTGGACATTGGCGTAGTGAGAGCTGTTCGTCTGTGGTTCTCGCCTCTAGCAGGGGAGATCCCGATTGAGATCAGGATCAAAGACACTGATACGAGGCTTGGATTCGCCATCAGCAGAACAGAAGAAGTGAGTACTAAAGCCAAAATATATTCTATCTAACCAAATTAACACCCCCCCCAAAAAAAAAAAAGAATCTTGTACTGGAATATATATCTGACTTGAACAAATTTGAACGAACAGGGGTTCATCTACATATCATCAGTGATGGAGGGAGAAGACGACGCACCCTCTGCTCGATCGGGGCTGAGCAATCTATACAAGCAGGCGTCCCAATCCTCCCGCCTGCTGGTGGTCTCCCGGATATCCAACCAGAAGGTGCTCCCATGGATGGTTTCCACGACAGGCGCGATCCGCTGCTTCGACACGGTCTCGCTCAGCCAGAAGCTTTCGCTGCACCGCCACACCAGAGTCCCGATCCTCATCCATGTTTTCCTTTGGGACAGAAGCGCCAACACCGCAAACGTCGGCAGCATCAGGGCCCGCGCCATGTCCACGGAGCCGCCGCACCTCGGTATGCCGACGGCTAATCAAAAGTATGTAGTGGCAGAGGAGGAGTTAGAAGAGGATTCAGATGAGGAAGAGGAGGAGGAGACGGTGGTGAGTGGATCAGATTTTTCACTAGAACGGGACACAGCAGGGGAATTTTCCTTCAGGCAGCATGATTTTGCCATAAAGAATAATTGGGTGTGAAAACTATTCTCTTTCATTAGTTCATTGGAAGTTGTGAAAGTTTTTTGCTTGTCTTTAATGTTTTTGTGCTTGTATATTATATAAGTGTGTGAGAGAACTCCAATATAGTTGATAATTATAGCATAAATTGATTTTTTTGTAAAAAAATGGGAAACGATGTGGAATGTTGATCATTGTATGATCTTGATGCAAGGGAAGCGTCTAATCCGTTAATTAAGATTAACAAAATATTAGAAGAGAATGTAGATAAAGTGAAATTCTGTTGATTCTCTATTGAATACCGGAAAAAACACAAAAGAAGGGAAACAAATTCTAATTTTATTATCAAAATTCAACTCCCCCAATACATAGAGAAATCACACACACACACACACACACACACATATATATATATATATATATATATATAAACTAACTAAACATGCCAAGCCGTACAAAAGATATAATTAAATAAAAACCCTAACAACTAAAATAACAAATAGACTAATATATAAATATTACTCCCTCTTGCTCAAGATTCATGATCCCTTTCTTTTTGGCATTTTCAGCACGTATTTTCATGCTTCTCATAGATGAGTTTTAAAATAAATTTTTAAGGTATTTTTCTTTTTACGGGATACTACGACACTTCATGGTCCAGATTAACTGGTGTATTATAATAATTATGAGAATGTATTATGATGACCGATGCGTTATAAATTATAATAGTATTGACATTGCATTATAATACGCGATGCATTATAGTTGTGCAAAAGATGTATTATTATTATTTTTATTTGGTAAAAATACATATAAATACACGAACTTTGTCTGACATTCCATTTACATCACGAACTTTCAATTTTTTCTGTAAATACACAAACTTTGAAGGTTATCCAATTTTCCCATAATTTGAAATTTCGCCCAAATTAAATCTGATGTGGCAACCGGAATTGTACACGTGTGCATATCATCCGACAACTAAAACGACGTCGTTTTCAAATTTTATTTTTTATTCAAAAAATACACTATATATACACTACTTTGGGGAGTCGCCGGCGCTTAGATTCCGGCGGTATAGCTCCGCCGTGCGGAGCTGGGAGGAGGAAGTTTCTCTAACTAGAAGCGATGGCGGCGGCGGCGCCGCCGACTCCGACGAGTGTGCGCCGTACTTCCTGAACAAGTGCGGGAGCCGAAGCAGTACTCGGCGGTGCTCATTGAAGGAGCAGACAGCGGCGACACCCTCTACTACCTGAGATCCGCCGGCACGGTGGTGGCCTGCGACTTCTCGCGGCGGTCCTTCTCCGAGTACCCACGGCTGCTGCCGGTTTCCTCCGAGTACTCCGTGGTTCTACTGTTGGAATTTCTGGAGACGGCCAGCCTCCGAGTGTGGGGGTGGGAAGAAAAGGGGCGGCGGTGGACGCAGGCGGAGCTGTGTGATTTGGGTGAGAATGAGTGGGCGGAGCTGCCGCACTGCGCCGTCGACGGCCGCCGTAGAGACTTTGTTCTGCTCTCTCATTTGAGCCCAGTAACCACTTAAAGTCGGCGAGGGAGGAGTTGAGGAGGGTGGCGGCCTTCTTTAAGTCTTCAATGGTGGTGATGGAGAAAGGACGTGGTGTCTTGTTTGGTGTTTGCAGATTTTTGGGGAAGGGGAGAGAAAGAGTGGAGTGAGTGAGGGTTTATTTTATTTTATTTTATTTTTTTAAATAAATTATTATTATTATTATTATTTTAAAAGTTAATAAAAATAATGACGTGGATGCATACGTGTAACATAAAAATTATGTGGCTTCCATGTAGACCGCCACATCAGTTTTCCTTTGCCGGAAAATCCAGTCGGTGGGAAAATTGAACACATTAAAGAGTTCGTATATATACAGAAAAAATTGAAAGTTGATGAATTAAATGGAATGTCAGATAAAGTTCGTATATTTACATGCATTTTTACCTTTTTATTTTTCCATTTATAAGTAGCATATGCTGGTTTGCCATACATAATAAAGACTAAATTAGTAGTAGTAGTAATAAATAATTGACGCTTACAATAATACGTCAATCATAAAAAACTAAAATAAAACAAATAATCAGGCGGGTTAAATAAATATATAAATAAGGAAAGAATCAAGGGCATTTTGGACCTCCTTCCTTGGTCTTCCAATCGTTGTAGCAAGGGCAGCATTCCTTGTTTGCATAAGTTCCCGGCGGCACGCATAGGCATTTGTTACAACACTTGTTGCAGAATAACAAGCAATTGTTCTTGTGCGACGTGGCCGAACATCTACGCTCACATTCACTTCCGCATTCTATAATATATAGAAATATATAAAATCTAGTTTAATTCATTATTATTTGACGACGAAATGCAGCTCAGTTGGTAAGGTTTGTGGTTCGAGTCATTTCTGGTGCGTGTGAGTGTGAGTGTGTTGTTCTAAAACAAATGTTTGAAATAATAACTTAAATCTATATTCTAAAATTTACTTGAATCATAATAATAATAATAATAATAATAATAATAATAATAATAATATAACGTACAATTATAAAAAAGTTATGGAAAAGACTCACTGTCTTGGGGGACTGCACAGGTTGCTCCAGAACTTGCCTTTCCATTACCCTAGTTATCCAAAGCAAAATAATTCCGTAATTTTTTATTTTTTTTTGAAGGGAACTAATTCCGTAATTAATATTATTAAATTCTTTAAAAGGAAAAAAGAAAATAAAAAAAGAATATTGTTCCGACATTTTTGGTGATCAATTACGTATAAGGAAAAAACATTTTGAAGAAAACAAGGATGTTGAAGAAGCAAATAAGAAATTAAACACTGGTGAATGATCTTCCAAAAAAAGAAAAAGAAAAATACAAATGAATAAAAATATATTTCCATTTAGTATAATAATATAAAGTATACTTAAAAAAAGGAGAGAAAAATAATAAGTAAATATGTGCGGTATGACTTACTAGGAAAACTGCATTAACCATTGATAAATCATAAGAAATACATAAGAGGAGCAAAATGAAGTAGACATTTGAAGAGGAAATCATTTTTTTTATGCCTTTCTACTCTTTAAATTTTGATTGATGCGTATATTTTCTTTTTTTTACTGTAAGATGTGATGTGATATATATAAGATATATTTTTTGTCAAGGTCTTTCGTCTATAGAGGAAATGGATAGTCAAACTAATTGTTAAGTAATTAATTTCTGGGGTGTATTAAAATTAAATTAGAGCAGCAAGAATATTCTGGCATGCCAGAAAAGGAAATAATATTGACTACCAATAATGAATTTTCATTG
The DNA here is from genome assembly GCA_001642375.2 of Mentha longifolia. Classification (NCBI taxonomy): domain Eukaryota; kingdom Viridiplantae; phylum Streptophyta; class Magnoliopsida; order Lamiales; family Lamiaceae; genus Mentha; species Mentha longifolia. Next base: position 40,061,423 of record CM038113.1, on the reverse strand, counting down.
ATGTTTTATAGTGCTTTATTTTGTTTCATGCATACCCTTCCCTATATTTAAGAGGATATTGGGCGAATTATTTCACAATTTATTACGAGCTTTAATTATTAAATATCAATTATTTATATATTTTTATAAGGGCGTTGAGTTTTAAATCCATCAATGTATGTAGGCATAATCAAATTATAAAAATAGGTTAATTCATTCTTCTGCAAACAATATCTTACACTAATATACCACACCAATCACCATTGGATGGGAACAAATAATATTTTATGAGATTATGTAGAGTTGATTAATTTAATTAGAAGTGTGTAACTCAACTATTAACTAAGAACGTATGCCAATTCTATTAAACTATTGTGGATCAATTGACATACTCAACCTGTTTTAATTTATACTTTGTAGGATTCAATTTTGCGACCTTTCTTATTTAAAAAAAATAAAATAAAAAATCGCACCACCAGTACTACTATCTTCAAATTCTTAACATTTTCAAAATTTCATTCTGTGACTTTGAAACGATTCGGAAAATTCATGCTCAGTTGCTCATACTCTAGAGAAACAAGTTCTTGCAAATATATATATATAATTATGATCAGCTGGACTGCAAATATAGGCGACCACTATGAGCAACTTTGCCACGTAATGAATTCCTAATTATTTTTTATTTATTTATTTTTTCTCTCTCAGCCATCGGTGTATATATGCAAAGTTTTTGACTTTCTTTATTTTCCTTTTCGTTTATTCTCTCAACAATTATTTTTTTTAATCAGAAAAGAAATTTTATTAACCGTGAACGACACGAGACGTACCGCCCGGACAGTTAACTAACAGCCCACGTATTACACAATTTTTGCTTAATCCAACTCTCATAGCTGGAATTAATATTTGCATCACTGTTAACTACACACCAATTCCAAAATCTACATCTAATCTCTTCATCAATCCTTCTAAAATCCCATTCTTTCCCTTCAAACACAACATAATAATTGGTAACATACATAAAGCACCATTATTTTTAATTTCTTTTAAATATTTAATTACAACAATTCAAATTTATCAATTTTCAATTAGGATTTAATAGTTCCTGATTAGGGTTTATTATTTTTCCCTAGGATTTAGTAGTCCCCAATTAAGGGTTGATTTTCATAATTAGATATAATTAATCTAACATTAATCAAATTAATAAAATTTAACTATATTTTTTGGTGTGTACAATCTAAAATAATTATGTCTCAAATAGATTACATGATAAATTATTTAAAAAAAGAATGCAATTAATAGATAATCACATGCAGATATTGGGAGAGAAAGGAAGAAGAAAAAAGTTATTGCGAAATATAAGGAATATATGAGAGAGAAAGGAAAATTGTTGATGATGTGGGCCATTTGGCATTCGCTCATAGAAGATGCTCACTCTAGTTGCTCAGCAGATCAAAGCCTCTATATATATATATATATATATATATATAATATATATATATGCATTATATGTATAAAAATAATATAAAATAATATATTTTATTATATAATATTTTATACGCAAAAATACATCATTTTATGTATAAAATACAAGGGTTGCAGTTTTTACGTAATAATTAGTTTTCATATTATATGTTACCTCTATATGTATATATGTTACCTATATCTCGATAGCTCAAATATTGGCAAGATTTCATCTTTATTGATATAAAAGCACAATATTCGAATATCTAAAAGTCAAATCTAATCTAGGATATGATATATAGGTATATATAAATTCTTGATACACACGATAACAATCATGAATAGGTTTAACTATAGTCCACGTCTTGAAATTCAAAGTAGTGAAGCATTTAGTAATTAGTACTATTACCCAAAGATTTCACCGCCAAATTTTATTTATGATTTATTCGCAGATCGTACAATGATACATCAATTATCAAAGGATATTATATTTGGCATTAATAATAAATAAATAAATTTAAAAAAAAAAAAAAATCAAGGGCATTTTGGTCCTCCTTGTTGAGTCTTCCAATTATTGTAGCAAGGGCAGCATTCCTTGTTTCCAAACGTCCCCGGTGGCACACATAAACATTTGTTACAACATTTGTTGCAAAATAACAAACAATTGTTCAAGTGTGAAGTGTTGGAGCATCTTCGATTGCATTCACTTCCACATTCTACAACACAATATTATACTCAGATGGGACGGATAGAGAATAACAATTACTATTATTTTTTATCAAATTTTGAGTTAATTTATTATGTAAATTGAGAAAGATACTTACGGTTTTGAGGGACTGCGCATGTAACCTGATCATCACTTGGCATCAGGGTCGAGGTGGGGGAAAGTAACGATGAGAACTCCGTTTCTTCACCCTTGATTATTCAAAGAATATATCAAAAGAATTAGACACAATTATCGGTTCATTTGAAAAAAGAAAAAATATACGTATATTATATGGCTTAAAAAATATTTTTTGAATAAATAAATCAACACGTACTAAAAACTTACTAAAGAAACCATAATAACTGATAAATAAGAAACACAGAAGAGGAGGAAAATGGATTGGTACTTCGAAGAGGAAATCATTTTTAAAGCCTTCCTATTTGTCTCACTTGTGTATATACTTTTGTGGTGGTGATTTTTTTTTTCTTAAGGTCTTTCATCTTATATAGAGGAAATAGTTGTCTCAATAGGAAATAATGATAAATACAATTTTTGGTAGGTGTGAAATATTATTAATAATCCTAAACTCAGATTTTGGAGTTATTTTGCTATCATTTGTCTGAATTCATGTAAGATTGAAAATGTAGATAATCATCTTTAATCCTATTTGAGAAATTCAAAAAACTCATTATTAGATTAGCAACACATATTGCCCAAGCATTCAAACTAATCAAATTCATTAAGTGGAGGCTTCTAGTTTAAACTTTAAAGTATTATAAATAGGTTGTTTTGTGATTTGTGATGTCTTTATTTATGGCTATAAGCCTATAACCAAAACATAGAATATGCTAAATTAATGGTCCAATAAGCCCAACTCCAATATAACCATATGGACCCAATCGTTGTGAAGGTGTACCATTTTTTTATTTATTATTATTATTTATTATTATTATTAGTTTTTAGATTTCACATGGTAATTATTTCCCCCCTTTTTGTCTGTTTTTTTGTTAAATATAAATTTTCTGCATATTTTTTATTTTCTTTTTTCATGTATTAATTAAATTTTAAAACATGTTTGACGTTTAATTTAGGTTTGAGATTTCCGGTAATTAAAGATTTGTTTGGATGTGTTTCATGGATATAATTATGGAACAAATTAGATTTGATCGTAATCTTTATTCTAAGTAGATAGAGAGTATTTAATATCTAAACACAAATTTTCATAAAATTCAAACTTAAATGAAAAATGAAAATTATGGTAATATTACAAAAATATCTCATTATTTAGAGTTATGTATGTCTAAGACATTATAACTCTAAATAATGACTCTTTATTACTATTACAATAGACTAATGTCGAATAAATAAAGCTTATTATAAAGTGGATATATGGAGTATAATAGACTAGTTTTATTAGAGTGGATTCTTCATAACGTATGTCACTTAAAAAATCAGAGAAATTCATTAGTATGACTAGGATGTTAATTTTTGACATGACACGATAACTGACACGAACACGTATGAAATTATGGAGTTAGTGTCGATGCTTATCGTTTTCGTGTTCTTATCATGTCGAGAGGATACGGATACGAAATTATCGTGTCGTGTTCGTGTCAGATGTAAGTCGGGTTCGTGCAACCTAGTAACATTTATTTATTATTATTTTAATTATTTTTTAATTATGTCTTTATTTATGTCCTTGTTCGTGTCGGATAAAGTTCATAGTCGTGTTTTGTGTACTATTTTATTTTTATATAATTTATCGCATCGCTTTGTGTTATAATCATAATCGTGTCCTGTATGTGTATGAGCAATTCATATTGTGTTCGGGTTCGAGTTCAACAAATACTTAACAAGTCGTGTTCAAATTTGAACTTAACATATCGTGTTCTTATCATGTCGACATAACAGTGACCCGACCCGCAGGATTTGCCACCCCTATGCGCAAAGAAATTCATTTTCCCTTTATCCACCAATACAACATATAGTCATAAAGATAACGAGAAGCGGTGGGTTTTAATTTTTGATTTGACGCTAATGTGGGTGTCTCTTTAATTTTCTGGGCTCCACCGCTACAATTAATCACCCTTACACACGACTTCTCAATTCCTTTTGTAATTTTCTTTATTCGTAGCCTGGGTTAGATTAATTATATAGCTAAAAAAATAATAAGAAGTTGGGGCATAGTATAACTGCTTTTAGTTATGGTAGTTAATCCCATAATTGAAATTGTTACATATGGGTGGGCCCCCATTATTAAAGAAAACAACCAATCACAATAATAATAGCCCATGTCACCATCTCGCGCACGCCTCTCGGACACCCCAATTCAATTACCCTCCACCGGCCCCCGCCCTAGTGGGTCCCACCCCCATCTTATTAGTGTTAATAATCTCTCTAATGGTCAATTTAATCATTTTCCAAAACTTTTACTTACCATAAACACTCTATATCTCCTCACTTAGTAGAGTTTTGAATTTTTTTTTATTTTATATATATATATATATATAAAGTTTATTTTTTCGATATGTGAGATTGACATATTTTTTGTCAGACACTTTAAGTTATGCTGACGATGATTAGAGGAACATTCCTCTGATCTAAAAAACACGTATGTTAGTTTTTGTGTGCGTGAGTTGACTTAGTAGTAGTGAGATTAATTGATAGAATTTCATTTCATTAAGATGCTCGAATTAGAGATGAATACTTCACCTCACTTGTGGGTTTGATTTTAATTTTATCCTTTGGGTAGGAGGCTCAACAAATGTACACTTTTAATATTAAGTTGCTATAACTGGAATTTGAACACATGATATCGGCGTTAGTCAAAGGCTCTGAGCCTCTGATACTATGATCGAATATCATCTCATTTATGTTAACGTTGAAGACCTTCGAAGTATGCGTTCTTTAAATTTAAATTAAATTTTTTTAATTAGGAAGAAAAATACATGTATGTTCTTATCTAAAAAAAAAAAAACAAAAGTGATGGTGTTCTGCACAATTATGTTTTTTACTAGCAACCCATCTATTGATTTTTTTTATTTTTATTTTTTTTAAATTATGTATGTGCCCTCATGTAGCATTAGTAAGAATTATAAATTCAAGTAAACGCGCGTAAAGCAAAGCAGAGTTTGGAATTAGAAAGTATAAACCGTGATGTTTGATTATTATTAAAAACGACATTAATTATTGTAATATGGTCTAGAAGTAAAACAGGGCATGCAGTTGATCTCATCATTCATTTAATTTGCTTTCGTGTAAATGTTTTCAATAATGCTTATTCTCAGTCGGAACGAGATATTATGGTCAATTTATATATATATATTATAATTAATAAAATATTGTTGACGGTTAGTGAGTTCAACGACTTTTATTTATTTCACCATTTTTCTCTATTGTGGTTACGGCCAACCAAATATTTAACTACTGTTTCCGACATAATTAAGAAAAATAAGTAGAAAAGTAATGAATAATAATGAATGAGGAGATATAAAACGAAAATTTAGGTAGTAAATATAATGAATGAAATGATGAATTCACCAAGCAGTCAAATCGAAGGCCTACTGGGAATTGAATAACCAATTTAGTCTCTTGACATATAAAATCACAGAGAAATGAAGAAAACAAACAGTTGATAAGTAGCCATCAATTCATGCATAGTACTATTAATGAAATAATACGAAAATCAAATAATTCCAACATATATAGTCGATTCGAATCGCTAGAAATTCGATTCTTGCCCACAAATAATTAATAAAGGTGGTGCAGACAATGAGTGAAATCAAGTTGATTTCGTATCTTCTGTTTTTCTACACTAGGGCCCACCGTCATATTTTCATGTTACTCTATCTGTCCAAGTTCATTTGGCCACGTTTCTCATGTTATGCAATAAACACACAATTATACGAAAGCATGGAAAATACACACGATTTGTTTAACCAGTTCGTCACGAATGACTACGTTTGGGGATCGCTGTCAAGCCAGAGATTTGCACTATATTTTCGGATGATGATTACAATGAGAAAACGGCTATGAAATAGCTAATAAACTAAGCCCTAATCCTAAACCCCTTAGGATTCGACATGGATCGCCGGTATCGGGTCTTAGTGTACAGTCCAATCTCTATACACCAACATTCTAAATGGGTTGTCTCACTCTATTGACCCATTTTCTGATTTGGCTAGCCATGCGAGAGAGAAAGGAGTTGACAATTGTTAATTACCAATAATCTAAGCCCAAAGTGGTGAGCCGACAAACCTTTTAATGTTTATATTTTTTTATTAATTTGTATGCTCAAAAGAAACGGGCCAAATGGATTGGAACAAATAGAGTAATAAATTTTAATGAATTAATTTGATTTGAGTATAAATATAGATAGAATAGTGTAGTAGAGGCACTTCGCTCGTGTCTCCCCGAATCCAAATGTAAGACAAAAAGAAGAGAAGAGAAGAGAAACGAAAGTAAAAGAAGTGCGCCTGCACTAAATCTGCATGGTGAAGTAGTGAGTTATTGTTGCCCCTAAAGCAGAGGCATATTTATAGCTACTAACAGTCTTTTGTCTCTCTCTCTCTCTCTCCCTCTTCGCCTACAACTACTTCAAACTTCAAATATAAATATCTCACTTCACTTCACTTCAAAGGACACTTATCCACTCTACCCTAGAAAGCTTAGAGAGAGAGAGAGGGTACATACACTGATACTGATACTACCTCCATCCCATTTATAAAGTGATCGATCGATGAAGGAGAGCAGCAGCAGCAGAAAGCAAGGGGCGGCGTCGCCGTGCGCGGCGTGCAAGCTTCTGCGGCGGAGATGTGCGGAGGATTGTGTGTTTGCGCCCTACTTTCCGGCGGAGGAGCCGCACAAGTTCGCCAGCGTGCATAAGGTCTTCGGCGCTAGCAATGTCAACAAAATGCTCCAAGTACGTTCCAAATCATCCATCTTTTTTTCTTTTTTTTTAAATTTTAAATTATAGTAATTATTATTTAAGCTGATTTGATTTATTCACGCTCAATAATGTCTGCTACTAGGGCCATTAATTAGTCATAATGTTTGATAAACATTAGTCAAAAATCAAATTCTATCCTATCCCTTCCAACACAAAAGAGGGTTCTTAGGTTGTAGTACAATATTAATTTTTTTTTTGAGGAGGTAGTACAATATTAATTTAAAAGTGTTAATTATACTGTTTTGTTCAATTAGAATAAATATCAGGCCTTTGATGAATAAAAAAGAATTAAAGAGGTTGTACCTGATAATTAAAGTAGCATGATATCTTATCTTCGTACTAAAATTACATACTCACTCCGTCTTCCATTTACTGACCATATTGACTTTTTAAATAATTTTGAAGCTTTATGACGATGGATTTAAAATTGAATTTTTAGAATTTAAATTTTTTTTACAAGGTACCACGAGTGTTGTAGTATCGTGTAAAAAAATTAATCTCAAAAAATTCAATTTAAAATCTATCATCATGAAGCTTCAAAATCATCTAAAAAGTCAACATGATCAGTAAATAGAAGACAGAGAGAGTATATATACTTGCAAGTTTACAAGATGAGCTTTCTGTTTTGGTGTCTTTATTATATAATTATAGGAATGTTTTCCTACTCACGGTCGATACATTTAATGTGTCCATCAGTTGACGTGATAGCGCAATGTCAATAAATTTTCCCTTTAGGATTTAGTTATTTTTAGTAGTGTTTAGTTTTTTTAGTATGATTTATTATTAATTAAAAAAATCTTAAATATAATACTGTCAACTCAACTGTGGGCACATTAAGTATGCCAACGGTGGGTAGGGGAGCATTACTCTATATAATTAATTCATTCGTTTCTTTATAAATTTTACTCCCTTCGTCCCGTGATTATAGACTCAACTTGAATTATAAAAACAATATATTATCAACGAGACAAAAATGTAGTAATAAATAAACTATATTGTCCGGGTATTATATATTACCACCTTGTCAATCATACAATATATTTACAGAGATTTCTCTTAAAGCTAATATAATTGGTCTTCTATGATTGGCCAAACTTTTATTCAATATTACCATTCGAATCCTATGGCAATTATAATACTCATATTTTCCTAATATTTCCTTTCTTTTTTCTTTTGTCAAAATGTGCCGTCATTCTCCAAGCTATTAATAATGACAAAAACTTGTGTCAGCCGGAGACATCGTGCGGCCGGACCCAAAGTGTCAATCTTTATACAGAGAAGTGTCAATTATATAATAAAGTCAATCTTAAATTATTTTACGAATAAAATGACAATTTTAAAAGTGTCAATCTTTATACAGAAAAGTGTCAATCTATATGAATAAAAGTGTCATTGTTTTAGCCCGGCCGCACGGTGCCTTCGACTGACCCAAGTGTGTCCCATTAATAATTGGTTGTTTATTACAATTATAAAATTATTCCTATTTCTTCTATATAAAATTATTCTCAAATGCATGATCTCTCATTTACGAGTCAGTTACTCAATCAATTAGTGAGAAGCTAATTAAGAGATATATATATATATATATATATATACTACTATTTATTTATTTGTTATTCTAAAAGAACAAATAGAAAAACGCGCGTCATCCTTTTTCATAATTCAAAGTTGAAATATAGTACAGAAAGGATCTATCAAAGAATTACATTTACATAAAGAAAGAAAAAGGAAAAGGAAAAGAAACCCTCATAAATTATAAGACCCCACAACATTTTTTTTTTCTTCTGAAAATTACAATGAAATTAATGTATATAATATTAATATGAATGTGTTTCGAGTCTTTAGGGTGCATTACTCTTGTTCTTTTCTAGTTTCTAATTTAATTTGGAAAAAAAAAAATCTTATCCAACTTACAAATAAACGTACAAAGAAACGAAAGTGTAAAATCCGTGATATGGTTTTATATGAGAAAAGCAAGGGGTGAAATAAATTGCTAATAGTATTAATTATTACTGAAACACTCTCCTACTTACCGTATATTAGTGTCACATCGATAAATTTTTCTTTTAGAGTTAAGTTTATTTTAGTATGACTAAAGTTTCTTTTTGGTAGGATCTCTTTTGTAGGCTACGTATTTATATTAACTTCTTTATTTATCATATTATCACATCATCCGTGAAAGATTAAATATGTCCACGATGGATATTGAACATTATGCGTAAAATATGTGTGTGCATAACGGTCAACTGATTATCGGTTGGTTGAATGGCAAAAGTTGATGTTAATTGAACTTTTTTAGTCCAACTTATGGTGCTTTAAGAATTGAAGCTGATTTTTCTCCGACAAAGTCATAAAAGCAAGAAATTCTCCCATTCCAAAGTATGTTCGCACCAGTAGTTTAGACTTTTAAGTTGTCTCCCTTTTATTTTTATTAGTACACATTAATATATGATTGATTGCAATTACAATCATCATTTTTTTGGGTTAAAATTGGACTTTAATCAAATGTTTCAAGAATTTCCATCTTGATCACATGGAATAACATTTTTTTTCCCAATTGAAACACATTTGCTGTGGCCTTGAAAGAAAAAAAAAAGATAAATCAATAAATCGTTATGTGATGTCACGATTACAACATTCCTACCTCATTGTATTCATAGGTTTAAAGTCTTGGACTGAAACTATAATTATTGATTAAATTCATAAGAAGGGTCAAAGTCTGAATAGAATTACAAAAATGCCATTAAGATTAGATATGAATTTGAATTTAGTAGGCATGTTATCTTACCCACTGTGGTTACACTTAATATGCTTACGACTTAATAGTGGAGTTTGGTTTTTTTTAATAGGATATAATTTTCCATAAATATATCATTGTCACATCAGCCCTCTTGAATTTAGATGTTGAACACGAATGCAGGAATTGCCGGAGCATCAGAGAGGGGACGCGGTGAGCTCAATGGTGTACGAGGCGAATGCACGAGTGAGGGATCCCGTGTACGGGTGTGTAGGCGCCATATCCTCATTGCAACAACAGATAGATGCGTTGCAAACTCAGCTAGCCGTGGCGCAGGCAGAAGTCGTGCACATGCGCATGCGCCACTACTCCTCCACCTCCTCTTCCCCTGACTGTGCCTCCCCCTCCCCCTCCGGGCGCGCCAGACGCTCCCACCACCCCAAGTCCTCTTATAACATGCAGGATGTCGCCGCCACCATTGATGATTCCTTCTGGCCTTAATTAAGTTAATTTCTCTCTCTTCTGTCGATCGGAAGCTTCCTATATATTATTATTATTATTTTTTTGTTTTTTTGTTTTTATTTTTTTATTTTTTTGTTTTTTTTTTTTAATTATTGGCTTTGGGTTTCATACATACTTCTTTGCCCGACCGGCCAGCTAGGGATGATGATGGTCGGAGTCGGAGTGGTTAGCAATATTGTAAATGTTAAAAAAGAAAAAAACATACAATCATGAGGTATAGTTGGTATAGTTATATTTATGCATGCATATGTGGAGTTGACTATTTGAGTAATGCTTTTTTTTTGTTTGTTTAATTCAGACCATTAATTAATGCTTGCTATTGTTATGTCGTTTTACGTTTCGTCTTTAATAATTATGTTTAAATTTGTTCCACCACGCACGAAAGTATACCTTTCCTATCTCAAACCCGTGTAAATTATACTACTTCCATCTCATTTAATTAGACACATTTGTCGTTTTAGTCCGTCTCAACAATTAGATACATTTTCTAATAAGGAAATAACTTTACATCACTTCACCCCTTCCCATCATTCTTATTAGGCCCAAATTCTGTAACTGACCCAATTAAGCCCAAAATTAACCCTAACCCAATACTACCCAATCTCTGCATCATCTTCTCGCTCTCACTCTACCCACTTGAACCTCTCTGTCTCTCTAACTTCTGGAATCCTCTCAATCTCTCTATCACTTTCAGAGAGAAATTCTCTCACCCTCCATTATCTCATTCCTTTCCGATCATGAAAATCGTATAGACCCTATCTACGAAGGTCGGAGGGGGGCGAAGCTGGCGGATTATGAAGAAAACTCCACTGAAAACCCTAGGGTTTACACGCCGCCGCCTCCCCCTAGCTGGAAAACCATAAAAATTTGAAGCCGACGGGGCAGAAGCTTACCTCCCCTAATTATGTCCCTCACAAGCGTAAACCCATCCCTCCCCGCCCTTACCGTGTAACTCACCGGCTGACGGGGCAGAAGCTGGCGAAGAAAGAAGAGATAAGCCCAGAAAAGCCCAAATCTGTAGCTCCTTCCGCCGCTGCCTCCGTCCCCACCGGCGTTGCCCGTCCCTACAGACAGATCTGACCCGAAGAGGTTCCGACGCCTCCCCCGTTCCTGGTTCCAGTACCGAACTCTTTCGAATTGGATGATGGTCGGAGTTGCTGCCGCAGGGAGCTCCGAGGCGGCGCCGTCGGAGGACAGTGCCGGTCCAGAAAACCCTACCCTGATTCAGAAGCATTGACAGGCTTTGATGCCTTGAATTCGGTGAATTCTACTCTATTTTTTATTTACCTCTCTATGTCTAGTTTGTAGTTTCGGTGATTGGATGAATGAATCCTGCTCCTGTTTGTTCTTTTGTTTGGTATGAATCGTGATATGTTTGTTCTATGATCCTATGAATCCTGCTTCTGTTTGCTCCTTTGGAATTTGCTCTATTCTTGCATAGTCAATCTTATGTTTTTTCTTCCTGATTCTGGGTGTGTTGTTCCTTAAAACATTAATAACTTCACTTATTGCTCTTTGTTGCTTTAAAGATTTTCTACTAACTGTTTACCTCCGAACATTGAACAGTGCAGCAGCCTCGGTTATCTTTCCATGTGGACACCTCTCGATCAATTACCCCAGCAAAAACTGCATGATGGAATTTCTGGTTAAATCCGAGAGACTTTTTAGAGCCAAATTAGATAATTTTAGAGCCAAATTTCTGTAAATTTAGCTCTTGTTTGTGTTTTTAAATTTTTGGTTATTTTTTGTATTATTTTATTAATGAATAGTTAAATGAAGTGAATAGTCATTCCGCTACAGTAACTCCGCTAAGTGTAAAAAGAACAGTAATCTCCCTGCAAATTTTGTGCTTACTTTTTGCTAAATTTGACTTTATCACATTTCCTTGGTTATTGAATCTATAGTAAATATCTCTAATTAGTTGAGATGAAAATAGTAGTACATAAAAAGTGAATAATGGATTTGGGGTCCACGTCCGGAAATGACGAGGCACATATATTGTCAGTGGCGGAGGAGGCAGAAAATATTAATAGAGTGTAGTATTAATTTTTCAACTTGCATAGAATCAAATATATATATTAAGCAGCGTTATATTATTCCAAAAATTTTCTCTCATTTTTCATAAAATTGAAATTACAACTTGCATAGTTGTTTATATATTCCTAACTGAAAATATGGGTAAGAGAAAGAAAAATGGTTTTGCATAAACTGTAATGTACGAAGTTGTCGGCAAAAAGAAATTAAGGGGGCCGTTTGTTTCGGGGTAATCAGGAAAGAGAAAGAGAATCAGGAGTCCTGATTCCCTTTGTTGATGTTTGGTTTGCAGTTTTTGTCCATTCCCTTTCCCTTATTTTGGGTAATGGATTACCCCATCCCCTCCTTTTCATTCCCTTCTCAATACAAGGGAATGAGATTCCATTTCCCTTATATGATATTCCTTCATTAGTTTTACATAATAATAACACATTATAATATTATATTATTATTAAAATTTAAATAAATATATATTTATATATACATATTATATTTAAATTATATATTATAAATATATTATAATATTTCAAATAAATTATAAATAAATTATATTGCAATAATATGTACTATAAATATATTATAATATTTATATATATAAAATAATGTTTAATTAAATTATAAAATTATTATGAATTATTATTTTTAAATAACATGATATATTTAAATAATAAAATACTATGTTATATTAAATGTGACGATATTTTTACATAAGAAATATATTTTTTAATAATATTATATTCAAATAATATAGTACATTATAATATAAATATTATTTAAAATGTTTTTTTTCTAAAATAAAATAATATTATACATTAATATAACATATGGATTATTGTTTTTTCTTTTTTAACTAAAAAATTAATAATAATAATAAAAATAATAATATATGACATATTTTAATAATATAAAATTATATTAAAATAATAAACATATGCTATTATTTTCATTTTAAAAATAATATAATATTGTTATTTTATGTGGATTTTATGGCTATTTAAATAATAATAATAATAATAATAATAATAATAATAATAATAATATTACTATTACATTATTTAAAATAATATAATATTATATTGTTTAAATAATTATAATTCATGCAAACATATATTGTGTTACTCATATAATATAATATTTATATTATATTTATTTAAAATTTGAAAATAATAATAATAATAATGTGTTATTTCAAATTAATATATAAAATAAAATTTCGATTCCTTTCTTGTCCCAACCAAACAAACTGGAAAATAGGCAATCATTCTCATTCATTTCCTTTCCTTTCTCTTTCCTATTCCTTTCCCTACACAAACCAAACGGCCTCTAAGCGCTCAAGAATCGAGTTTCTTTTTCATTTCATAAAAAAGATAAAAGAAAAAAATATATATATGCAGGAGTATTCAATAATGCCAACTACCGCCGCCTACCATTTTTACAAACTAAAAATACAATTCGGCGAAAGCAAACAAAATACTGCGCGGCATTTGCTCTTTTCCGTGTTTAAAGATGGAAGATTTAAATCCTATAAATAAATAAATAATAATTTTTTTTTTCCTGATAATATCAGATATTCATGTTTGATGGTTCAAAGTGAAAGAAACAAACGGAAAGCACAATTTTATTTTATTTTTCTTGATAATATCAGATATTCACGTTTGGGCCCTTTATTTTTTTTTTCTTTTTTTTTTTTTTTTTTTGCAGAAATTCAACGCCATTTTCAGAATTGACAACCTCAATATAAATAACTTCTCAAGCATTGATAGGAATCTGTCCCAAAAAATCATCAAATAACGTAACCTAATTGATTCTATCTCAGCAAGAGGGGAGCAATGGAAACAAATTCCAAAAACCTAGATCTAACCTAAGCTCTTTCACCTCTAATTCGCCGAGCCAACTGTATATCTTTCGGCATAATCGTCACCCTCTTAGCGTGAATCGCGCACAGATTGGTGTCCTCAAAGAGTCCCACCAGGTACGCCTCCGCCGCTTCCTGCAGCGCCGCCACCGCGGAGCTCTGGAATCGGAGATCCGTCTTGAAATCCTGGGCAATCTCTCTCACGAGTCTCTGGAACGGCAGCTTCCTGATCAGCAGCTCCGTGCTTTTCTGGTACTTCCTGATCTCCCTCAGGGCGACGGTGCCGGGACGGAAACGGTGGGGTTTCTTCACGCCTCCGGTGGCGGGAGCGGATTTCCTCGCCGCCTTCGTCGCCAGTTGCTTCCTCGGCGCCTTGCCTCCGGTCGATTTTCTGGCTGTTTGCTTCGTTCTCGCCATTGAAGTGAACTTATAAGATCTCCGAATGAAATTAGGGATTAGATATTCAGATTTGAGTATGGGATTGGGAATTTATAGGATTGTGAATTGGGGGTGAGTGAATTTTTTGAGCGGGAGCGGGAATATTTGAGAAATTTTGATTTGTCTTATTTTTCTGGTTTTTGCCTGGAAGGGAGGCTGCTTGGACCGTAGGATTTGAGGTGAAACCAAGGGTGCAGATCAAAAGAATCTATGCGGTGAGGATTGCGATCCGGGATCGAAATCTGTAGCCAATCAGATTATCCGTAAAAGTATTGCTTGGCAAATGGGCCACTTTATTAAAATTTTGAGGCCCAATACAGCCTGGACCGTATGCATAGTGGGCCGTTGTTGGACCCCAATTTCAACGCCGTTTCTGGTTTTCTCATCCTAAATTCTCCTCCTTCAAGATTCTACCCAACTTTAATTACGAAAATATGATTTAAAAATATATATATGCAGAGAGTTTGGTTCATATATTATTAAGATAAAGGAATAATTTAAATAAAAATTTATATTGTCGACCATTAACTCACCACTTAAAAATCTATTTAAGCCTAGCCCAGTCCAAACCAGATCCATTTAGGGATGACAATTTATCCGTGAGTAACTGATGACAAAAACTTGTGTCAGCCGGAGGCACCGTGCGGCCGGGCCTAAAGTGTCAATCTTTATACAGAAAAATGTCAATCTATATGAATAAAAGTGCTAATCTTTAACATAATTATTTTACGAATAAAATGACAATTTTTAAAAGTGTCAATCTTTATACAGAAAAGTGTCAATCTATATGAATAAAAGTGTCATTGTTTTAGCCCAGCCGCACGGTGCTTCCGGCTGACCCAAGTGTGTCCCGTAACTGATACCCGAATCTAATAAGTGAAAGTTGAGGGATACCTGCGGATACCCGACTACCCACACGTGAGTTAATACTAGTCTACATGTTTTTAATTTTAGTTGATGAATTTGGATATTAACTGTGAATTTGAACTTTGTGATTTATGGATCTGAACTTTAATGAAATAAAAATGTGATTTTTTTATTTGGGTTAAATTTATCATTAATTTAGATTTAAATTATGGTTTGCGGGTAGCGAGTACACGACAAGTGACGGGTTGCCGAGTATCCGCGGGTGGCGGAAGATACCCCTCGCAAGTCGTGGTTACAGCCTTTGTTCGTAGGCACGAGTATGAATAACCATTATCCGTGCCTGCCGTACTCGATTGCTATCCATATGCCCAATTTACATGTGGTCCTGAATTGTGCCAATCCTATTTTTTATTTTACTAGCATAGATTACGTGCGTTGCACGTAAATACATTTTTTTTTATTAATTTTGAAAAAATATATAAAATAATCTTATTTTTGCTATATTTCAGTATTTATATCACACTTATTATTTATTATTGTGCATTTTATCACATATGAAGCAATAGATTTTTGAGGAGATTAATAATGTTTTTAGAAAATTGAGAAGATAAATAAGATAGCAGAAGTAGAATTATAATTGAAGTATGAAAAGTTTATATAAATTTAATTCAATAATAAAATTACGCTCATAATTACTTTGTTACCCTTAAAATAGATTTAAAATAGATGGTATATTAGGCAAAACAAAAGTTGTAAGAATTAACTCTTTTATAATAGTAATAGATTTTTTCAAAAAATCCTCAATCCAACCCAATCTCATTTGATAAGTGATCCTGAATTAAGACTGATAATCCATGGCCAATGTATTCTGCATGTCTTACATTGCTAAAGAAACTTTAATTTTGTAATAACTTATTGAACAATTCCATTTAAACATCAACAATTAAATCATAAAGAGGAAGAAAGCTTGGGAATTTGGGTGTCACGCCACTTCGATCTCATGCCATCCCCATCATGAAAGAGTGAAAACTACACAACATACACACACTCTCTCTCTCCTCCCCTCTCGCTCTAGGTTCACATGCACTCCTTTCATTACGAGCAACGACAAGACTTTTTTATTTATTTTTTTATTTATCTCTTTCCAGTTTCTTTCTACCCATATACGAAAATAAAATAAAATAAAAATATCATCTCTCTCTAGGTTTCACATGCACTCCTTCGATTACTACTTACTCCACTACGAGCAAAGACAAAAGCTCAATACTCCTCTCTCTCAATTTACTTGGCTCTCCAGAATTCCCACAAGATACGAAACGATCTCCAAACAAAATCCAGCCGTTGGATTCCTTAAAGCCTCATCATCCCTTTTGTTGTTTTCTTCCCGCTTGAAGAATAAATTCCTCCCGTACAATGTAAACAATAATTCTCCTTTCCCCCTTTCCCATTCTCTCTCTCTCTTACCTAAGCAGATTCGCAATCCGTAACTCATCCTCTTCCCCTTGTTAAGCTCTCACTAATGGCGACGACTGAATCAGAAGCCGGAGAAGTCGCGGGTGGTGGAAACGCGACTTTGAGCCGGCAGGAAATCGAAGCCGCCATGGCCAAAGCCGTGGAGCTCAGAGCTCTCCACGCTTCGCTGATGCAGGGAAAATCATGCCCCTCCGCTGCTTCCCCTCTTTCCCGCCACGCCTCCTACTTTTCTGCGCATGACTATCCCGTTTTTACCCCTGTAAGTATTTCGTTTTACTTTATTTTATTTATTTCTTCTTACCTTTTGCTTCATCTTTTCCACACTTATCGTATCGAAATGACTTTGTGTGTGACTGTGACTTTAATTTTACCAATTTTTATTAGGATTGATTATTACCCCAATTAGAGTATATAATTGTTGCTTAGTTTTTATTTCTCAGTTTTAGATAATGGTTCATAATTCGGATTGACTATTTCATAATTTGAGATTTTTAACAAAGTAAATAATAAATATTGATTAATGCAGATAATGATTCGCACTGTTTTTTTAATAATAATAATAACTGTATTATAATTGAGAGTGGGGCATCAAAATTGTGCAAACGAGGATTCCATTCATAAGTGATAAATAAAGTCTTCGAGATTCCGAATTTCTCATATCTATTTGTATTTTAGATAGTGGACGATACTGTTGTTTCAAAAGTTCTTTCCCTACCGTGTAAAGCTGTGCTTTATAGTACTCTATATAATTTTTTTTTTACTTCCACAGCTAAGCAAGCAAGATGGGTAAATTAATTAACCAATGCTTGTAAATAAAGGTACCTAGGTCAAACTCTGCTTAAACTTAATTATTGTAAATTTTGTCACAAGCAACCTAACTTTTACTTCATTTGGCTTATTCTTTAGCTGTTTCACTTCAGCTAGTATATGACTATTCCCTCGATACCTGAAGAAGTGTTTATGAATATCGAGAAAATGAGAAATTTTACTTTCTTTGCCCCTGTTATTGTATGGAAAATTGGAAAAACAAATATCTTTAAGGGAAAAATTGGAAATATGACATACTTTTTGCATAAAAAATAGTAGTATATGACACTTAAATGGGGATACATATTTTCGCTCCCGATAACATTTAAAAAAAAACGGAGGGAGTTATATCTCCGCAATTTGCACGCCTATGCTAATTTTTCCTCAAAATCCCCATCGAAAAATGTAAAAATTGGAGAAGATATGTACTCCCTTCGTTTCATTCTACTTTGACGCGTTTCTGTTATTTTATTTAAAAATATGTCAAATTGAACGGGACGGAGGGAATAGTACAACACAAAGTAATCTAACATGTCATTTGAAAGTATAGTGATGATATATACAATGTAAGGTTAAATTCTGGAACTTGACCTTGCCTATTGGCAATTTGTTAACAGAGCTATGAAGAAGAGCCATTGCCGGTGTATGGGCAAGCTCTAATGGAGAACCCTCCAAGCTGGAAGGAGTACAACTTGGATGCAAGAAACGAGGACATAACCATCTCGTCCGACTACAGAACTGCTAATGCATCTTCGAGAAAAGGGTACATGCACAGAGCAGAGGATCAGAACTCCTTCATAGGTTCTTGTTCTAACAACGTTGCTGTCGATTTCACCAAGTCGAGGCGGACTAGTTTAGGAGACATCGAATCCGTATCCTCTTCCAACAAGTACAAGCCTATCCACGAAGCAGATGGCTTGAGCAAGAACAGTAGGAAGTCTAACATCATCGTGCCGTTGACAGATTCTCACTCCTCTCTTCATCCGAGCAAGAGTAACAAGGGACTGAGCTTGTCGTGGCTGTTTCCGAGGCTGAAGAGGAAGGGGAAGGGCGAGAATTCGCCTCAGCACGAGGAGGTATCACAAATGCTCAGCGACTTGGGAATGACTTCGATGGAGAGTTTGAAGAGGGAGTTGATGGAAGCGAACGAGGGCAGAGACGCGGCCGTGGCTGAAGCTGCGGAGATGAAGAAGTCGCTGGGAGAACTCGGGCAGAAGCTCGAGTACTTGGAGGTTTACTGCGAGGAGATGAAGAAGGCCTTGATGGAAACTTCTAAGAAGCTTCCCAAGAGAGATGCAAATGCAGAGAGCTTAATTCCTGTGAGTGGAGAAGTAATGGTGGAGGGCTTCTTGCAGATGGTGTCTGAAGCTAGGCTCTCAGTCAGGCAATTCTGCAAAACGCTCGTGGCTCAGATCGAAGAAACCGATCACACTCTTCTCGAAAATCTAAACTCGCTGCTCCAACCCTACAAGCTCTCTTTAAACTCCAAATACTCAAAAGCAGTAGTGTACCATTTAGAAGCCATCATAAACCAGTCCCTCTACCAAGATTTCGAGAACTGCGTTTTCCAGAAAAACGGAGCACCGAGGCTTCTGGACCGCCACCAAGAGTGCCAAGCGCGGTTCCAGCTCTTTGTCGCCTTGAGAAACCTGAGCTGGAACGAAGTTTTGAGAAAAGGGACCAAGTATTACAGTGATGAGTTCAGCAAGTTCTGTGATCAGAAGATGAGTGGAATCATTGTGGCTTTGGGGTGGACTAGGCCGTGGCCGGAGCAACTTCTTCAAGCGTTCTTCGTCGCTGCAAAGTGCATATGGCTGCTGCATCTGCTCGCATTCTCGTTCAATCCGCCTCTGAGTATACTGAGAGTCGAAGAGAACAAGGCGTTCGAGGGGCGTTTCATGGAGGATGTTTTGGGGAGTAGTAAGCAAAGGGGGCAGGG
Source organism: Mentha longifolia (assembly GCA_001642375.2). Taxonomy (NCBI): domain Eukaryota; kingdom Viridiplantae; phylum Streptophyta; class Magnoliopsida; order Lamiales; family Lamiaceae; genus Mentha; species Mentha longifolia. Next base: position 40,041,657 of record CM038113.1, on the reverse strand, counting down.
GCCGAGTAAGGTGAAGATGATGGTGTTGCCTGGTTTCTATATGCATGATCAAGTGCTTAGATGTAAGGTTCTTTGTACATATAAACCAGTTGTGTAGTTACAAGAGTCTTCATTTCTTCAAACACTGTTTGGTTAATCTTGATTTGAGTTCACTATTCTTTGTATTTTTATGTTTGGAATTTTCTAGAAGAAGGCACTGTGTAATTCTTCTTCTTCTTCACATAAATAATGACATTTCACTTTCTCATTCAATAATAATATTAGTATCTCATGAAAATATCTTAAGATATTTACCATCCTCTCTCCATTTTTCCCTTAAAAAGCGCCAGAAAATATCTCACACCAGTCGCCACCGCTCTCTCTCTCTCTCTCTCCCCCCGAACCTTCTACGCAATCGAATCGCCCATGTCCGCCGCCTCAGCTGCAGCGCTTGAGACCCCGATCCTCGACTCCGAGCTCGCCTCGCTTCTGCAGAGAATAAGCGAGGAAGGCGGGTACGCATTCAACTCCATGGCGACTAGGGCCGCCGCAGGCGACACGAGGGCGGCGGAGGCGGCGAGGGAGCTGGCGTGGGAGCAGCTCCACTCCGGGCCATGGCACTCGGTGGTCCCCGTATGGCGGGACGCCTACGCTATGTCATGCCTCCTCGTGGCCAAATGCCATTTCTGCTCCGGCGAGCTCGAGCCGGCGCTCCGCACTCTCGATATGGGGCTCATAATGGGCGGATTCACGCTGCGGGATGACTTGAATTCCTGCATTCGCAAAGTCGGCGAAGCTCTGAGGGAGAAGGATTCCGGCGACGACGGCGCGGTGCGGCAGCAGAAGGCTGAGTGGTATACGGATTTCAACTTGGCGGAGGTGAGGTTCGTCGATCTTCCCTTCGGAATTATCAAAGTTTTCTTAATTCGAAAATAGCGTGACCTCTAAGGGTACAACCAGTTGATGCTGATTGTGCTACCTACAGATGCGTGTTGGTAAAGCTGAAATTGAAAAGCGCTCTAGGCTTATAGGTTGGTTTCTGCTGCGGCAAATCAATACGAAACTGTTACTTATGAATCTTTATATCATGTCTTAGTTTTTGTGATGTTCTATGTCTACTTTGCTTTTGACGATTTTGTGTCTACTCTCACTGCTGATTTCTTGCTGCACTGGTAACTTGATTACTTACTATGAACCCCAAACCTTCAAATGCTTTTGGTATTCACAATTTATTTGAGATGATATATGATCGTGTGTGATTTTGCAACGGTAGTCGTTGACATTGATTGGTGTAGCTTAGATCAACCAAACTTCGTGAAAATTTGATGATTATTCTTCACCTGCATCACTCGAATTGAAAAGAAGAATTATATTCATGCTAACAAATTGTGGTCAGAGAAATTATTTAGGAGAAAAAGAAGAAGACAGACACTGTTCTTAAGTATTGCATATAATTCTGGTGGGGGGTTGGAGGTGGTAATGAAAGGAAACCTAATGTGAGATTCGAGTGCAAAAAACAGTATGAGAAATGCAAGTAAATTCCATTGTGTAAATGACATTGCAATTTGCAACCACCACCGATCTTTCTTGCTTACATTTTCTACTTTTATCATTTTAAGTCCTCAGAAAACTGTTGTTTCAATTTCTGTTCTTCAACTTGAACTGGCAGGTAGCTAAGTTATTACCTGCAAAGTCACTCTCTAGTAAGACGGTGTTGAAAAAGTGTGGGCTGTCATTGGAAGGATTCTTGCGGGAACATTTCTTCCCTGGGTTGCCAGTTATAATTAGAGATTCTATGAACCATTGGCCAGCTAAGGATAGATGGAGTGACATGAATTACATAAAAAAGGTCGCAGGCTTCCGTACTGTTCCAGTTGAGGTATCTCCAATCATTTGCTTGGTGCAATTTACTATACTTGACGCTTTATTCTAATATATTTGCTCTTGTATGCACATATGTATGAGGATTCTCACATGTTGTCATTGCACCAATGATCCCAATTTATCTGTCCTTGAACTTTGAAAATTATTTAGTTAGTGCAAACCTATGAGGGTGGCTTTCGAGCCCTTTAGAAGAATAAAGTAAGGGACTTATTTGAAAATGGGTGCATTAGTAAACGTAATCTACTAGGAAAAAAGATGCCTTGGAAAACTCAAATTTGCTTGGCTGTGTATTGAACGGAATGAATTAGCAGAGGAAGTCGTTTGCCCTTTGGGACTACATAGCCATAATTATGAGAACTCAGTTGCTAATTCTTGTTTTTGTAATTTTTACTTCGCTGTTTTAAAGTATTTAATATTTATTACTTACAATGTAAAACATGTGCAGGTTGGAAAAAACTACTTATCCCCAGATTGGAAGCAAGAGCTGATCACAATCTCCGAGTTTCTGGAGAGGATTCAATCTGGTTACTCTTCTCCTGCGAGCAAGACTTATTTAGCCCAGCATCAACTATTTGATCAGGCATGCATATCTTTGCACAAACCTGAACATTCATAAAAAAAGTAGTCATACTCAACAATTTCTAACTACTATAATACCTGAATACCAGATACAAGAGCTTAAGCAGGATATCGTTATACCTGATTACTGTTTTGCTGGTGGGGGAGAGATGAGGTCTCTTAATGCTTGGTTTGGTCCATCTGGCACAGTAACACCTTTGCATCATGATCCTCACCATAATATACTCGCGCAGGTATGGCCGATGTAGTTCTATATTGCACAGATGCCACTGAAGCTGTACGTTTTCTCAGTCCAACCAAGTATATGATGTATAGAAATTTACTGGGGAAGGGGCTTGGATTTACTCACTGCGTACGTCTGTGTATAGGCAGGATTATTCCATTATCTTAGTAAATATGGTATTTTCGCTGCTGCAATACGTTCACATTAGCGTTTGTTGGTGTTTTCTCTCTTGATCTGCTCCATTTCCTTCACATGAACTGATGAGCTATGTCTCACCTTGCCATCATCAGGTTGCTGGTAAAAAGTATATCAGGCTTTACTCTCCATCACTCACCGCAGAACTCTGCCCTCACACGGAGACCATGCTCTGCAATTCCAGTCAGGTAGTTTGTCTTCGACACTCATTAATCATACAAGTAAAATATGAAACGTACAAAAGGTGGTGCTCCCTTTTATTGTACTCATCCTCTTCCCATTGTGACCTTTGATTATTTTCTGCGCTTGAAGGTTGATCTGGATGACGTAGATGAGGAAGAGTTCCCGAAAATATTGGACTTGGAATTTATGGATTGCATACTAGAGGAAGGGGAGATGCTATATATCCCTCCAAAGTGGTGGCACTACGTTCGCTCTCTTACTAAGAGTTTTTCGGTAAGCTTCTGGTGGAGCGACGAAGCAAGCTCTCCGCCCTTATGACCATTACATTCCGCACTTCTTCTCACATCACTTGGGTAGAACAAAGTTGCTTCATATGTTCAGCTCAACATTTTTTCTTCGAGTCCAGTGCAGTATCTACATGTGAGGGAGTAATCTTCTTATTAATCGCCTTTTGAACTTGCTATTGGTGTATAAACAAGATTGCACTTGTATTTTGTGGAATTGCAAGTAGTATTATGTGCTGCGTGGAACTATTATTCCAAGTTTTAATAATACTATGTTTATTGGGGGCATGTTGATAAGAAACCAAGGCCAAATATAGTTCAATTTCTAAAGTTTAAAATCTGAGCAAATGCACAAGGGGAGAAAATAAAAATGAATAGATAAAACTATTTTTAATTTGCACAAACTAAAGAAGGTGAGGATAAAAACTACTCTTTCTGTCCCGTTCGACTTGACAATTTTCTTGAATTTATGCGAGTAAAATAATAGAAAAGCGTCAAGCAGAATGAGACATTTACACATGCAGGAAATCCAATTGATTATGTTATTGATTCATATACATTTTATCTGTTGAAATGCACAGCATTATAAATTAAGCCCACATAACCAAAAGAATGATTTATGAATGACCAAGAGATGAAGTAAACTACAAACTAATTTCACATCTCACACTCAGGAAGATCAGAACTGAAATTCAGAGCACTATCTTCAGTTAAAAGGGCAAACAGCTCCAATCTTCTTTCATCAAAACTTTTACCTGGACCCTGCAAATATTGGCATGGAAAGGAAAGTTATAACCCAGAAAAACGAGACGGTATAAGCAGTTGCATGAGGCGAACGAACTCATTTACAAGAAAAAGGGCTCACCTATGAACAATCAATTGTCAGAAACAGCTTATGAGGCGAAGTATTCCATCATCGCCTCAAAGTTGCTGCCATCAATCGACTCGAAGTCGAAATTACCAGTGTCCAACGAACTTGTTCCATCAAACAAGAGGTTAAATGCTTCGTATCCTGGTAACTCTGGTGACAAGGTTTTGAGAGGGGATTGAAACTGGGTCCCATCTGCCTCGTTTCGAAACGTATCTTCCACAAAAGGAGGGAACTTGTCTCCAGTCTTACGTAATACTGGTAACTGGAATGTTGAATCCTCTGATCTATAAGGCATTTCACTGAAACTTGGCATTGACTGCTGTCTTTGATGATTTGATCCAACTGCAGTCGGAGTAAGAGCACCATGAGCCGATCTATGATGAAGCCCGGAATTATCCAAGCCCATAGGTTCAGCCCCAGGTTGCCATACAGAAATTTCACGTCCATGATGGAGTGCAGAATTTTCAGACTGTTCATTAAATTTGGGTACTCGAGGTGTACTCTGCAAATGGAAGTCTGGAGTCTCGTGAATCAAATGAGAAGCACAAGGTTCGAGATCATCATTCCGAGTGACTGGATAACCTAAGGATCCACCCAGGTAAACATGGCTAATGGGAATATCATGGGAAGGACGATCAGGGCAGATGTAATTCAGATCAGATTCTACTAAGCAGGGTTGAACATGAGTACTATTTTCTGGGAGTCCAGCATGTGACAATTCATTATTTTCCACCTGTCCATTCATCAAGAATCCACCAAACTGTAAATCGTCATGATTTTCATCCATGACCATGTTTTCAGAATCTACGCGTGGATGTTCGGTGGGAGTTGGTTGGTAATCAGCTCTGGGTTTTGGTTTTCTTCCCCTTTGTCGCTTCGGTAGCGGTGCATGCTCTTTCTCTTTAATTGGTGGAGGTAAGGCATCATCTGCAGTTTCTATAGGCACTATATCTTTCTTTCTTCTATCATCCTTAGATGAAACCGATCCTGAGCCATTGTGAATGCCATCAACGTCGTAATCACTATCACTGTCAACAGGAGGCCGCCTCTTATTTCCACGTACTTTCGACCTTGAATCACTAATACCGGAGGAGCCATTATCACTGCTTTGTTGATGAATCAAGGCTTCCTCTTTACTCAAAACACCTAACCATATCAAGCTCTCTTTAGCAGTCATCTTATCCTGCAAACACTTGGACTGTCGAACCAGTCTCCTAATCTTGCCAATATCAGGTGACATATGCTTTATAACAGAAGTTAGCACACCGACTTTCCACATCTTCTTCAGATCATGAGGTTTTTTATATGGAGGACTCTGATTCTGAGGCAACCCCAATTTAGCCCACCATTCCTCATTTCCCACTGGCCACCAAGGTGGCGGAATTCCCTTCTCCAATGGAAACTTCCGCTGAGGTGGATCACAGTGTTGCATTAAAGAAGACAAAAGCGATCCCAATGTTGCATCCTGCAAATCTTGAAGAACACTCTGAGAGTTCCCATGGTGAGTACCAAATCCCTCTTCCATGGAAAGGCACTCAGCCTCGTACTTAGCAATGGCTGCAGGGCCATTCTTGTCGAATTTCACCTTTTCCTTCCACCATGCTCGTATATTATCTGATGCACCGCTCACCGGCTTGCCCTTATCAGGAATAATACCGTATACAAAGCCACGGGCATTGCAGACTTCCATGAGTTTCAACATGTACTTCAAAATTCCATCTTGAGCTCGTGCCATCTTCTTCCTGCGTGCTTGGTCCGTGGTGGACTTGCTAGCCTTTTGCTTTTCTGCAGCTTGTAGGGCTGCAAGCTTCTGTTTTTCTTTAATCCTCTTAAGCTTGATTCTGTCCTTCCACATTCGCTTCTCCAGTTCGTCTGCCTCGATCTCCTCATCACTAACATCCTTTTCCAATGTGTTATCATCATCCCTCAAGTCATCAGCTTCTAAATCCGAACTGTTCGCAGCGAAAATCCATCAGTACTAAAAAGCTTTGTACACATTTACTAATTACAAATCATATATTACTATAAAGTGTAACAAAAAAAGTCAAAAGCAACATAGTTTTTCTTTAAAACCTCAACCTTCGACCTCTCTAACCAAAACCAAATCAACTCCATAAACATTTATGTAATCATGAATTCATATTAACATGCAACAACTGATTATCCCATTACTAGGTCAAATCAAGATAGTAAACCCCCAATTTATGAAGACAACACAGAATTATTCATCCAACTAGAAAGAACTCGCGCTAATAACGCCTCTCCCGCAATTTAAAAACAGAAATATTACCGAAAAAAACAGCAAAAAGTACAAAACCCCTCACAATCAACATCGAAGTCCCATCGAGTGAAGGCGAAAAATTACCGAAACCCTCTCGCAATCAACAGTGAATCCCCCATCAATAAAAGATTCAGAAATAAGAACAGCAAGATTCAGAAACTTATAATCAAACCTGATGTCGAGTGCAAGTTCTTCCATGACGGCCGAATCAAAACGAATTTACTTTCCCTAAATTCAATCGACAATTTGGGGCAGATAATGAGATGGAAAGAAAATAGAAACGAAGTCTGAAAAAATCATAGGAAATCGGGAAAGAATTGACCAGGGGGGATGTATCGGAGTTTGCAAAGGTGAACAGGTATCATGAAATAGAATTAACCAGGAATTTTAGCCACAAATTTAAGGTAATAAATGGAAAGAAATAATTATTACCACCGCCATCAGGAAACAAAAGATTTGCGATTTATGTAGAATCAAAGTGTAGAAGGGGTGAAGGAAGGAGAGAGGGGGTTGCTAAAATAATTATACAGAAAATAAATACTATAAAAAACAAAAATGAAACAAGAAGAAAGAGTATATGAATTGAAGAGTATTTTAACACGAAGTCGGGCGGCTGTAAAAGGATATATGAAAAGGAGAGAGAAAGTGGGGATCTTGTGTGTCTCAACCTTTTTTTTTTTGTTTTTCAATCGAGATATTAATAATACTCCCTCCCTCGGTTTTTTTTCATTTGACACCATTTCTATATTGGGGTGTTTATTTTCATTTCACCCCTTTCTATTTTGAGTCATTTATTACTATCAAATCAACTCATTTACCCCTACTTACTCCTATATTCTCTATTAATCAAGGGTCATTACATTACTTACTCCTTTAATCTCTTATTTCTTAAAAATTGTGCCCAAAAGAAAGGTGTCAAATGAGAGTGAACGGAGGGAGTAGTTATTAGTATACTTTTAACATTTTTGGTTTAACCTGAATTTTGATTTATTTTTTTAAAAAATTGAACTTTGATTTTTATTTTTATTTTTATGGTCTGCACGTCATATTATAGTAGAAAAGTGATTAATTTTGTCGATATCTTGAGAAAATATATTGCGTTAATGTTTGACGTACATATCGTTTATTCCACTCGTGTCAAAATCTGGGATGCGATAAAAGCACTTTCCGGCATTAGAATACGGATGTAGGCCATGAATTGAAAAATTCACAAAGTTGATAGTTTTTTTATATTTATAAATAAATCAAAATTTATGTTATAAAACGAAAAAATGTTAAAAGTTTAGGTAGTAACTATAGATACATTTGCAAAATTGAATCTTTCAAACACAATATTCCACATTTATTTTAGAATTTCGATTGGTATATTTGAGTTATTAATTTTATTTTGATTTATGACGGCCATTGATTTAAATATTACTTCAATTTGTGCATCGAGACCTCCTTGCCAATTTGAAGTATTACAAAAGACAATAAAAATCGATATTTATGCATCAATTTGTATATAATATAAATATTTAAACATGACATTGTATGCTTATCAGTATTGTACGTATTTCTCACACTTGAATTAAGATTTATTTGAATTTCAACTCTTTCCTATATTCAAGGCTTTTATTTTATTTTTTTGAAAATTACTTATCAAATCTATTACAAATTATAGCACACCGAGACCTCCTTGCCATTAGAACAAGGCCTCATCGGCAGTCTTTTATTTAAATAGTGTATGTTTGTATGTTTGTATTTTTAAAGGCCGGTAAATTATCTATTATTAGTAAAATAAAATAAATAAATAAAAGAAAAGAAAAGAAAAAGAAGGCGGATTATAAAGTTCTCTGATAGTTTTTTTTCTTCTTTTTCAACCAAGAGGGGTTTCTAAACTATACTGGAAAAATAGATTCATGACGTCATTATTGTTCTAACAATGCTAAGAAGATTATTAAAACGATATAAAAACGGAAAGGTATTAGATCCGGCAATTATTATTTCTTATAAGTTTTCAAGCTAGATTTCAAAGCTTCTTTTATTCGATGGAGTCCACACTCTAGTGTTTCCTATTTGAACAATAAATGAAGTTTTCTATGGAAGGAGAGTGCGTGCCCACTTGTAGTTTATATCGGATAATTTTGTTCTAGACTTGTTTTTGGAGTAATATTCTTTTGTTTGACCACATAATTTTTAATTTATCATATCTCTTTAACATAATCAACTTCCCAACACACATACGTCTCTTAAAAAAACACATTACACATACACATAGTATTTCCCTTTCTATATAATTAAATCTAATTTAATTTTGGATATTATTTATAACCCCGGCTGAAAATTTTATTTAGTCATACATCAGCCCAACTTTCTCTCTCTTGTAAAACCTAACCAACCAAGCATTAAATATTGATATGAGAGAGAAAGTCAAAATCAGTTGTGCGACTTATTTCTAACGACTTCTTCCTTCATGGCAAGCGAGAGCGCGCCAAGACTGCCGCCGTCCTCCACCACCACTCCCGGCATCGCCACCGCCCTGCTCCCCACAAACCCGCCCTCACCGATCCTAATCTTCCCAAACTTCACCTTCCCTCCGTCGCCTTCGTATATGTGCCCGAACAACAACGCTTCCCTTCCCACGCACCCACCGCCCTCTATCTCCACCATCTCCGGATTCAGCGCCGCCCCCATACTGTCCACGTACACAGCTCCGCTCACATCCACCTTCGACCCCATCATCTTCATCCACACCACGAAGAACACCGATCCGCCCATCGTCTCGACGAAATACTCACCGGCTAAAGTTTTGAATGCTTGCCACACCGTGTCCATCAACACCGATTTGCTCCATATCAGCACGGTGCCGCCGTCTTTCTTCCTTCCGACGAGGATCCATTTTGCCAACGCGCACGCCGCCGCCGCCGTGAGGCCGGAGAGAACCCAGAACGGCGGCAGCAGCCAATGCAGAGGGTATTTCAGAGTATTGTGCGCGAAAAGCAGCCAATTCAGAGGGGATGAGATCGCGTATGCTAGGAGGAAATATGGCAAAAACGTCTGCAGCAACGGTTGCCCCAAAATCGACCACGCGGTTTCGTGCCAAGCTCTCGAGAGCGTCACTTCGCTCGAAATCACCGATTCCTGTTTCTTCCCTACGGCGGCGATTGGGCAGCCGGAGAGATCGACTTTCACGTCCGATTCCACGATGAACGCTCTCCACGCCTCCGGCAGCGCCTCTCCGTTTCTCAGATGCTGGCAGATCTCGTAGATCAACGAACGGCCGTGATCGATCGACGCGCTCTGAGATGCCGACGTTGCTCTGATTACATCAATTTCGTGAGATTTGTGGAACGGATTGAATTGAAGCTCCTCCGATTCCTTCGCGGTGAGATTCTCAGTGATGGTTATCTCTCCGACGTCTACGTACGGAAACTCAGCCTCCACCCACGGCTTCGTGCAGTCGAGGATCTCATCCTGAGCGTTCGCATCCTCAGTCACCGGCCGGAACTGTAACTGGAAAACGTAACGAACACCTTCCGGCGAACTCACGCGTTTCTGGAAATCGTCGGCAAGGAAAAGCAAAGGACGCTTGTCGTTGCCGTCTCTCGGAATCGCGCCGGTTTCGGGAGGGAGGATCCCGATCGGCTCGATCTTTCCAGAATCTTCCTCGATTCTCTCATCAAACGGCCGCAGCTTCACTTTAACGTACATCTCCTTACCATCTTCGAATCTGAAGAGTCTGCAGATGTTGGAGTAGTAATGGAGCTCTGTGAACGAATCCGCGTTCCGCAGAGACGTCCACACAGCGTCTCTGATGTGGGGCGTGAGCTTCACTTGCGCCTCTCTAGCGGGCAACCCGCACACGAGCCAGTTCGCGAAGTCGGAAATGGTGCGTGCATAGAACGCGTTTCCCGTTTTCAGAGTCAAGTCCAAAAGCGTCTCAGATTCGTCGGAGAGTATTCTGACGGCCGCGCCGCGCGCGTCGAGCCTGGCGTCGTCGTCGGCGCTCAAGCTGTTGCTGTGGCGGACTATGATTGGGTACGCCTTGCCACGTTGGAAGACCTTGTGGTGCGGGAGCCCCTCGATCTCGTCGTATATCCTCAACACTCCTTTTCCACTAACTCCGATTCTGTGGAAGTATCTCGTTCTGACTTTGAGAGTGGTGGCGGCCAGGTTCGCGGCGAGATTTCCGACGATCTTCTTGTATTTCGCGTCCATCTCTTCGATGCGCTCGTCGAGCTCGTGCGTCGTGTTCTTGATCATGATCGGAGATTGAGATCCGATGTATACTCCGCCTCTTTGAAGAACCGAATTGATCGGAGCAGCAGAGATCGCTCCGAGGATCACTTCTTTCTGTATTGTAGCACCGGGAAGAATAATGCTCTGGCTTCCGATCACAGAATTATCCTGCACTTCCACTTTTCCAGCAGTGAAGCCATTGGAGGAGTAGAAGCAAGTGATGATTCTGCTAAAATCACCGAGATGAACACCTGCTCCCATCGACAGCAATTTCGGTTCTAAAATAGGGTTAATCGCTCTTATAGAGCAGAATTTCCCCACTTTTGCACCTAGAAGCCTCAGGTATATGCAGAAAGCTTCTGTACCAGAGAGAAGTTTGGCGAATCTGAGATGGCAAACAACTATGAGTCTTTGTCGGAGCCACATTTTGAGGGGAGAGTCCTCATTTGTAGAGAGGAGAATGGCTTAACATGGAGGTGAGCAAGGTGAGGACTACACCATGGGCTGAGTATGCTACAGAAACTGCGATGGAGAACGCTAACGGATTCACAGATACGCCATTGATGATTACAGCAACTGCCACTATGGTGAGGGGAAACCAATGGAAAGAACCAAATATGCATACGAACATGAACTGTTCGATTCTGGGTGTCTTTTGGCTTAGGAAGATGTAGATGCAGTAGACGATGGCTGCCGACAAAGAGCTTACGAAGCCAACCATGTAAACACCCATTAGATGATAAAATGCTTGATCATCATTGTTGCTGCTATCTTTGTGCATTGCAGCCTGCAAATGAAATCTTGATTATATGTATAGGTTAACTTTTAGAAAAGAAAAAAAAAAAAAAAAAAGTTAAAAAGGAATAAAAAAGTTTCAAACCTTATAACTACTGGACTTGTTTGATCTTGGGACCATTTTCCCCTCTTCAGTAACTTGCAATGGAGCTACATCACTGCCATCTCTCAAAACACTTCCTTTCTTGACGACGGCGTAGGGGCCAATCGAAGAATGCTTTCCAATCCTTATGGGGCGGAAGCTTAGGATTCCGTTTTTCACTTCATGGCTCTGCAACAAAGCACCTTCCGCAATCACAGCTCCGTCTCCGATGGAAAGCAGAGCAGGGTCTGTGATGTCAATGGTATCCAATACTACCGATGATCCTATCTTGGCTCCAAACATCTGAAACCAGTAGTTCAACAGAACTGTTCCCCTCAAATGCACACCATACACTTTTGATGAGACCTCCTCTGCCTTGTAGAGCGCCCACCATTTCACAAATTCGACAGACCAGATTGAAGTGTTGGGAAGCAACGCGTAGTTTGGCTGCAGAAATGAGTTCCCAAAGATGGAAATGCAGGTGCACGTAGCAAACATGCTTAACATCCAAGAAATAGGCGCGAGCGCTAGTGTGGTCGCGTATGAAGCCCAAGAACTTGAACTCGGGCCAAGATTGGATGATATGAACTTCGCGTACACAGATATACATACATATGCAGGAAAGATCAGCAGCATGGAGATGTACCCGAGGGCAAGAAATTGAAGCACCATGATCTTGAGCTGGTGAGGGAAGGAAGCTTCTTCTTGAGGAAAGAAGCTCACTTCCTCTGCATACATCTCATCAACTTCCGAAGATGAGACATTATTGTTTCTCATATCTTGAGGGTTAGACTTCATCAACAAATTCTCCGAGAAGCCAGCAAGATCTTCAATGCTAGTCGCGGTGAAAATGTCCACTGCACCTACAGGCACACCGAGGAAATCAGAGAGCTTCTGAGCTGCCCTCACCACACCAATGGAGTCGATTCCATAAGTATTGAGGTTCGCAGATGTAGAGATTCTGCTTCCGGGAATCCCAGTCTGCTCCGAGATCAACTTCTTCAAATACTCCAAGATTTCTACATAGCTCAATCTACCAGCAGACGAAACAGGACCGGTCTTCATCTGTGGTCGAGGCGTGTGTCCCTCTTTGCAAGTTCCGGTAGTGTAAGATCTAGTGAGTGACCTTCTCGGAACTATAAAATCCGGGATAGCATTCAGCGTCTCGTCGGTATACTGCTTTAGACACTCGAATCTTTTGATCTTTCCTGAGGTTGTCTTGCTTATAGTTCTTGGCCTGATCAGCTTCACAGCAGCTAGGCTCACACCATGTTCTTCAGCAACCTTAACCTTGATTCTCTCAATCACATCCTTGTTCACAGGCTTACCATCTTTCACCTCTGCAATGGCTACCAGCCCCACTTGATCAGAGCCTTCAGACATTGAAATCCCTTTCGCAGTCAGAATTTCCTCAGGCACACCGATCACAGCGCAACAACCAGGGCGAAGAAGGTCGCAAGAGTTCTCGACCGTCTTCTCCACATCAGCAGAGTATATATTCCTCCCTGCAACAATGATCAGATCCTTGATTCTTCCCGTGATGAACAAGTTCCCATCGATGACGCGTCCTAAGTCTCCGGTTCTCGTGTACGTTCTTCGAGGATGATTTTCGAGTTTGTTCCTGAAGGTATCCTCGCTGTACTCCTCTCTCCCCCAGTATCCAACTCCAGCACTAGGGCTGCTGATCCATATCTCACCTTCTCTTCCAAAATCTTCATACTCCTCCATAGTTTGTGGGTCCACGATTCTGATGTCGACATCTTCTTCCTCACTCGGATTCACATACCCGCAACTGATTCTCCCTTGCCAGTCCACCATCACAGGCCTCCCTTCTCCATACGCACACGACACGAACACGCAGTTCTCTGCTAGCCCGTAGCCGGGTGCCATCACGTACTGGGAAAGGCCGTATGGCGCAGTGAGCTCGATGAACTTCTTCATCGTCCTCTGCCTCACCGGCTCAGCAGCCACCATGAGAAAAACCATGGAGGAGAGATCATAGTCCTTAGCCTTATTCCTATCCATCTCCAGCCTCCGTATCACCAGCTCGAAGGCGAAGTTAGGCCCCGCGCTGTGAGTTCCTCTGTACTTGCTGATCACCTCGAGCCAGAGAAGAGGATTCTTGATGAACGTCATCGGAGAAAACAGAATCGCAGTTCCGCCGCTAACCAAGGCGGTAAAGAGCCCTCCGATCAGCCCCATGTCGTGATACTGCGGGAGCCAACTCACGAGCACCGTGCTCGACGTGCTCCTGTATCTCCGCCGCATCAGCTTCACGTTATGGATGATTCCGCCGTGAGTGATCATCACTCCTTTGGCATCGCCGGTGGACCCCGACGTGAACTGAAGGAAACACAAGTCTTCACCTCGAGGCACGATGCTGGACTCCGCATACGCTGCGATATCCACACCTTTAGATTTCTTGATCCAAGAATCTGTGTGCAGCCATGGAAGATTAGGCCAGCGAGCGGAGCTTTTCCCGTTCACGATGGACAAAGGAAACAAGTTCCTCACTAGCCCTGCTCTAACAGCCGTGTGGTAGCCAACAGTCGAAAGAATCGCTACTGCATTACACGATTTTGCCACATTCTCGATCTTCAAAAGAGCTTGGCCTCCTCTCTGGAGAGGATCAGGAGGGAGGACCGGAACAGGAAGAACTCTGGCTCTCAAGCAACCGAAGAACGCGTCTATGAAATCGAGGCCGGGGACATGAATGAGGAGGACTCGATCTCCAGGCTTGATCACTGGTTTAGTGCAAGACAAGAGCTTCTCTGCAATGCATGAGGCATTAGCATGCTGCTCCTCGTAGCTTCTTTGCCCGAGTTCTTGTCCATCATCGTTTATCCAAGTGTAAAGATTCTTGTTCTTGATGATGTTATGCGTGCCCCAGTGTTTTAAGTAGCAGTCGAGGCTCGAAAGATCTGGAAACTCAACTCCCTTTGACTCTTGAAGCGTCCGAGGCAGCTTACTGCAATTCTCCGGCATCACAGATAATAATCTCTGCACAAGACAAATATTCATCAAGTAAGTAGAAATTCTGTGAAATCAAAAGCTGATGAATTCGTGTCCAAGTACCTTCACGTATGGAAATTTTGGCAATGGATCGTCACAAGCGAAATGTGTACGAATTAGAGCCATGGCGTAGGTAGAATTTCTCTCTGTTAACTCAAATGCCATGAGTCCACCTACGTAGTAAGTGTTGTTTGCACCTTGGAGTTCGTTTTCGACTTTATCGTAGAATCCATGCTTCATATCTGTGTTGAAGATGAACGATGATGTTATGAGTAATTATTGGAGTTGCAGGAAGAACTATATATGTATAATAATAATAATAATTAAGAAGTAATTAACCTTGTGTTTGGACATGAGGGAAGTACTTGAAGCGGCGTTGCAGAATTATCTTAACTTCTCCTCCCATTCTTTTAACTACATCAACAGCTAGCTGTGATACCTGTGGGCCCATGATCTCAGCTGAGTTTCCGTACGACCAGAAAAGGAAGATGTTTGTATCTGAGTAGAATTTTTGCATTGCTACTGGATTTCCTATTGTTTTAGGATCATCCATGAATTCTCCAAAGTAGTAGAATCCCACAGGAAAGTGCTCCATCCCTTTTATCTCCATCACCGTCGTGTAATAATCGATCGTCTGCACTTTACTAAAGAGCTCCTTTTCGAGCTCGGTAAAGTCCATTATCTCATGTTCATCACCTAGTAAGAGATGAAGGTTGGTTAATTATATATTGAAAGTATGGTTATGAGCACAAGTGTAATATGTGTAACGCCTCGAGCCTATGGGGATGAGAGCCTGTTACGTTACGGTGGCACAAATGTTCTTTCTCGCTTTGCCAAGATGGTTAACCCAAGTTGCTAGAGAGTCCATTGAACCCATATTTACTTATGCTGCATTGACATCCCTTACTTATTCGATGTGAGATTGTCATATCCTTAAAAATAGGAGATGCATACCTGCTGAAGTTACAGATGGAGATCGGTAAGTCTTGCCATGCACGAAAGGGAACGATCCAGACACGATCAGTTTGTCGAAAACTAGAGTGTTCGTATCTCCATTTTGCTCGACATCAACATTGATGCTAGAGGAATGGCGTGTGATTGAGGTCACTCGAGTGTTGCAGAGGACTTGTGCCGGTAGAGAACGGCTTATCTTCTCCCAGAAACTCATGTACCCACCTCTGAATCTTCTAATCTTTCCAGCCATGGAGGTTCGAGTGAATTCATGTATGTATGCATAAGGCATGTCCTGAACAAATCCGTAACCAGAAGCAGTGTATCCATACGCTACAGATTTAGGAACAGATTTCAATCCACGGCTCTCGAGAAAGGCCGGGGTGAGCTCGGAGGCAGATGCGCTCACAGCATGAACTCCGATTCTACCTGAGTTCTTAGCCTCCTCCTGAAGCTGCAGAGTAAGAGAGATGACAGAAACATAGTCATCTGCAACTTGGATGTCTTGAAACTTGCCGGTGTAACTATCAATCAAGGCTAGTTTGTGTGAGTCCATTTCTTCAAGTTCACACCCCAATTCTTTTGCTAAATGGAAGATAGTTGGAGAGCTGCTAGCGGCTAGGACTTGTCCTCCAAGATCATAGAACTTTCCTGCAATTAATATTATAAGTATGTGAGAAATTTTGTGATCAAGTAAGTAGGCAAGAGTGAAGAGTAGAGTAAATGTTACCTTGAATATCAACTGATTCACACATGCCACTAACTGTGTGATATTTCTCTAGGACTGTTACATTATTGTAGCCAAGCTTAGTAAGCGCATAAGCTGCAGATAGGCCGCTTGGTCCGCCACCTAAGATGGCGATTCGTGTGTTCAACGGAGACGATGGATGTAGCTTCGAGAACTCGTCCTCGATCGAGTTTTGAGGCTCCATTTTTAGAACCTATGCTACTTGCATTACCTGAGAAAGATCAAATATGTTGTGAAAAAAGGCAACTTCATAGTTCATATGGTTGGTTACATGATTTGTTATATACTAATATTTTCTTTATTCTAATATTTATGTTTCGTTTCTTGAATATATATGAAATATAAAATCAGACGGTGAAAATAGTACACTCTAGTGTTATCTAAAGGGTTGGGCCAAGCCTTGATACAGGTGCTCCACCATGGGCTAATTTGAAGTTTTCAACAATTTTAAATAAGACCCGTCGTGCCAAATGAACTATTATTACT
Organism: Mentha longifolia; assembly: GCA_001642375.2. Classification (NCBI taxonomy): domain Eukaryota; kingdom Viridiplantae; phylum Streptophyta; class Magnoliopsida; order Lamiales; family Lamiaceae; genus Mentha; species Mentha longifolia. The sequence continues at coordinate 40,024,883 of CM038113.1, read as the reverse complement.
ATTATAAAATTATTTATTATTCTTATCAATTTTGATATATCTATATTCCTTTTTATTTTCATTTCTAGGGATATTTTGGTAGTTTGAAACATATATATGTATATATTTTATATATACCTTGATTTAAGATCAAATTAAAGTCATATTGTATCAAAATTGTTCAAATTAAGATGAAATAATCTAATATTTAGTGAATATTGATTAACATGATTGAAGGTCTCCACTACTCATATGTCAACTAGATAACACAAAGATACGACAACAGTAACAAATTCAAAATCAGATTTACTAAAAAAAAGTCATCATAACCATAATCACGTTCATCAAGCTCATCATCATCATCGTCCTTTGTATTCAATAACTATTAGCTATAATTACTAATCAATTTCTTCAATAACGGATATGGAAGTTTCCACAACACAAAATAGGATTTGATCCTCTCGAGTAGAAGTATATACCTTTCTAAAGAGCAGAATTTGGAACGCCAAAACAGCCCTCTTGATTTCGCTCCACCAACATAAGAGCTTCGGAATTTCATTGCCACAAAAAGAAAACAAATTAGGAAAGAACTCGGAATAAAGGGCTATGATCGATGCAGAAGAAATGCAGGTAGCTGATGATTCTTTAAGAATTGAAAGAAATGAGAGCATAATAAATAAATTCACATATTGTTGTTATATACTGCTTTGCACTATTTTAAACTCCCAAAAATAAAACTAAGATTATGAAATGCCAAATGGCAGTAAAGAAGAAGATTAAGAAGTTTACCGGAACTCCACTAATATTAATGGGAATTTCACAAATAGATGCCTTTTATAGTCAAATGGGAATCGGACAAAAATCGTTTGTATCAAAATCTTTCATCGTCGGTTGCCCCAAGAATTCCTACCTTGAGCGCTGTCTTTTGTGAGCAAATATTCGGATCTTATGCCTTTGTTTACGACACGTGGCGATCTGTTATTGGCGAATTTAGTTAGAGAATAGTAGTATTGATTTAGTACAATGATTTTGTAGTTAGGATCTTGGATTCGACGAGGGCGTGACGAATCATAATAAAAATTTTGTTTTGATATTGGATCATTGGGCGATTTAGCTTATTATTTGTCTGACAAGTGGAAACAAGCAGCTGCACCATATCTATCCATCTATTCAAAACATTTCAGTTGTCCTTGGCTCCACTATATAATATTGTGTAGAAACGGATATAAATATGTTCCTGTTATTTTATATTCAAAAAATACATCAAGTTGAATGAGACAGACGGAGACAGAATACTATTTATATTAGTTCGGCCTTCAATGAAGCCACCTCCAATTTAGCTGCTTCAGCTGCAGCTTGAGCCTCAGCCTCCTTTGCCGAGGCAACCCTGCCTTGGTCACAGCAGCAGCCAGCCGGTTGGCGAGACCGACCTTCTCATTCTCCAACTCCTGTTAGACCCGAGATGCTTCGGTGAATCAACTAGTCCCCTCGTCAAGGAAACTAGACAAGTCCGAAGCCTCCTTCATCAGTACTTCCGCGAGGCTAGTGAATTTAACGGCCATTACCTCGGCACCCTACAAAACCCTTAAAAGTATTATTATACAGAAGGAAGAAATACATTAAGGCTCTCAACTAGCTATCATACCTCGGGAAACGGCTGACGCCGATTCACCAGTTCTCCAACTGGCTGATCCAATAACCCAGCAGAGGATCGGCCTGTGACTAGGGCACGACCACCCACGGCTGATGCAGCCATAGTCACCTTCGGCGCCACTCTGAAGACGCTTCGGCAGGTGCCTTCTCGGAGGCAGAAGGCTCCACAGACCTCGGCCTCTTCAGGTTATTCAACAGCTTCACTGCAGTTCGAAATGCAAACACACTCAAAAAAAAAAAAAAAAAAAGAGAAGAGGGGGCATGAAAAAGAAGAATGCCGAGGCGGGGCCTCACCCTTTGCCGGATCCAACATGGACTAAGGGTCGAAAGGGCTCAACCCCAGACAAGCGAGCTCGGCCTCATCATACTCTCCAGAAGTGACGCCGAGCTCCCTCAAAATTCTCTCTAGGTCATCGAACCTCTCTTCGGTGTTCTAGTCCCCTAATGGATCAGTTTTCCAGACGAACTGGGACACCTCGTCAGACCAGCAGAAGAAATACCTCTTCTACCAGTTTGCGTGCTTAGACTTCGTCTTAACCCTAAATCCGAGGTTAGGGGAGAGGTAAAACCACCCCGTACTTGTTTTAAAGTTAAAAAACCTAAGGATCAATCCTAGGGTTAAAGGGACATCACGACGACCGGCCTCGACAACAAGACCGATGAGTTGTTTAAACGAGTTCGGCATAACTTGCCCTAAGGCCATGCCGAACTTCCGTAATAACTCATCACAAACAGGAAAAAGAGGAAGACAAAGACCGCAACCCAAACAGTCTTCGTACACGGTAAAAAACCCGACCGGAGATGAACAAGCCCTATCATCCGGACGGGGAACTACAAGTAAAGCAGAAACAGAAAATAAAAATCTTTTAGCAAGTTCTTGAACCCTAGATGCGTTCAAAATTGACGCATGTTCAAGAACATTGCCAGAATCCGGATCTATGGAAGGATACCGAACACTACGGACAACAGGCACGGCTGAATCTACGGTATAAACCTCAATACCTACAAATGGCGACGGAATAAATGTCGCCGCTAGGGAGACGAACTCATCACAGTTCTCGTCACTATGACTACCACTGACCCGGGAAGAAGAAGCCATGGTTAGAAAATAACTTACTTGTGCAAACGCTGTGGATGATTCCGACGGAAAAACGAGCGGTGGCGCTGCAAATTGCGAAAGGCGGAGAGAGAGAGAAAATTACAAAAATTGGAGGATTTTGAAATTCTGGGAAGTGTAAAGAGATGACGTACAAAGGAAGTTTTATCAGAACTTCCACTTTTTCACCTTTCCCCACATCTAATTACGCATCACTTTATCGAGAGTCCAACCGGCGCATTAATGAAAGTAACTGACACTCCGTGTTCGGCTTCGGCAAGACTGTAGGCCTTGACTTCGTCGAATTTATTTTTTGATGGGGCAAGCCACTTTTATCTGACCTCGTCTTAACGAGTCGGTACGCGATTGAGTTCGTCAATTCTATTTTTGACGGGGAAACGCACTTCAAACTGACTTCATCTTAACGAGGCGGTCCGTGATTGACTTCGTCAATTCTATTTTTGACGGGGCAACGCACTTGACATCACTCCTACCTCATTAATTTCTCCTAAATCACACCCTCGCTTCTCCATCTTTTTAGGGGGGGTGTGTCAGGATATGGCCCAGTACCTAGGCCCAAAGCATCAGACCCAATATAATTGTGCCCCGACAGTTAATCTTGGCCCAGACAGCTCGGCCCAACTGAAGATAAGAGACTTCATCACCAAGGCAACCAAGATTTCTACATCGACTACAACTCAAGCTCTAAGAGAGATATAGAAGTTCGGTATTTATCCATAAAGGAGAGGATCAAACCAAAGAGTTCAAATAGGAATAGACTTTGTATTAAGGTCGGGTTCCAATAGATTGAGAGGGAAGAACAATCTTGTAAACAATACACGCATACTAGCAATAACATTCATACTCTCTTTTGCTCTGTGGACGTAGATCTATTCCGGTAGATCGAACCACGTAAATCCTTTGTGTTCTCTTATTTTCGTGTTTATTAATTCCTCATCTACGTACATTAATCGCCTTCGGAAAACAAAATCGATCAGAGGTTAAAATTTTATTTATATAGTACAATACCCAATTTTTTTATGGAAGTACATCACAAACCTTTTATTCGTCTAAAAAATACTCAATGATATGTATCAGGGCGTGTCGTGAAATGGACGTGTTGTTATTGTAGCTATTATTAAGTGGCTATTTTTTACCATTATGATTATAAATAATGTATTTTTACAGAGAATATATGGCGATTTTTCCCCCTGAGAAAGAAAAATGTATTTTTGCAGAGAATATATGGCGATTTTTCCCCCTGAGAAAGAAAAATTGCTGCAACTCCTTTTACCATTCTCAACTTAAGCCCTGTTACATTGTTTTCTGCTCTTTAGTGACAAAATATATGAAATTTAGCCAGATACATAATCCTCGAAAAACAATACAATAATGTAACTAAACATAAGTTGAAAATTTACAGTGGACGAATGAAATGCGGAGTAGCAGTTGAAGATCACAATAATTTAATTAGCTGTTGGTTTCTTCATGCTGCTAGCTAAGCTAGCTACCATGTTGTTCCTTAATTGTACAAGAAAGAAACATCGACGAGTCAGAATTTAGCATATTTTGATGTAATTGTGAGTACTATAGCGTTGAAGATTTCACCCTCTGCAACAACCAAGATTTCACTGTGGGAAACCGAGGATCCAATCATATTTGTAGTACACTCTCAGTCCGGTTACTGTTGATTCACATATTCCGATCAAATGTATCAAGACTAGCTGGACGGAGTACGTAATCAGGAAAAGAAAATATATTTAGTAATTTAAATTCAGATATATGAGTTGTTCTCACTATTTCACTGACTATAATTATAATTACGGTACATGTGGACGATCATCAATTAATGCAATAGAAAATATCACAACATGATATCCGATCGGGCTGTGAGCCTCTTAAAGAAATTAGTAAAGAGTGGGGGAGTCTTCCCCCTCAGCTTCGGGTGCCTCAGCACGTAGCACCCGTACACCAGCGCCACGATCTGCAGCGGCGTCACGTACAGCACGAACGCCGCGCAGAGGCAGAAGGCGGCGAAGAGCGCCGACGCCCTCGGGTCCCGCCAGCTCAGCACCGAATGCACCCGCTCCGCCTGCATGGCCAGGTCCCCCACCACGGTCTGTATCCTGCCCCCAATGCTCCTCAGCCTGTCGTACCTCATCCTCACCACGTCTGTCCCCCTCGACGTCGGGAACGTGTCGAACTCCTCGTCCAGCTCGTCGTGCCCCACCGTGTCCGCGTGCGACAGCCGGATGTCCATGTGCGGCGGGTGGCGCGGCTTCCACCTGTAGTTCCAGATCCCGATGAAGAAGAGGTAGAGGAAAAACGTGGGGAGGATGAGCTCGGGGTAGAGGATGAGTATCACTAGCAGAATGTGGATGAGAAGAGTCGTTAAAGGATTCTTCCAATGGCAGATTTCGTCGAACCACTTCACAACCGCCACCAATCCGCTTAGAATACTCATCACTCTAAAAAAATTCGCCTTCGCTTTCCTCACGCTCCACATGTGCGATCCCACATCGAGCATGTACTCAACCGCCTCCTTCTTTAAAGGAGGCTCCGCCCTCCCCAAGCGCGAATGCACTATCTGAATCGCCTGGTGTCGCAGCACGTCGAGCTGGATCACCGACAACGGGTGAACGTAGTGCATTTTCGGCAGCAACGGGTGCGTGTACTTATGCAGCATGTTGAAGTACGAAGCGCACGAGAACCTCACTGCCAGCTGGATTTCCCCCATTTTCTTAACTCCCGAAGGCTTCAGCACTATCAGAGGGTACGAGTGCGTGTACACGCGCTCCGTCTCGAGCGTGGACAACCTGATCCTGACCTTCCCGATGCTGGTGTCGTGGTGGTGGTGGTGGCCGTTGTCGAATACTCCGAGGGTGAAGACGGTGCACGGGTCGAACACCTCCCACGTGTACTGCTCGTTCCACCTGGGCGACACGCTGTCGATGATAGTCCGCGTCCGGATCCACTTCGGCCCGTACTTGGCCACGCAGTAAGCGTCGGTGGATCCGCGGCCGTCTTTCGACTTCATCGCCGCGAGCCCCGTCGCGCTTATGATCCCGACCTCCAGCACTCCGATGCCGGACTTCCACAGCAGCTTCGAACTCGGCCGGTAATCGCTGCTGTGGTGAGTCGACTCGTCCAACACGTGGTACCCGCCGTCGAGGCTGATCCTCAGATGGATCTTGCTTGCGAATTTGATCTCCTTCTTCGGTGGCTCCACGCCGGAATGCTTCTCCAGATTCAGCCACCTCGCCGGAACCGGCTTGTTGTCCAGTCTTTTGATGACGGAGTTCAACGACACCAAACACCTCCCTAAAACCTCGTCCCTGTTCTCCACCATCAAAAGCAACGGCTCCTCGAACGGCTCCGCAACGACGAAGACCAGATCCTCGTTCCACGTAGGGTTCACGCTCTTCACCGCCGAAACCCTAGTTCTGATGACCTGGCTTCCGATGTTCACCTTCACGCATACTTCCGGCGGCTTAGTCTTATCGCTGGGAAGCAAATCCTGGCACTGGATAACATTAACTCTGAGATACCACAGCCTAGGAGAGAGATAAACCTTCCCCCGAATCCTCGACACCCCTTCGCTGCCGACGGCCGCCGCGTCGGAGTGCCAGGCGTCGGAGAAGGCCTCGTCGGCCTGAGTCCCCTTCCAGATGGCGAGCATGATCTCCCCCTTCTTCAACTTCTCGCCGCCCTTCTTCTCGTCCAGCTTGTACCACTGCGGCGCCAGGGGGCTGTCGGGCGGGACCCGGCGCGGGACGTCGAGGAGGTCGAAGGTGACGTGGCCGATGAAGTCGTCGAGGATGGGGCCCTTGTCCTTGACGGCGATGTCGACGTGGGAGGCTTGGAGCTGGTCGTGGGCGAAGGCGAAGACGAGGTTCCACACGGGGTCGGACTTCTTCTCGAAGTGCTTCGTCACGCCCTTGTAGTTGCCCAGCTTCACCTCCACGTACGGGTCGCACGTGCCGGTCACGTCTTTTGCCGGGAGGTCCCTCGCCTTCACGACGCGGACGTAGAGGTACTCCATTTGCTCCACCAGGTCGTAGGCGGAGACCACCTTGTCGCCGCCCATGATCACGCCGGAACCGGCGATCTTTGGGGCTGTTTGCCTCAGGGCGAACTCTTCCGGTACCTTGTGCATGTTTCTTGATTTAATTTGTTTGGGAGAATTAGAACAAGTGTGCGTACTGCCTTAGACGAAAATCTGCATGATTAAAATTCTCTCTCTCTCTCTCTCTCTTAGCTGAAGGTTGATGGCTTTACTTGATCAAGCGAGTGAAAATGATAGACGGGAGTAGTTTTGAGTTGCTGCAACCATCTTAGAATTTTAGCAAGTGACTTGCATAACTAGTAAAGCCACACCCCTTGAAAAAGAAATAAATAGTTGGTATACGTGATAATATTTTTTTCTTGAAAACCAAATGATTAATCTAAATAATTTAAGATTGCGTGGTGAAGGATATCATATATTTTGTATGCACCAAATGATCTTGTTTCTGTTGAAGCAGATACATTCCACGTGCAAATGATATATAGTTGTTCGTTCGTTCTGAAATTGCATTGACCGCTTCTCTACTCTTCTTTTTTTCTTTTTCTTTTTCTTTTTCTTTTTTTTTTCATTTTTTTTTTTTTTTCATTTCGGAATTCATGATAATTGCTGCAATGCTTGATACGATGCGGACTTGTCTATAGCATTAGTTGGGCATAAAAGTAAAGAAGAATTATTATGGTGTCTAATTTAATTATAAAGATAGTGACATTTTCAAGACTTTAGAGAGAGATAATACATAGTATTGGTGTTATGTTTGCGCCTACAATTTATCTCCAATTATCACTCCAAAGGTGCATTATTAATCTACTTACTCTAAATGCCGATAATTAAAATAAAATAATAATAATAAATAAAAAAGTAAAGAAAAGAAAAAAGAAAGAAGCTATAAAATGACATAAAAGTAATTGTACTTGCATTGACTAAATCAATGGCTTGCTTGCCTCATCGATATCGATCATCAACAAACAGATTCAGGCAAATGAAATGATTGTGTTAATCCATCAATATTATATTAGTATCATTAATTAATGTCACTTTCAAACGAAATAAGTACTAACTACTAATGACGGAGAAGTAGTGTTAGCTTAGGTTGGTTGGACAAGAAACAGCAACCTGTAAAACCTGCAAAATAAATAAATAAAAGCTCCCAATATATATCCCCTAGTATTTTGCTTAAACAAATTGGAAACAAAATAATAATAATACTACTACTACTTAGACTATGTATGTTTTGACGAAAATGTCCCTAATTATACTTAATTATTACTAGGAGTATTTAGTTATTCCTATATGAGATACAAACAATGAGATTTATTTTCTAAGTAAACAAGCTGAATTCTTCAACAAAAAGTTATCGGCACTGCAGTATCATTCAAGGGCATAAACATCATCATAAGTTTTTTTTTATTCAGCATATCAAGCACGTGTTCTGTTCTAACAAAACACAATCGCATTCTAAATAATGGTAGTGTAGCAGTAGTTCTGAAATCAGAAACAAATTGTTCAATTTGTCAATAGTTATATACTGCTAAATTCCATGCAAAGTTTCCATGCTGAAATACAGTCTTACTTGATAATAATCTAAAACCTTTTGACTTGAACAGGCACCCCTTGCCTCTTCCCGGACTCGAGCATTGCATCCAAAACAGCAACATCACGAGCGCCTTCAAGAAATGAAAGGCGAGGCTCAACTTGGTAGCTGCCATCCTTCTGCACAGAAACGAAAAGAATTACAAAAAAAAAAAAAAGAAAAAAAAAAAAAAAGAAGAGATTATTATAACCAAAGAGAGGATGTCTCAAGAAGAGGAAATAAGGATTTCTACCGAGCCATCAGAAACTAACAACGAAGAGAACTTAGTTACATCTAAAAACATCGCAATTCTCACACAAATTACACCATCTGAAGATGCAAATAAGAGCAAGAAAAACAAGCAGGAGTTGGTATCAGATGATATTGGCAGTACCTTAAGGTTTGCCTCCGATATATCTGAGAAAAAAGTTTTAAGCTCATCAGTCACACCACTGAAAGGGTAAAACATTCTTGTTTCTTTCCCATTAGCCATATAGAGAACAACCTGTCATGATATCAAGATACATAAAATATAAGTTTGCTGTATTTCAGATGTAATTCTCTCAAATCAAGCAGTATATTTTCCTATTGATTGGTAAAGCAAATAAAGAGAGATTAGATGATAAGATGCCTTTTGTTTAAGTTTCATTTCCTAAATAGGCAGATTGTAGGGCGGTTGGTAGGTAGTATCCATGAATTAGTGAGATTACTTTCTGATACTCTTTTCCTATACATAGCCGTTATGCATTCGGAAGGACAAGAGCATGATTCACCAGTTTCTCTCGAATCTAGAAAGTTCATTTAGAAATAACTTAATCTTGTAATATATATTATCCCAAGGACCAAAAAGTTCGTTTACCGTGTATCCATGCTTCCCATCTTTGGTTCCGCGCTCAACTTGTAGTGTTCCTTTCAAGCCCACAATTCGCCACGTCACCTATGAGCCAAGAATTGCAAATTTTGGCAAGTGTTCCAACTCTCAAAGTAACATCATCAAATAGAGAACTCATCAAGATAGATATGGAATCTATATTTCATACCTTTGGAGATCTAGATGAAACCACCATCACAAAAACTCCAGAACTACCGTTCTCCAGTTGACTAAACGGAGAATGGAATAAAGAACAACGAGAGATGTGAAAATGCTAAATTTCAAACAAGACTGAAGTACAAATATTGATATTGTATGACTGCAAAATCTTACATTGTGGAGGAGATATGATCTGGAGCAGGCAGAAGTGGATCAACGTGAGATGTTAAGGCTGACACTGAAGTTACCTCACATCCAACGAGCTTTTAATATGCAAGAGAGACTATTAGAGCCAAATACACAGTTGCAAAGATGTTAATAGGAAAAAAAATACAAAAATAGCAGTCAGTGATCGTTATCGTTAAAGGTAAAGAACAACATTTTGCATGAAACTTTAATCTTACTGCAGGGTTTTGTTACAAGATTTTCATAGTTTTTAACATGAAAAGCATAGGACTGTTAAACTGCAGTAGATTAGGCAACTCGGAAGATGCTTTTTCTTCAGCAGATCTTTATCCTATACTTTTTGCAGTTAAATCCTTATTATTCTTTTAGCCAGGCGAAAAACCTGACTATAGGATATCGAACATCTATATTGAATTAATCCAATAACAAGTTTATAAATAAATCAAAGATCAAACCCCATCAGGCGGGAAAAAAAGAAGGATGCATTTAACTAACGTTAACTCACCATTCTTAACCCAGAAATGAAATGGACACCCATATCTAGAATGAATCCTCCCTGCCAAAACAGGATAACCTTTTAGTCCAAAGCACTGAAATTTTTATTTCATTTATAGGATAAGAAAAAAGTGACTCACTGTTCATACACCAAAAAGTTGTTAACATAAAGCTCAGATTCATCAAAGTGGAATTATGCTTGTGCTAATACAAAACAGAGAAATATAACTGCAATTACAATTTTGACTTTTGGAGCAGGATGAGTCTAAAGTATTGCATCCATACGCAGAAAAGAGAAGATCGATTGATATGCAGAAGGCTACTCAACAGTTCTAGCATTGAAATAAACAAACTAAGCTTGTGTTCGGTTATGCAGTAAAACTTACATCAAATCCACGTCTCCAAGAACTTGAAAAGTATGGATTTGAGCTATTCATTGATCCTTCAATAATGACATGGATATTAATAATGTCTCCGATTTCAACCATTAGCTTTTTGCCCTGTGAAACATGCAATTCTTTCATATATCAGGTGGGTAACAACAGTAAAAAATAAATTATATACCAGTGTGAGGTACCTCCACAAAGGCAGGCTCAAAACGATAGTTTTCAGCAACTGCCCAGATCGGGGCTGGCTTAATAGTGGCATAGCTCAATATTGCTTTTTCAATCTCAGTAACAGCTGCATTAGCAAAGCAGTGATCAATTAACCATTATTACTCACCAAGGATATACAGTTCGTAATGACATGTATCACTGGCAACATCATGAGTTCAAGATGTCATATACTCTCGCCAATGTGCAATTTCTGAGCTGCACTTACAGCCTTAAGGTCTTGAGTAATATATGTAAGGGGAAATAATATCTAACAAAGATATTATTGTGAATTACAGAGAACCATCAGATTCAGGTCGTCAATTTGAGGTGCATACATCACTATATCAGTTCTTTAAAAGAACATAATAATACTTTTGTGCAGTCCATGTTTTACTGTTAAGGCAAGATATCTGTAACCTTACTGGAGCATATCTAATTTGACTCGTCGCCACACAACAATCAAATGCATGGATAAACTCCTCTAAAACTGAAATAAAGAAAGAAAGATCGCACTTACAAGCTGCAGCCGGTTTCTCTTCAGAGCCAGAAATTTTCGTAGAAGCAAACAAGACATGCACGAAAATATACTGTCAGTTATCCCATTCGAGCAATTAGAGACACATCTAGATCTGGTGACGTACAAAAAGGTTGTAGAAACTTATGCACAAATCTTATGTAGGATGCAGTGTATACATTTAACAGCCATCACCTTGCAGGACATGTTTTCCGGCCTTGAGTAACCTCAGTGACATATCCACCTGAACAAAATATGTCTCTAGTTAAAACCACATTAGAGCCCGATGCGGGTTTTTGTATGCCAGTGCTAAAAAAGCAGCATCTAGTATAAATTTCTAGAATCATATCTGTATCTAATCAGCAGAATATTTAGCCTAAAGGGAATATGTGGACATGCTCAAGGTGTATGCGCCGACAAACACAAAAAAGAGATGGAACATTTGCCTGAATCTGTCCGGCAAGAACCACGGCGACACCAATGATGGAAGCATCTTGAATGATTTCTTCAAGTCCTGCCTCTCCCCACTTACATTCGACGTCAGGGACAACTTTTTAGCAATCTCCACAGCGTTTCCAGCTGATTCCTGAATAAAGTGAATGTTATAGAGCAGTTTAGCTTTAATTGCTTCTCATGCTAAAACTGCAAGAACAAGCTTATGTATTTTGCAATAGATGATCCGAATCCATTTAAATTCAATCACATGCTACATCCTATGATATTCGCCATAAATAAGAAGAAATACTACAAATCTAGAAGGAAGGTCATTCTCTGTCCCAAGATGATTGAGTAAGCGAAGGGAGAAAATTAGTATCTGCACATAACCCAGAAATATATTCTCGAGCTTAATCACTGTTCATCAAACCAATATTGAATCAGGAAAAAAAAAAAAAAAAAAGGAATACTAAACCCCTTCCCAAATTGCAGCGAGCCGATCAAAAAATTATAGGAGAGGAGAGAGAAGAGATTTTGCCTGAGTGCGACTCCAAATGGCTCGGAGAACAAATAAGTGGGAGATTTCAGCTAATCTGGGGATGTAAGTATTTCGAACGAAAATGCCAGCTCCAAGAATGGCTATATGCGGTGGCTGCTGCTTCGCCATTGATGGCTGCTTCTGCTTCTGCTTCGAAAAATACAAAATTTTCTCTCACTTGACTAGTTTTGATGGAATACCTGCCTTGGATCTTGGTAGTTGACACCCTTTTCCCTCAGAACGTTTTCTTTGATTATTATTTTTTTTAACTTTTTTTTTTTTTTCGAGCAGACGGTTACTCACAGAATGGATTCGATTCTTTTATTCGTTTTTTTTATTCGTATAAATTTATGGATTCAATGGAAATAAATAAAACATTAAGAATCGATTAAATATTACTTATAGAACAAAAGTTCAAAACGCATGGAATCATCCCTTAATAGGAAAAACGTTAAGGTTCTTTCCTAAAAATTTAAAAGCGTATAGTTGGAGAACTAAAAATGTATGAAACCTCTTTAGCTATTTGTGCAATTTATGTTATGGGCCACATATAATGAAATACTCCGTATATTGCATACATATCAAGATACTTTCTCCGTCCACAAAAAGTGTCATGAGCTCTTATGGCACCGATTTTGGCAAGCTCAATATTTATTATGCAATATCTTAATCCTAACTAATTAAACATAACCCTCTAATTAGAGTTACATAGGGTTAATTGCATGACAAAGAACGAGCTTATAAAAATCCACACCACAACTAGCACAATGCACCCTATGTGGACAGAGGGAGTACTATACACGGGACATGAAACTGAGGAAAAAATCAGTAAAAATCTCAGATAACAGTTCAATTGTGTGAACATGGATTCTCAAAATTTGCATCTAGAAATAAATTTAAAAAAAAATTAAAAAATGCTTTTTTTGAGCATTCAATGATACAGTGGATTGTAAGTTGTAACGAAGCCTAATGGACGAGCCTGAAAACGAAAACAGGACTAAAAAACTCGGTGCATTCATATTCCGCTTCCAACGGAGGTATGTATATCTCTTCACGGGGTTCCTCGTTTACACCAGCCTGTGTTGCATATTCCAGTGCCATCTCATAATCAACCTGCAGAGTAATATGTAAATAAAAGACATTCATTAATGAACGAATGACACATTCAACGAAGTTGTTTGGACGAGTTCATCCTGTAATGCATTTCAATCCCCAACTCTCATCTTGAACTATTTTTTAAGTGATTCATGGATTTGGTCCACTTAGTATAAAGTCATTTGAAATCCTTCACTCGAACTTCTCCAAAGATCCCTAGCCGGACTGCAATCTTAAGTTATTCCCAGACAAAACAAGCTCCCACGTTGCACATCGAGTACTATTTTATAGTTATAGTGCAGAAAGTTCACTAGTCAATTCAGTAATACTCTGTTCATTGCAAACCTATTGTTTTTCATCATGGATAACTAGGATAATTTCTGACCTGTTCCACGTGTTGAGCAAGCTTTTCTCGCAGTGTTCCTTCAGTTACTAAGTGAGTTGAAACTTGTTCAAGTAAATCTGCATCCTTTCCTTCGTAACGTCTTTTCTTAGAAGCCTGAGAGCGTGACATCTCCTTCAAGACCTCATATATAGCACCTGTGGCATTGGGAATGTACCTGTGGAACGGTAGATATTAAGTTTAGCTTCATGTAGGTCAATATCATATTCTGCTGAGAGTGCAGAATCAACATTTTTTTAAAAAGTTGTGTGGATGACTTGTAAAGGCCGTGATTGTCACGTATTACAAAAAAAAGACTCACTTGCTCAAACTTCGCTTTCTCTCTTGCTGCTCACGAGCCTGTATTCTTTTCACAATCTTGGATTTTAGCTGGATGCAGCATTGCTGAATGGCTGTCTGGAAACATAATTTCTCTCAAGTCTTAAGACTACCTCAAAAATAGTAATATGCTGAAATTTATCATGAATGTTCATACCTTGACAGCAGAGGCTATTTCACTAATGTCGTCACCAATATATTCCTTCCCAGTCCCTTTAAATGGAATTTTGGTGCTTACAATGCTCACAAAGACACCGATCTTGTCTTGGGTCTGGTTGATCTTGTAATTGCTCCAACTGGAAAATGAGACTCAATTTTTAGAATGACCATTTTTAATTGCAGGTTCAACACTCCAAAATAAAGCTCAACGAGCTACCCAAGTTGAATCAGAATATGTCGTGAATACGTAAAGAAATGAATAAAAGCAGAAATGGTCCTTCTGAATATTACTTTGTCTAAGAGCTACTGGATTAATCAGAAGTATGTTCTTATGTAACACAGAATAGAATAGGTGAATCTCTTACTTGATTCTCTTTACAGCAGTTCTGGTGACAACATCTGCACCTTGCTCAAACAGAAGTGGAATCCGGTTAGCAAACCGAAAATGTTAAGACCCTGAAGAGTATAGCCCACATGAATAGATCTCAGCCGGATGCCGCATGAAGAGCATTATGAAACCGGATGTTATAATTCTTTTCGAAAGCATTACTAAGATACCTAACCTTACAGTGTTGACATTATTCAGAAGTGAAATGGATGATGTCAAGAGCAAAATTATACCACGTGCACTGAACATAAACATCATAGGGATATTATAGTCGACATGTAGCAAAAGGATATGACTATTGGCGAGACAAAAGTAAAGAATCATGAAGAAGCCTATATATCTGGCACATCGTGCATGTTAATCTAATCTACAAACAATTCATAAAAGATTCAACTCCAGAGTACGTACAGAATGTTACAGATTATTGTTAGAAAAGGAACTGTATGGATGAACCTTAGCACTGGGTATATGAGCAGATAGAGTTGCCGATTATGTTGTACATCTAAGATACGAGGTCCACTAAGGGCTAGGGCATGTTACTCTTATTCCAAATAAATTGTATGACGTAATCGGGAGAGATAGTTGGGAGTAATTTCTTAAAAGATGTGCAAGCTAAACAGATCAAGGAAATCTTGGAAGAGTAGGAATGGGCAGTAAGCTTGCCATCAATATCACTCAAAACCCTGTCAACAAGTTCGAACCAAGAAAATTGAAACCAACTCGTTTGTTGATTTGCTTGTAAAGATTCAGAATTGAAACAGGTGAGGGGTTTATCTTCAAGCTGAGACTGCAATACAGAGCTTTAGGGGAGTATTTCAAAATAAGTTTTATGCTCTTACGTAGCTGCACCATAGCATTGTGTTCCCTAAGAATACACTAAAAGGCCACCTAGCCACCTTCAAGGGCCAGGCACCATTGGCGAAAAAATCAGGGGCTCTGTATTTTGGGAGGGATGAACTAACTACCCTTGAAAAGTAGATTATTATAATCAAAAGAATCAGAGAGAGAACTAACCTGTTTCACATCCTTTCCACCCAAACTAAGTCCTGCTTCAACAATGAAAGGATGGCCCTCAAACACTTGAGCACTGCATGAGATGATTACTACAATTGAATCTCTCTCTTCTTGTTAAACTAAAACTTCAACGAACAAGTAGGAGAGAAAGATACAGGAGCCTAAGAGCTAATGCTACCTTCCTGAATAAGTAGCAACCATATCAGGATGCAATTCCTTTATAATCCCTAAACGTAGATTATATTCTCCAGCAGGACTAAGGCACTGCAATTGATCACGGCCGGGTTAGTAAGTTAATGAAATGAAAGCAAATAAAATCTGAAACTAACTGAATGTTACAACCAAAGGCTGCAAAATGAGAGACACAGGGCATAAATAACCCATCATCAAACTTTGGAAGAATAAAACTTACATCACCACTGGGATCATCAAACTTTGCTTGGCGGAACAACTGATGCATGCGAACAATTTGCTGAGAGGTTAGAGACTTCACAGCCGTTTTTGGAGAAAAATCTGGACCCAATTCTCCTACGATATATAATTAGAAGAATCGAGTCAACAGAGGACTATAGACAAGTATTACCTTATTTGGAACTTATCAATCATCTTAACATACAAATAGCAACAAAAAATAAAGCGTAAATGCTACTCTATGATCATGAAGCATGGTTCAGTAACCATTCCAAATGGAATGTGAAAAACCAGTCCACATTCACGAAGATAGCTAGCCTAAAAAATCCTTAATAGATGCTCCTATACATAAAACTAAAGATCCCTTAACTCTTGATATTTATCAGAGTTTTAAGTTTCTATGAGAATAACCACACAAAACATATGATAACTAGAGACAAAAACCATCTATATAACAACTTGATTAGATTCATTTAGATTTTATCTACCCTTAAATAAAATTATCATCACTTTTACTCCACTGTTACATATTACAGCTTCAAAGACACCAATAAGTCCTTGAGGAAGCATATTACTACAAACATATATACATAAAAATGTTTCAAAGTTGAGATGATAATCATATTAGTAGTGCTTATGGTTCAAAAGCTTAGAAAAGCTCAACAAGTCTCATAAAGGGGACAGGTTGGAACCATTACTAGGGGGCTTATAAACTCTTGCAACTTATGATCTTTCCATATCTCAAAACCTTGAAAACCTGCATTATTCTTTTTAAATAACAGCAACTGCATGCACATCTTACCAATCAAACGCTCAGCATGGGCCTTCCCAACATTAACAAATTCGTGCTGAAGAAATTGCAAAAGATTTTGCTTGGAAGTTTCAGCAATAAGTCTTTTTATCAAAAGCAAGTCAACCGCTGAAGGATGGTACTTGGTCTCTAGAGGAGCTGGAGGCATTATTTCTGTCCTTCTACCAAATCTCACGCTCACATTTTTACTGCATTAGCAAGCAGAGAAGTATATTGGTGTACTAAATAAGATAGTAAGAAAAAGAATTATGGGCTTCGGAGAAAAAGGGAGACGGAATAGCTAGTACTCTGGAGATTCTGAAAGAAACTTGAAAAGAAATTGTGCATAAGGAGTGATGACAGCCATTTGACGCATGTAATGCAATATTTTAGACTGCAGAAGCAAGGAAAAGTCTTATGTCAGGAAAACAGTCTACCACAAGGGAATGAAATGAACCTTAGTTTTATTTATGAAATTGTACACGATAGGTTGTCCAGTTTCCCTCAATGACTATCTGGATTTCAGCTCCATGCCATCTTTCGTGATTCTCTCGTTTCTCGTGTACATGAATGTGAGGAATATTCCTGGAAATTAATGAAGTGCGGTACTATCAGTTTCCCGCTCACATCACTATAGCAACATTGAAAAGATGCTAGTCATGTTCAGAATATATATCTTCGCACCTATGAATATCTATATCTAATCGGCAAAATGTTGAAAAATTTTGGCCTTTCATTGAAGAAAAAATTTCAATAGGAAGCCCAGTACTCATCTTGGACCAGATAAGAGCCTGCACATAAGAAGCAAAGATAATATTCAGTCTTTGTGGGATAATGTCATTACCTCCACACAAAGAGAACAAACTCTCCTTTGCACATCGTAAGGCAATAAAGCAGCAGATGATGATATCATGACAAAATATCACCTCACATACTGATTCAGAGTCCATTCTTATCAATATAGCATGAAAAAATGACCAACTATAACCTACCATCTTCGCGCCAAGTCCATATTTTCCTCGGGTTTGTTTTAAGCCGTACTTAGTTCCAGAGAGAACTGCACAGATTTTACTCTTAGAAGGAGAACATAAAGAACAATACAAAAGATTGTGAATACAGTTTTTACTTTACCTATTTCACAGTTTTATACATTGAAAGCAAATTACAAGAGCCAAAAGTACAAAGTCTATGTCACTGTGACCGATGTAGGTAGAAACTACAATAAACCATAGAAAGAAACAAATAAACAATTGCGGTCAAGTTTTAGAACCTCGCCCAAACATATTAGGGATATCATCGTGGGGCATTCCTCTTCCATTATCCTACATCAAAGACTATGCAATCAGAAGTAGATGATAACAGCCTACCAGTATTGTGTGTCATAGAAATTCGAATTTAATAAAATTAGATAAAATGAAGTGACAGAAACACAATCACAAGGGCGTGGAAGAAATGTACTGATCTGCACCTTACAAGTGACTCGATAATATGAGGCCTCACGACACTTTAAGGGCTTAAAAGCTGCTTGTGCTTTGACTTTCTTCCCAAGAGCAGCATTCTTTGCCTGAGTCTCTTGGAAACGTGCTTCCTTGGCAAGTCTTTTCTGAAAAGCAAGAATTCAATACAATCCCTAGATAATTAATAGTAACCACATTCTAGCCACCAACTTTTGTAAGAACCTTTAGGACACGTGTAATCATGGAATCTCACCAAGGAAAAATCAGAGCACTAGAATAAAAAGTAAACACACCTCACGAGCCTTGGCCGTCTCAAAGTCATCATATAGCTCTTCATCAACACGTTTGTGGTTACCAAGACCAATCATGGAATTAAATTTGTTTCTTCCAATCTCTTCACTAGAACAACCAATCACAAAAGCATCAAGATCAGAAAAATAATTAATCCAGATCTAACTAATACAAACACAAAATCATACATACATTGTTATTTCTATGATGGGAAGCTCCGCTATTGCTTCAGCTGAATCAAGTGCATTTTCAACAAGCTCTCTAACAGTCGTGTACAAACACTTTCCAGGCTGTGAATACATATAATATGGATAATAAATGAATTCAGAACCTACATACAACAGATATGTACTAAAAATTTACAGGAAGCAAATCCAACAAGATCGACTTCATTCAGCCTCCGATTTTCATGTAAGTTCCTATCCAAAATTTTCCAGAATTTCTATCTTGAGTTAATAGTATTTAACTAAAAGTGCCATCACCGCCACTAGTTCTATCAAGCTTCATGTCCATTACAACCACAGGTGAAGTTATCACTATTTCCCCACTTGAGCACCATTATTTCTCGAGGAAAAACCGTTTATTATGACCCTCCCATGACAATGGCAGCACAATCACAAAAAAGGGAATCCACCATAAGAAAGCCAAAGATAGTAACTCCTACTTATGAAATAGATCTTTTGGGGAAAACATCAATAGGTCTTCAAAGTAAAATGAGATTTAAATAACCCATTGAAATGAGTGAAGTTGATACAAATCTGAAAAGGGGAAGATAAAAGCAAATTAAAATAGAAATGTAAAACCTCACATTATCAAATCCGGCAATATTCTTGTTGTCCGCAAAGAACTCCGCCGGAGATTCTGCAATAAACGCACAACATCAATTCGAAAGAAAACTCAGAAAACAAAAGAAAAACATTCAGCACCCATGAGATTTTGACCAACGCAGAGAGCCGTGGTAGAAGAAACTCGACAAACTAAAGCAGATTTTGAGTGAGGAAGCAGAGGTTACTTTGTTTGAGGAGCTGCTGGGCATCTTTTGGCTTTCTGGGTGCTTTCGATTTCGACTTTTTTGCTTCCGGTGGGCTCTCACTGCTTCCTCCGACTTCCATTTTCGTTGAAATTACGGCGCGCGCGCGCACACAGAGCGCTGCTGCTGATGATGTTTCTCCCGCGCGACGCAATACTCATCAATTGGCTTTTATTTTTATTTTTAACACGAAAAATCACCAGAAATTGCCTTTTCCAAGAATACTTTAGCTTACGTATTTTCTTCATGGGCTTGGGCTTTTAACCAGTAGAAAAGATTGGGCTGAGTTTTGAATTTTAATTTTAAATATAATGTAAAGATGGGCTTTTTGTTGGGCTGTATATGATTACAGTAAGTTACCTTTTGAGGTTAGTTTTAGTGCTCGTTTGGTTCAAGTTGGATAATAAAAACGGAATGGAATCAAGTCAAGTAAGGGAATAGGTAATGATAATGGTTACTTTTATTAAGTATTTGGTTCAATAGTAGAAAAAGCGTCACTTGTGAGGGGTTCCCTTTCTCATTGTTTTCCCTCCTTCTTGAGGGGTAACAATATAATGGATTGGGTTACCCCCAAGTAAGGGAAATAGATAACTTATTACTCAAACCAAACAATATGTAATGAAATCAATTACTTGATTCCCTTTCTATATCAAAAAAAACTTGAACCAAACTTGGGCTTAATCAGTACTGCATGAAAGTGGACAAAACTTTTTCACACTTTTAAGTATATACAGAGTAATGGTACGAAACTCTACGTGGACATATTTAATGTGTCAACAGATGACGTGACAATATTATAAATAAAAAATAATTTAAATATATACCTTAAATGCTAAATTTTACCAAAAAAAAACTTAAACCATACGAAAAAAACTCAACCCTAAATGAAAAAATTTAACCTATATTGCGTTGCCAAATCAGCGGTTGACACATTAAGTATATCCACCTTAGGTAGGGAAGCGTTTCTATATATATATACTCCGTATAATAAAAATTATATTTTCTGTAAAATCCCATATTCCAATACTGTATATAAAATCTAATTATGTCTACTAGTATTAAATTTTATATTAATGAGCAAAAATAACAATTATAAGTTTTGAATATTATACTCCTTTCATATCACTATAATAGTCTCATTTCGTTTGGACACAATAATTTAGGCAATACGGGCTCGTTTGGTTGGCGGGATTCTGCTCTGGGAAAGTAATCTGATTACAGGTTATTAAATTCTTGTATTTGGTGTAACAAGGAAAATAATTAGATTTCAAAAAATTAAATTCATGTGTTTGTTTCAAATTTTATAAAATTCAGAAAGTAATAAGAATCCTGACATCAAGGAAAGTTAGTTCAAAATTCAAAGATTCTTATTACATATTCCAACTTAGGTATTCTTTTTCCTTGATACATGGATTGTAATAATAATAATAATAATAATAATATTTATTATTATTATTATTATTATTATTAAAAAAATAATAGTAAAAACCAAAAACAAAATAATAATAATAATTTAAAATAATAATATAAGTAAAAAAATAATAATAATAACAAAAACAAAAACAAAAATAAAAATAAAATAATAAATAATAATAATAATAAATAATAATAATAATAATAATAATAATAATAAAATTTGATATTATGAAATTGATATTTTTTCAATGTAAAGGATAACTTGATTTCATATTAGAATCTAGACAATTTTATTGATAATATTCAAATACTGGATTGTTTTTTTTTATCAGACCAAACATTGGATTGTTGATTAGTTATGATTCATTTTCCTCAGAATAATATTTACCAGAATCATATTCCATAACAATTTTACTTTCCTGTTTTATTTTCCCAAAAATTACATTCCTCAAAATTATTTTCCCTTATAATATTATTTTCCTATCAACCAAACGAGTACATGTCTAGTGAATAAAGTCATGGGTTCTATTATAATTAGAATTGCCATTAGCTAAATTAAATAACTTAAGATAAATAATTTAGTGGGCTAAATGTCTAATTAAATAAGCTAATTTAAGTTCGTTTTGTATAATTAATTTTGAGCTAATCTTATTTTATTTTATTTTAGGTAATAATAATGATACTCGGCCATAATGTGGCCGGCCACATAAGGGCATTTTTCTTAATATACATAATTAAAAAATATAAATTAAAAGTTATAATCAATATTTAAATGTTTATAATATAATATTTTTAATTACTTTTAAATTTGAATATAAAAATATTTTTTCCTCCCTAATAATAATAATTTTTTTCTTTTAAATAAAAGACAACAAAATCTTTAAAGTAGTAACGATCATCAAATAAATTAAAAGTTAATATGTTAAAAATACATAAAATATCACTTTTTGAATTTTCTCATATTTTTTTTTTGAGGCAAAAACTATTATACCTAATAAACTTAAGAAAACTACATTTATACCTACAACATAAAAAACATACAAATCTACCTAAACTTTCAAATTCATTCCAAAAATACCCTTACTTTTACTTTATTCCCTTCCCTCCTTTCTCTCTCTCACCCCACCCACCCACACACACTTCCCTCCTAGTTTTTTATTTTCTTTTTTTTCTATTCTCTTTTTTGTTCTTTTTCCTTTTCTTTTCTTTTTTTTTTGGGTTCATCTTTTTTGTTGTTTTTTTTTTCTTTCTATTTTCGTTTTTTTTTTCATTTTTTGTATTTTTCATTTTAGTTTTATTTTCGTATTGTTCATGTTTTAGTTGCTTTTTTCAGTTTTTTTTTTTGTTTTTTTTTTTGTTTTTTTCATTTTACATTTTAGTTCTTTTTTTTTACTGTAAAGTATATCAAAATAATTTGACAATAAATTGTCTATTTTTTATTTTCCTATTTTTTGGTTCATTTTTTAGTTTTTTTGTTTCGCTTTTTTAAAAAAATAATGTAAGAAAATACCAAAATAATTTGATAAGAAATTGATAATTTCTAACATTTTCCAACTTGATTGGTAAGAATTTGACAATTTCTTATGGTATACTAATTCACTTGAAAAAAAAACAATTTTACTTTCAGTTTTTACTTTGTATTAAATGTGTAAGAATTTGATAATTTTTTATGTATTATTTGGTAATAATTTGTTAATTTCTTACATTTTCTAAAACGTCTTGTAATAATTTGTACATTTCTTACATTCTTAAATTTGATCGGTAAGAATTTGTCAATTTGTTATGTCCTAGTTGGTTAGAATTTGTTAATGCCGATGCTTAAGCCATACAAAAGCGAGCGCCGCACGATATATCGAAAATCCCTCAAAGTTGATGCAGCTTAAGAACTGTTTGCCTTCACGTTTGCCCCCACCGAAAGCAAGAAGAGGAGACCAAGGGGAGAAGAAGAAGAAGACAACCACGTGGGAAAATCTAACTTGATTATAGTCATGACTGCTATGTTTGACTGGAGATATTATACGAAGATGATAATATCTTACTGCGATAATAATGAGAATTGATCAATTCTTATGTTCTGTGGGTGATATTTGTTAGAATTCTTAAATTCTTATCATAATTATGTTAAGAAAAGCATTATAGTTTCAGACTGTAGTCTAAAAGTATCTAAATTTAGATAAGAATTCTTACATGCATTTTACCTCGTTTGAATTCGTACTATCATCATGGTTATAATTAATAATTTCTTGTGGCTTGTGATTGCCCTTGGTTAGAAATGATAAATTCTTATTGCTATAATAATGAGAATTGATCAATTCTTTGGTCGTATGGTAAATATTTGTTAGAATTCTTAAATTCTTACATGTTGTTTACCCGTTTGTATTGTTAGAAAATATTGTTAAAAAAATAATTTTACATTCAGTTTTGATTTACTTTGTATTAAATATGTAAGAATTTGATAATTTCTTATATTCTTTTTGGTAATAATATGTTAATTTCTTACATTTTCTAAAACGTCTTGTAGTAATTTGTAAATTCTTACATTCTTCAACTTGATTGGTAAAAATTTGTCAATTTTTATTCCCTGATTGTGTAGGTCCCGATAAGTATTTATTGGTGTATGGGGGGGAATACACCAATTAGCTAACAGTTTTGACTTTAAAAACAGTTTGATCTAACTGAGTCGTCACTCAAGTTTATCAGAGCAACTTAGTTTTTTCAGCTCAAACAGTAAACTGTTGAGCTTGCGAAACTAACCTGTGTGCGGAAGTTTGGTGGAAAGGTTGGCTAACAGCTTTCAATGACAGTTTCAGAGACAGTTTCATGCAAGATAGGTTACAATAGTGCAGGTTGTGAGCATGCAAACTGTGTAAATAAAGATGTAAAGATAAATAACAAGAGAGAGAAACACGAGGAGTTTTATCGTGGTTCGGAGTAAACAGCTCCTACGTCCACGCCAGATCCCGTCGAATCTGTAATCCCTTAACTTGAGATATTCACTCCTTTTAACACTGGTGGAGGTCCAGTCCAAATTCAAGTCTTTCTCCTTAGACTGAATCTAGCACGTTTCTTGAGTCGTGTCTCTTCTTACTTTACATACAATCTTACCAATGCTAAACAACTAGCACTAATATCCAAACTGGAAATCTATGAAAAGCTATCACCGTTAGGAATACAACTCTACTAACTACACTGAATATCAACTGTGATGGTAGTGAGAGTGTGTGTGATGTGTTCTAGTAAGACAGTTTCCAGAGAGATCAGAAATCTACAATGATCAACACTTGGGAAAACTCTAGTAATTTCGAGTGTTGATTGAATAATTTTCAGCTTGAGATTTCTGCAGCGTTTCAGCTTGTGTATTGATTTTTCCGTAACTTCTTTCTGGAATGAGTTGAGGTATTTATAGTGAAGCATTTGAAATAGAGTCGTTGGAAGTGTGTCAGGATTTGCAGTGCCGTACTCTGACACAATTATTGTCGTTAGGTGAGAACAGGTTCCTCAGCCACAACTCAGGTTGGTCTTCACAGGTCAACCTTCCTGTACCTCGAACTGTCTTCGGTCTTCTGTAACCTTCGTGTGAAATCTTCGAGTATGGTAAGAGCAGGTTACATGGACAGATTACATAATGGAACAGTATGACAGGTTTGAGCAGATTAGGTACAAGGTTGCACTACCAACCTTGACCTTTATATAAGCAACCTATCCGGGTTAAGCTTGACTGATCCAAACACGGAGACCAGCCTGTTCCAGTTAAAAACTTATATCTAAGTGTGGTTTCTAATAACATTATCAAAACTCAATTTCAAAGGGTTCCCAACAGATTGGTTAGAATTTGTTAATTTATTACATGAAAAAATGAAGAAAAACAACCAAATCAACAAATGAAACAAATCAACAAATGAAACAAAAAAGTTCAACAAATTAGAATTTGTTAATTTGAGTTCACCAAAATCCACAAAAAAGTATCAAAATCAACAAATGAAAAAAAAAAAAAAAAAAAACCAACTTCAATTTTAAAAGTCCACTACACAAAACAAAGAATGAAAAGTTATAGCAGTGTATGTTATTTGTTGTTTCCGGACTGAAATCACTACCAAATTGGTCGAAACTACCCAAAAACATGTTCTACTCGTCGAGACGTTTCCAACGGTAGGTCGCCCGTCGCAAACCGACCAACAATGCGGCCGGAATCGCGTTCGGAAGGTCGCGCTGCCTGTTAACTCGCGATTTCGCGACATGTCGTCTTCTCCGACATGTATCTCCCTCGTTTCTCCACCAAAACGGACGAGCCACCCCTTTATCTCTTTGTCTTTCTGAGGAGAATAAAGCTCAGTGGTCGATTGTAAAAAAATGCATTCGAATTCAGTCGGAAAATGGCCGAAACAGCAGCAGCAGCTAGAGAGAGAGGTAAAAGAGAGAGAAGTATATCTATCTATGAACTTAGAAATTAGAAGGAGGGGTAACTTAGTCTCACTTTCATAAGTTTAGATATATTTGTCTCTTTTTTAAGTTCTAGGTATATTAGTATTTTCCTTAAGTTTTTTAGGTATAACACTACATTTCCTTTTTTTTTTTTTTGCATAAATACATAAACTATTACATATTAATATTAATTATGGTCAGCTACATTATGACCGAATAGCATCACCCGTTAGGTAACGATACTAAATGGTAGGACGGATGGAGTAATACAATTAGCAATTTGGCATTGATTTAATTTTAACTTCAGCAATTAAAAAAAAAAACATTTTTTATGTGTGCTAAAATTTTCTGTGTTTTCTGCAGTATACATGTCCTTTTTCCAGGATAAATTCAGAAGAAATTAATGATATGTGAAAAAAAAAAAAAAAAAATCAACCATGAGGACCTAGCAATATGCCAATATTGACCAAATAATGATAAATTTATTATTATTATTTTTTTTTAAAAAAAGAAGCATTTTTTATGTGCTAAAATTTTCTGTGTTTTCTGCGGTACACATGTCATTTTTCCAGGATAAATTCGGAAGAAATTAATGATATATGTGAAAAAAGAAAAATCAACACTGAAGACCTAGCAATATAGACCACGTTTAAGATGATATATAATGATAATATGTCACAATCAGGGTTTAGGAAAACGACAAAATCCATTAGGTACAACTCACGGCCCAACACGTTACTACGTGGTCCATGCGGACCACTGCGTAGCTCTGGATTTTTTTTCTCATTTAAGACATGCAACAATCACGCTCCACCTCCACCTCAATTTATTAATGGGCATTTACTTGTCATTTTTTGCATGAGATGTCAATATACAGTATAAAGGCTACTACAGTAACACTCACGTACTCCAATTGTGCTAAGCGCGTTCATTCTACAAACCTTAATGTTATTATAAAATGAATAATGAATTTTAGTGAATATGTCATGTTATTATGAGTAAAATAAATGATTATAATAAATAGTTAATATTTTATATATAAATATAAATTTGGAAAGCTCGTGTGGCCTTGATAAAGCTTGCTAGCTTCAAAATATTCGAAGAGTAAAGCTCGAAGCTCGGCGCGATATTAAACGAGCCAAGTAAGAAGGTGGCTACTATTAATATTTTTACTAAAAAAATGTCCATTTTAATATATTTCTCTATTTAATTCATCGTAGTAGTATATTAAGCTCTTCTAACCCCCTTAATTTCCTCAAATATATATGCCTCGATCGAACACAATCATGAAATTGATTAAGTCGGTTACTTCCATGATTGTTTGTGAGAGAGAGGGATATCTATTGATTTTTCATTTTTTCCCCATTTATTCAATAAATGTATTTTCATGTCAAATATAGTCAAATTCCCCTATATATATATATATATAGGGTTTGATTCTGGTGAAAACTATTTCTAAAGTAAAATCTAAAAACTCATATAGACCATCGATTTGAGTTTATTCAATGGCTATGATTAAATTTCTTCAAAATAACTCTCCAAAAACAAGGCAATTTCAATTAAAATTCGAATACATTAAGGGTAATAATGTTATATGCATTAATCTTAACAACCAATTACATTACGTCTCCTAATTTTGTGGGATATGCATATATCTTTCTTAAATTAAAACATATTGACACACATATATATATGTAAATTAAAATTTCTCGTGATTTATTTCTCCAAAATACCACACCTATAGCATTACCTTTTTTTCTCGTCACATTTAATACATTATCCAATTAAGAAAATATTGTGCTACTGTTATAGTAGGAATATGCAACATCTCTGAATATTAAGATCATTAATATTTTTATTAGATTTCAATGCATTTTAATACATTATTATATAATTTGACTTAACAATATCTTAGCTTATATTATCAATATTTCAACTTATATGCAATATTTTATTATGCATTACCTAATATTAGGTAATGCATATGCTTCTATGTCATTATGCATTATTGTGAAAGTCATGTAATGTTTAATTAATTATAATGCATATATAGGTTATATATGCATTTCTTTTTCTACAATGATGCATTTTGGTGACAACTATATGCATTTTGCATTTAAAAGGCTTGCTATAAAAAATAGGGTGTTAATTTATGCATTGTATTTAAAAATTTATATTTATGATGCATATCATAAAATAACACAACAAATTATTGGTATAAACTTAATAAAAATGATAATGCATTTTGTTTGCAATAATAATATATGCATCTTATAAGGCAACTTTAAAAAAAACACTATTTAATATTATGTCATAATGCATCTTTAAGTCATTTGTTATGCACATATTACTTTAATTTAATGCATAACGATTGTTCAAAATATACATAACAAATATGCAGATTATGTATTTCTTTAATATAATAATGCACTTTGGTTATAATCATAATGCATTTCGCCTAATAAAGTTTATCTAAAACCTAGGCGGTGGAAATTAAACACTTGTCGAGAATCTAAATTATAGCCGAAAAAACTAAATTTTTGTACAAAAAACTAAATCCTAGCTTGTAGAGCAACTAAACATCACACGTGTGTCATCATGCATTTTTATGTCATTTTTATGCATATTTTACTTTAAGCTAATGCACAATGGTTGTTCAAAATATGCATAAACAATAGTTGGAGAAACTAAATCCTAGATGATAAAAACTAAAGTCTAATTGTGAAAACTAAACCCTAAACGGGAATCGAAACTCTAGCTGAAAAAAGTTAACCTTCGTAAATCCTAGCTAGTCGGCTTAGATTCTTAACTAGAGCTTAAGTCAACTAAACCTCACTTGTGTGTCATCATGCATTTTTTGTCACTATTTATTCATATTTCGAACAAACATTATGCATACATTTGAACACCAACGTATATTTCCTAATAAAAAAATATACATATTGAATATATATATATATATATGTATATATATATATATATATTTGTAGTAAATTGTTTTTATTAATCTGAATTAATAAAGTGCATGTAGAGATTTTTAATTCTCAATATCTAAAATAATTTATAAACATGTCTTGTAAAATTGTTATAAATATGCATTATGAATGTAGATGAATTGCCTTTTGTAATAAAGAAGTGCATTATTTGCATAAACAATGATTATGCATTCACTTAAACAAAAATATGCATAACAAAATACAAAAATTGCATTATGGAGTATATGTGAGGTTTAGTTGCTCTTTTAGATTGGATTTAGTTTTCCTAACTAAGGTTTAGTTTTTTCTTTTTTTCTTTTTCTTCTAGGGTTTAGAATTCCGACAAGAGTTTAATCTCACCGCCTAGAGTTTGATTTCCCCAACTAAGATTTAGGATATAGGTTTAGATTTTCAACTATGGATACAATAAAACTAATGGATAAATGCATTGAGAATACAAACACAATCATTTAAACATAATTATAAACAGCCTCTACTTCCAATTATCAACAAGAATGCATTACAATTAAACAATGCATAATGAATACTAAAATATGCACAATAAATCAACTTTAACAATGCATATAATATAATTATCAAACTATTATTAAAAGCATGCAATAATGCATTACACTAATAAAAATATATTTTAAATACCAACATGAAGTATTTTGCCCACCATAATGATGCATTAGTACGTCCAAGGTACAATAATAGATAAATTAAATTTATTATAGAAAAT
The DNA here is from genome assembly GCA_001642375.2 of Mentha longifolia. Classification (NCBI taxonomy): domain Eukaryota; kingdom Viridiplantae; phylum Streptophyta; class Magnoliopsida; order Lamiales; family Lamiaceae; genus Mentha; species Mentha longifolia. The sequence goes on along the minus strand of CM038113.1, from coordinate 39,995,814 downwards.
AATTTTTTAATTCCATTGTCTACGGAAAATGGAAAATTGAGAAAACGATTTCTTAATTTTAAAACGTGAAAATTTTGTTTAAGATATGAAATGCCACACACACAAATAATTCCTATAATTGAGGCCGTATCATGCTCCAAAATTTAAGAAAATGTCGGTTACAAAATAAAGCAAAAGACAAAAATGACCTAGCACATATAAAATATGCCTTAAATAAAGTAAAAAATCTGAATTTATTTAATCCGTTGATCTAGTAAGATCAATGGCTCAAAAAGTTTTTAGATTCCACACAATAATTAGTTTTCATGTGATACTCCCTCCGTCCCATACCACTTGAATAGGCCTGCTTCCCAAAAATAAAAACAATAAGTGCCTTAACACCCCTCCTTTTTTCACTAAATCAATACTTCTTAAATTCATGTCGATAAGAAACATGTCAAGTGGTCTGAAACGGAGTAAGTATATAACAAAGCTTATATTTGAACATAAAAAAATAAAAAAAAAAAAGCTTTATTGGGACATACAGTAGTATGTTTCTATTGGAGTAAATAGTTATGGCCAAACATGACATGTGAAAACAATTAATATTGATCAATAAATTATTTGTCACTGTTTATAGCAGTACTATGTGAGTACATTGGTTAAAATTTATCTCAAGACTAGATTCAGATTCAGTATAGTAGTTACCCCGTACAGTCTACAGTGCTTTAGTTCAATACAGTATTCACACATATATACATATACACGAATAATCTATATTTATGCAAGACTTTTTTATTTCTCGAGGAAAAACAATACCATACATCAATTATCTTCTCAAACAACAAAATTTAATTGTTTATCTTACAAATTACAATTTCTCGTATATACTTGATAGGATATGGCCTAGCTACTAGGCCCAAGCATCGAGCCCAATATAATTGGGCTCCGACTGTCAAGCTCGGCCTGTGCAGCTCGGCCCACTTAAGAGCCTTACTTGGCTCGGCCCAAACAGCCCACCTAGGCCGAGTCCACTTCGGCTCACCTCAAAGGAACCTCTACACCAAGGCAACTCCTACATCGACTACAATTCAAGCTCCACAAGAGATATAGAAGCTCGGTGTTTATCCAATAAAGGAGGAGATCAAGCCAAAGAGTCCTAATAGGAAAAGACTTATAATCCTAGTCGAATTCCATATGTAAACACTTATAAATAGGGGTTTAGAATAGGTTGAGAGGGGAGAACAATCTTGTAATCACTACTCATACAAGCAATAAAGATCTATACTCTTTCCGCCCGTGGACGTAGATCTATTCCAATAGATCGAACCACGTAAACCCCTTTGTGTTCCGTTTACTTTCGTGTTCGTTAAATCCCAGTTTTCATGCATATTGAAGATGATAATCACGTACATAGCGGTAGAATTTAGTTTGATAATTATAAGTAGAGTCAAAAAAATAACTACCTATTCAATACTAAGCCCTTGTTTGATTCACTCTTTTTAGATAAGAAAAGAGAAACAATTAAGAGATTACATTACTTGTTGTTTGGTTTGAGTAATATGCTATCAATTATCCTTATTTGGGGTAACTCAATCCACCATATTATTACCCTTTAAGGAGGAGGGAAAATAAGAGTAAATGAATCTCCTCACAAGAGATTCTTTTCCATCAATGAACCAAACGGTCAATAAAAGTAACTCTTATTGTTTCAATTCATTTACTTGACTTGATTCCATTTCATTTCCGTTTCCCAACTTAAACCAAACAAGCACTAAATTTCTACACATATACCTACAACATAACAAAAACACAAAATATATCTAAACTTTTAAAATTTATCCCAAAATATCTTTAATTTTTACTTTATTCCCCTTCCCTTTTCTCCCTCTCTCACATACTGATACACACACCCACACACTCTCCCTTCCCTCTTCTCTCTCTCACACACACCCACACACACACACTCTTTGTTTCCTCTTATCTCTCTCACACACTGACACACACACACACTCTCCTCCTCTCTCACCCGACGCACACACACACTCTGTCCCCACACACACCCCCTGTTTCCTCTTATCTCTCTCACACACTGACACACACACACACTCTCCTCCTCTCTCACCCGACGCACACACACACTCTCTCCCCACACACACACACTTTCTTTTATCTTCTCTCTCTCACACATTGACACACACACACACACACACACACTCTCCTCCTCTCTCACCCGACGCACACTTGCACACGCGCACACACTCTCTCTTTCCTCTCTCTCTCTCACACACTGACACACACACGCACACTCTCCTCCTCTCTCAGCCGACGCACACTTATGCACGCACATACACACACTCCACTTTCTCTTTTCACTCTTATTTTTTCTTATTTTCTCTCTTTATTTTAATTTTTTTTTCATGTTTTGGTTGTTTTATTTATTTTTATTTTTCATTTTTTCATTTTTTGTTACGCTTTTCAAAGAAAAAATTTTACTGAATGTAATACAAAAATAATTTGATAATAAATTATCAATTTATATCTTCTCTAACTCGATTTGTAAGAATTTGTCAATTTCTTACATTCTCCAACTCGTTTAGTTAAAATTTGATAATTTCTTATATTGTACCAATTCACTTGTTAAAGAAATTTGTATGTTTGTTGCATAAATTGGTAATAATTGTCAAGTTGTTTGGAACGAAATTTGTATGTGTGCTTGTAAAATTTTAGTTGGTAAGAAATTTTAATTTCTTACCTCTAATTTTGGTTAGAAATTTTAGTCTCTTACCAAATATCTACACTAACAATAAAGTTTAATTTATTACGTTAACCAACTAGTTTCGTAATAATTGAATAATTTCTTATATTTCTTACTATTTTTACTAGTGTGTTTTTTATTTTGTATGTGTGATCATAAATTTGTATGTGTAGCCGTAACATGGAAAGAAATTATAATTTCTTGCATATTATTTGGTACGAATTTGAATTTGCTTACCATCCTTACTGTTTAGTCGTATTTCTTCAATGCGTATCATGCTTATTAATTTGTGTGTGTAGCTACAACTTAGTAAGAAAATTTTCATTTCTCACCTATAATTTAGTACGAATTCGTATTTTCTCACCATCTTATTGTGGTTTTATTAATTTGTATACATGATTGTAAATTTGTATGTGAGATGGTAGACAAATTCATTTTATTACCTATTATTTGGTATAAATTCGTATTTTCTTACAACTCTTATTGTGTTTTTATTGATTTGTATGTGTGATCGTAAATTTGTATATGAGTTAGTAAGCAAACTCAAATTCTTATCTATTACTTAGTGCAAATTTGATAGAATTCACAACAAATAATTTTGTTGTTAAAATTATTTGTTGCGAATTTGTTAAATTATTACCAAATAATTTGGTAAGAATTTGTCAATTTATTATATTCTATAAATTTATTTAGTAAGAATTTGACATATTCACTTAGTAAGAATTTGTCTAATTCTTAGCTTCTCTAAATCGTTTGGTAAGAATATTCACAATAACACCACATTCGAATATTCATAAATGAAAATATTCATAAATTGAGTATTACAATATATCATGAAATTCCGTAAGAGTCATCATCATTTACAGTTTAACAACATACAATTTCATAAAATTCATTTCAAACATAAACACCAAAAAAAAAAAATACACACAAAGGACAAAGAAATAAGTTTTTTTGTAAGAAAAGAAAAGAAAGAAGAGAGAGAGAGAGAGAAAAAAAAATGGGGTTTCTTCAAGAAATTTGATCTCCAATTTCATCGCCATCCTCACCACTTTAGAGATAATTACAAAATCCCACCAAAAAATAAATAATTTACCATGGAAAAAGCATTAGCCACTGTAAGGTTAAAAAAAAGAAGAAAGAAAAGAGAGATATGATGATTAAATAATAGAGAAAACATTTTCCACATTCACCTTTTTCGCCGCCACCTTCGTCTTTTCGAACCCCACCGCCGCCAGACCTTAATCTTCTCGATGCCGGTGGCCGTCTCCCCTAACGGCGGCGCTTCCCCTCACGAATTCCTGTTTAACACCATCGATTTTGTTCTTGGGAGGAAAAAGAGGGAAAATTGGCTCTGTAAAATTTGAGAGAGAGAGAGAGAGGGAGATGATGTTGTGAGTTACTTGAATAATGTAGAAAGGGTGAGAGGAGAGATGAGAGAGAAGAGGGGTAATATGATCTTACATTTGAAATTTTAGAGTATATTTTTAGTTTTTGTTAAATTGTAGGTAAAAGTAAATAAAATTTAAGCCCAATAGGTATTTTACTACATTATCTCTTAAAAGTATGTTTGCATTATTTATTTTGTAGTTATAAATTTATAATCAGTGTTAGGTGTATGTATAGTCTCATCACAATTCCAATTTTGTTTGCATTATTTAATAATATCTTCTCCCTAGAGTTATCTTTCTCCAATCAAATTCTATATAAAGGGCCCAAGAATTCCTCCTCCGATCATCCACAATAACAAATACTACTACCATTTTATTTAATTCCTACATCAAAAAAAAAATGATGCTAAGGCATGATTTCCACTGTAGAAGTAGAACAACACAAACCCTAGTTCCTTTACATAACCATTTCCTCTCTTCTGAAGTAAATGTTGCTTCATCTTTGCCTATTCCTCGCCAAAACTCTCTCCCCAAACAAAGGAAGCTACGCTCACGTCACGCCTCCAATGGCGTAAAAGCTTTGTTTACCTCCTCCACGGAAAAGTTAACTTCCGTGAAAGCGGTCATCACCGTGCTCGAGACCGTGGGTGGGGCCCTCACCCACCTCGGCCTGGAGCGGGGGCTCGACGACATAACCGATGTGCTCGGTCGAACCCTATCCGTTGAGCTTGTTGCTGCTGAACTCGATGCTAGTAAGTACACATACAGATAGAGAGAGAGAGAGAGAATATATTGCGTATAAATATACGTTAAAAAGAACTACTATAAAGAAAATAATTATATTATTTAGTTTGTGGCCCTTTATTTTGGGAATAATTCAGTATCTGAATGGTTAAATTAAGTGAAGAGGAGTTGAATCCATGAGAAAATATGTAGTGCATCGATTAACCTAGCTATATTGGTTTTATTTATCAAACATATTTAGTATATCCACTTTATAATGAGCTATTTTTAATAATAAAAAATGAGTGAAATAACTAATTATAAAGTAGACCGATGGAGTAATAAATAACGAATTTCAGAATAGTTATGTTTTAGGTTTTTCTTTACTGATGTTTCAATATAATGAACTCCCGTTGAAATAAGAATTTATCATTTAACTTAATTATTGTGCTTCCTTGAGCATGAAAGACGACCTCACATTTTTTCTTGATGTAAGAAAAGATAAGCTTTAGGAGTTGTGTACGAAGTCTTGGAACAATTATGGAAAGAAAGAAAGTATCAGAGAGACTTTTCTATGTCCTTTTCTTGTTTTCTAAATTATTTTATATAATATAAACATGTCAAAAGAAACCATGATTCCATGTTTCACATAATATTTTATCTCAAAAAAAAAAAAAAATGTTTCACATAATATAAAAATGAACGATGATGCTAAAATTAATATTTGTATGATTATTTCTGACGTTTAATCTGTAATAAGTAGATGAAATAACCAAAACTCCAATGTGAATGTGTGAATTTTAAGATACATGTTATTGTGCACGGTAAAAAATATTTTCCAATAGGACCACTAATTAGGAGCGAGTAAATAAATGGCACGTAATCACTTGATAATTAACGAAATCAGTACGGCTAAATTGCGTGGTTGCATTTTATCCTTGGAGATTGCTACACGATAACCATAAATTAAAAAAGAAAAAAAAAATTACAACGATTCCAAAAATATAGGTTGTCTCAATATTTATGTTTTGTTTCTCTACTTTTATTTTTTTTCAAATATATTACTTTTTAGAAAAATATATTCCCTTCGTCCATGATCTTTAAACACAGTTGACTTTTTAGCTGGTTTTGCGATTTTGTAACGAACATTTTTAAAATGGACTTTCGGAGTTTAACTTTTTCTGTAGAATACTATGACACTGGAAATACCCTATGAAAAAAACTAAACTCAAAGAATTAATTTTAAAATTCATTAAAACCTAAAATCAGCTAAAAAGTCAACTGTGTTTAAAGATTGTGAACATAGGTTGTACATCTTATAGAGTTGTCAAAAGCTCGGGCCGGGCCGGCCCGAGCCCATCGGGTTTGAGATAAAATTCGGGTCGGGTCGGGCCAGCCCAAAATTCCATCGGGCCACAAAAATCAATGCCCAAACCCGGCCCGTGATAAAATTATAGTGTAAAAATGATCGGGCCGACCGGGCCGCCCAAGCCCATCGGGCTTTTAAGTGTTTCGGGTCGGGTCGGCCCGGCCCAAAATTTCTACAAGCCATAAATTTCATAGCCCAAACCCGCCCAAATTACGGGCGGACCGAGACTACCCATCAGGCCGGGTTTTTTCGGGCCAAATTTGACAGCTCTAACATCTTATCACTTTTTTTACATTTTTCACAATTTCAAAAGTATAAATATCATATAGAGTAAGTCGACGTGTTTTCTATCGATATGATTTTAGTGGTCAATTTTCACTTGGGATCATCTATCCTCAAAATGGTGTCCCAAAGTTTATTTTCTATTAGCTTTATGCCTTTTTTTCAATAAATTTATTGATTTAGTTTTTTTTTATATTATTATTTTCAAGGGTTCACTCATCCCCATTAGGGTTTATAATTCAATTATGATATTCGACCACACAAGGCATATATCTTAATATACATAATTTAAAAAATAATCAATTGCAAATTGTAATCAATATTCAAATGTTTATATGAGATTATTCTTAATTACTTTTAAATTTGAATATAAAAATATTTTTTATCCTCAATTACATATTTTTTCTCTTAAATAAAAAAGCAACAAATTCTTCAAAGTAGCCATGATAATCAAATAAATTAAAGAATTAATTTGTTAAAAAAAATACATAAATTATACCACTTTTTGAATTTTCTCATAAAATTTAAAAAAATGACATAAATGCATAAACTATTACATATAATATTAATTATGACCAGTCATATTATGGCCGAAGAGTATTATCCTCTATAATTGTTTTTCAGCATTTAATTTCACTTTTATTAGTATATTAGAGTTGATAAATTTAAAATTAAATTATATAATTTAAAAAAAATCAATGTTGTTAAATAATAATGTCTATTATGATTTACTATATTATAGTATTTTTATTTTTATAAAAAATAATACAAAACTAATAAAAAAATAATTTTAAAACACCATTAGAACATCATTTTAGGGATCACATCCGTCAATTTTAGAGAAGTTGCAATCATGCTTGCTAGTTAGTCATAGTCAAAATTCAGCTTTTAATTGCTTGCCTTAATTATTGTGTTGTGTGACAAGACATCATTAATTTCCCTTCTTCTATTTCTAATTTTATTACATAGATTGAATATCAAATTAAGTCCTTGTCGCCAGCAATTGATTGATCATGACCTCTATCTCAATTTCTTATTTTTATTTTTTGAAAAAAAAAGAATCAGGAGAGCAAAAGCCCACAATCCAATCGTATGCTCGCAAAGTCGACAATGTGAGGGATAAGACCACCTACTACGAGTCCAATTTCGAAATTAGTGAAGATTTTGGAGAGATTGGTGCTGTCCTAATTGAGAATGAACACCATCAAGAAATGTTCGTAGAGAGCATTGTTTTAGATGGACTTCCCTCTGGCTCTATCCATATCAACTGCGATTCATGGATCCATTCCAAGTTCGATAACCCGGAGAAGAGAGTATTTTTTTCGAACAAGGTACGTTTAATTAACTATAGCCGGATCTCTTGCTACTAGCTAAAACTTATGTGCATGCCTCTCGAGAGGTGCTAATATCAAAAATTTCCAGTAAAATACCTATATGTTTTGGGATCATTCCCAAGAGATATGAATGGAATGGTCCATATTTTATTACTAGTTCTCAAAACAATCTAGGAAATGTAAAGAATCCCCGCATTTAACCTTTCTAGTGGTCCATTACCTGTTATTTAATTAATTAATTTATTTTCCAGACTTTATTATTATTATTACATGTATTTTTTTCTTAATTTTTAAAAGAAGGACCACAGTTATATTAAATATAATGCATATGCATGCACTATATTTATTCAGGTGAATATTTGTTCACATAAAAATGGTCCAATATTCACCGATGCTCTTAAACGAGATAGGAAGGTTGGCGATGTTATTATGATCACCACAATATTTAATTAATATGCATATTTATTATAGTGGTCCTTCCATTTATTATGGAGACTTTTTTACATACATGTAGTCATACCTGCCATCACAAACCCCTAGCGGGATAAGAAGCCTGAGGGAGAAAGAGCTCAAATTCTTCGAGGTGACGGCCAAGGCGAGCGCCAGCCCTCCGATAGGATCTATGACTACGACGTCTACAACGACCTAGGCGACCCCGACAACGACGAGGAAACTGCCCGCCCCGTTCTCGGTGGGCCTGACCATCCCTATCCTCGTCGCTGCAGGACTGGCCGCCCCAGAACTAAGAAAGGTCAGCCTTATAATTAAAAGGGATAGTAGCCCCTAAATACACGACCTTTTCATCAAGTTCGATTTTGCATACAAGCTTTAAAATCTGCCTATAAATATAGTATATCTTTTCAATTGTGTCTAATTTTGCACATGATGTCGATTTTTTTTTTTCCAAATTTCGTCATATTTCGTACAGATGTGGAAGTCGAATTTGTCGAATGATTAAAGATATTTTAGTTTCCTCATATAGTATATGAATGACATGCTTTCCAACATATCCAACATTTGACTTCCATATATATCAGCACTAGATATGATGAAATTGAGAAAAAACCCGACCTCGCGTGCAAAATCAGACATAATCTAAAGTTGTGTATTTATAGGCAGATTTTAAAAGCTCGTTTGAAAAACCAGAAATAAACGAAAGGTTGTGAAAATAGGAGCAATTATCCCTAATTAAAATTAAAAAAAAATAAATAAATTTAACTAAAAAATTGGAATAAAAAAATGCTAAGAGATAATTAGAAATGACAATAAGATTAAGAATAACGATGAAATTTTGAATGAATACGACAGATCCTTTATCGGAGAGTAGGGCGTCGGGCGTGTACGTCCCACGCGACGAGGCATTCGCGGAAGTGAAGCAGGCGACGTTCCAAGCGAAAACATTGTACTCGGTCGTCCACGCGCTGGTGCCGTCGCTGACGTCATCCATGGTGGACTCCGACCTCGGGTTCCCGTACTTTTCAGCCATCGACACCTTGTTCAACGAAGGCCTACTGCTCCCGGATGATGCCCCCACTACTGGCTTCCTCGGAAGTATGATACCTAGGCTCGTCAAAGCCATCTCCGACACCGGCAACAACATCTTGAAATTCGAGACCCCTGAGTTCGTCGAGAGTACGTATACGTATTTCGAATTCTATTACCGTTAATTTTACGGTGGTTTAATTAATTCATTGAATTGCAGGAGACCGCCTTGCTTGGTTCAGAGATGCGGAATTCGCTCGGCAAACTCTAGCAGGCATCAATCCATGCGCTATACAGTTGGTCACGGTGATTATTCTCTTTTATATTATTATATACTATTTACTAGTATTATTTTTATTTAATTAATTAAGATTTTGTGTAAATTAATCAACAGGAATGGCCCTTGAAGAGTAAACTCGACCCTGAGGTGTACGGGCCACCGGAATCAGCAATCACCACGGAAATCGTCGAGCAAGAGATCAGAGGATACATGACAGTCGAGGAGGCAAGATATTACTATATATACGAATGTGATCCTCTATCACATTTTCGTGTTGCATCTTCTATTGCACCGACGGATGAATGCATAGTGTCAAAAATATTTCCAAAACCAATTACAATTAAAAATTCCTATAAACAAACATGTTCGTTTTTGAAAATATTTTTTTGACACGTGGCATTCATCAGTCAGCGCCTAGAAGATGCAACACGAAAATGTAATAGACGATCTCATTCGATATTTTGGTATGGTTTTTCTTCTTTTTTTTTTCTTTTTTTTCTAAAATTAGTTAACCATATGCTGCAGGCAGTGAAGCAGAAGAAGCTTTTTATCTTAGATTACCATGATCTGTTATTGCCTTATGTGGGAAAGTAAGAGAGCTGAAGGGGACAACTCTGTACGGATCGAGGACGCTCTTCTTCTTGATGCCATCGGGCACATTGAGGCCGATCGCCATCGAGCTAACTCGGCCCAAAATCGACGGCAAGCCCCAATGGAAAGAAGTATTCGATCCATGCTGGAATCCCACCGGCATCTGGCTGTGGAGGATCGCGAAATCCCACGTCCTCGCCCACGACTCCGGCTATCACCAGCTGATCAGCCACTGGTACGTAATTCACTAAGCACCAGAGTGATCAGCTGATCAATGGTACCAGATTTATTCCTAATTTTTACCTACCTGCAGGCTGCGAACGCACTGCTGCACAGAGCCTTACATAATTGCGACGCACAGGCAGCTGAGCGCAATGCACCCGATTCATCGCCTGCTCCGCCCCCATCTGCGTTACACGATGGAGATCAACGCGTTGGCACGAGAGGCGCTCATAAACTCGAAAGGGATCATCGAGTCCTCTTTCTCCCCTGGCAAATACTCAATCGAGCTGAGCTCCGCCGCGTACGACCAGCTATGGCGGTTCGACTTGCAAGCACTCCCTGCAGACCTGATCAACAGGGGAATGGCCGTGGAGGACCCGACAGCACCGCACGGCCTGAAACTCACGATCGAAGACTACCCTTACGCCAACGACGGCTTGCTTCTATGGGATTCGATCAAGCAGTGGGTGACAGACTACGTGTCGCACTACTATCCGGAGGCGAACCTGGTAGCTTCGGATACGGAGCTCCAGGCATGGTGGGAGGAGATAAGAACAGTCGGCCACGGCGACAAAAAAGACGAGCCGTGGTGGCCGGAGCTGAAAACTCCGGCCGGTTTAATCCATATAGTGACGACTATTGCATGGATAGCTTCAGGTCACCATTCAGCCGTGAACTTCGGGCAGTTCGATTACGGGGCCTACTTCCCGAACCGGCCCACCATTGCGCGGCGGCCGGTGCCTACCGAGGACCCGGACCCGGAGGAGAAGAAGAAGTTTCTAGAAAGGCCGGAGGCGTTCCTTCTAGAATCTTTCCCGTCGCAGGTGCAGGCGACGGTGGTGATGTCGATCGTGGATGTCCTGTCGAACCATTCTCCGGACGAGGAGTACATCGGCGGTGAGATTCCGGTGTACTGGAAGGATGATAAGGTCATCAGCGCTGCGTTCGAGCGCTTCCACGGGAGGTTGCTGGAGATAGAAGGGATCATCGACTCCAGAAACACGGATGAGAACTTGAAGAACAGGACCGGAGCCGGAGTGGTTCCGTACGAGCTCCTCAAGCCCTACTCTGAGCCCGGTGTCACCGGAAAGGGTGTGCCGAATAGTGTCTCTATTTAGCTATTCATATTATAATTTGATTACGTAATCTATGTACCAAGAATAAACTGCAAATTAATATGAGTTGGAGGCACTAGAAAAAAAGAAAAAAAGAAAAAAAAAGTTAAGTTATAATAAAGTGTGTGTTTTATTGTAAATCTATACTATACTATATATATATATATTATAAAAGTGTCTTGTTTACAAAATTTGTAATGCCTATTTTACCCTTAAATATTATAATCAATATTTTAATACTATCATTAAGTAGATATGCATAAGTAATATCACACAAGAATTTCACTGCAATTATACTTCTAAATAACGTGTGGTTCAATAGATTAATAAGAATGTGTTTTGATAGATTTGATAGATATTTTCGTTTTCCTTTTTTTGGTTTAATCGTGAGTGAATCTTTTAATTTTCATGTGAAAAATATAAGTAAACTGTTTCTCAGAGCAAACCAATTGTTTCTTGAACATACACGCAAAAGAAGATTTTTTCCTAGCAATTACTATTTTGATATTACAAATTTTTCTTTTTTATAAAAAAAAGTGTATTATTTTTACTTTTTGTAGGATCATAATGGAACTTTAGCTTTATGAGGTTAGAGTTTCTAATTTACATGACGAAAATAAGACAAATTTCGATTGTCTTTATAGAACAACATTCAATCTTCTTAACGTTATTTGCGTTCTAATAATTTTGTACTCCTTCCATTCCACACTGCTTGTCCAATTCCTTTTCGGCACTTGTTTTAAAAAGAGTATGTTTAGAGATAAAGTGTAGTGTTTAATATTTTAATGCAAATTTTATTGTTTTAAAACTAGAGTATTATAGATGCATAGAAATATATTGATATTTTATCTTAAATAAAATATCGTATCAAGACCTTTAATTTGATATAAAAATCGTAAAAATCGGAGAACAAACGAGCAAGTTATAATAATTTAAAATTTACAATTCAAATTATATTGTGATACGTGCTGAAAGGTGAATGGATAATGAGATAATTAGTAGTCCACTTAACAGGCTAATTGTTTCCTTTTTAAAAAACTGGACAAGTAATGTGGGACGACTCAATTAAGTATACTGAACAAGTAGTTTGAGACAAAGGGAGTATATTATAGGGAAAAAAAAGAGAAAATATATCAAGTGATTCCATGACGATAAGAACTTTACAAATCAACCAAAGAATGTCTTCAATACGATTGAAGACTTTACGAGTTGGGCAAGAAATAGCTTGTGGAAATAACTTGAGCATAAGAATTAGAAAATCGATAATGATGGATAGTAAGGTAAGTCACGCCAAATATCAAATTTATATTTATAACGATCATATCTGTTTTAGCATAAAAAATTTAAAATTTCTATTTTAGTTTTAATTTATATTAACATCACTTTTACTAAATTTGTAGGGAACTCGTATTGCAGTTATAATGTTCAATGAGGATTATAGATAATAATGCCCCAAAACATACTCCATTCTAGATAATCATGCCTCAAAACATACCCCATTCGTCTCATTCAAGTAGACAACTTTCTTTTCGGTACGCGAATTAAGATGCAATTGTTAGGGATGTTAAGTGTACATAGCACCCTAAATTTTTTAAGAATCTATATCTTCGTATCCGAATCGTATCGCCCCCGCACCCATGCAACATAGCAGTAGATAGAACAAGAGGAGAGAGTGAGAGGGAGGGAGAAAGAAGAATAAAATATGAGAGGGCAATTAGAAGAAGGGATAAGGTTAAGAGGAAATTTTTACACAAAACTGAAGATATAGAGAATAATATTTTGGACACGATTGAGACAGATGATCATATTTGGGATTCAGAAAGATTAAGATATAAATAAATATAATAGTTATAATAAAAAATACTCTATATATGATTTTTTTTTTTAATTTATAAGTTCTCAATTTTCATAATAAATGTATTCTATCAAATTTATATATACGATTATCTAATTGAATTTTAAGTTGAGTCATGATAATTCAGTAAGCTTGACATAATCACTGTAAAATGCTTCCTCATTTTTTAAGGCTAAATGGAAGTTATATGTTTCCTCTGATGATATAGCATTACTGATATGTTATTTCAGATTTTAATCTAAAAAGGAATATATTAATATATCTATTTTTAATATTACATAGATACATAAGTAATGATTGGATAAGGGAATTTATTAAATATATCAAAAAATATTATATGTTTAATTACACCTTCCATCTTATAAAAATATCTCATACAGAAGAATACCGATGTTTAAAAATGATATATTTTATAATAAATTTAGAAAAAAAAAGAGTTACTTTTCGAATGGATTTTTGTCAACTTAGATGTATGAAAGATAAATTATAAGTAGTGTTCTAAAAATTGGCATAAACGCTAGATGACATCCAACTGAATCCCGATTATAGCTTAATTGTTAGTCCCTAAATGTTGATGTTAAAGTCCACAAGTTAGTTGATTGAACAAGGTTGTACATAGATTGTGTTAATTTACATAGATAAATAATTTTGTCAAATAACTACGTATCATTTTTATTTTTGGATTATTTTCTAAGGATATATATTAGTACAATATTTTGTTGAAATTGGAAATTAAAAAAATTTCATTACAAGAGATTTTGTTAGCATTCAAAATATATTATTTTCCTTTAAAGAATTAAATAAATATGAGAATACACGTGCAACGCACGTAATCACTGCTAGTAGTAAGAAAAAAGGGGTATAAAGTATAAGTGGGTGTGTGGAGCATGGACAAAATATTTAAATATTAATAAATTTCTCCAAGCTGAACAAAATTCATCCTTAAAAAAAGGGGTGACTAAAGATCTTGGTAAGTAAGCATAATAAAAGCCCGACATATTGTCACGTGTTAGAAATTTTTCTCATGCCTTTTGGTGAAGATCAAGTAGTATCGCTAGTTGAATTTGAGAGCCCAAATATAAATTTCAAACCTAAAGCAACAGCCCAGTAGAGAAATTAGTGGATGTCCAGCAAGGAAGTTGAAGAAAGGATTATGAATAGATTTAGCAGAAGCATGTTTGTGAATAGCAAAACCTTCCTTAAAATGCACATTAGAACATCTGTCCAAATTTTAATGTAATAATCGTGTCCCAGATTCATTATTCTTTAGCTTTTTTGCATTTTTTTTTCTTCAAATTTAAGTTATTAGGAATTAGTTTAATTTGACAATTATTTACTATTGTTCGCTTATCCAATTAGGATTTATAATTATTAATAGGGCTCACCGGATATATAATTTGGGAAACACTTGCATCAGCCCAGACTCATATTGTGACCCATTGAATATTTTTATGAAGCCTTCATTTTGAGTTGTGGGCCAAGTGGATTAATTGAGCCAGATAATTTTTTTTTTTGCTTTCAAAGTCTTGGCCACACTGTGCGGCCGGACTGATACAAATTTTTGTCATATAATTTTGTTGAAAACTCATTTTTTAGTTATAAATGTTGATTATAATTCATTATATTATAATCAATTTTTATTTTATTTTATGATAAACATTATAAAAATTGTGAAATAAGTACCTTGAGACATAATTGATATATTGAAATTGGGACAGGTGATCTCATCGGCTTACAACGACGGAGAACAAAGATGGTAAGTTACTTAAAGTGGTGTTTGCTCTATATATGGTTTCCTTTATTGATTAGAAAATAGCATTTCATTGTTTATGTGTAGATATGACACTTGACCTTTAATGATGAATACTGCCTCCATCTCATTTATTTAGTCACATTTACTATTTGACACGTATTTCCACCGAAACCTAGTACGAGTTTTAAAATATAATTTTGTAGTATCGTTTTTTTTACGGGATACTATGACACTCATAGTATCCCGTAAAAAAACGATACTACAAAATTATATTTTAAAACCCGTATTAGGTTTCGGTGGAAATACGTGCATAAAACAAATGAGACTAAATAAATGAGATGGAGGTAGTATATAGTACCAGATCCAGCTTGGCTCCATAAGTGGTGCTTTGTGCTGGAGCCACTTTCACAGACACAACCTTATAAATAGGGTTTTGCTTCATTTAATTTGATCTAACTCACACAATCCTACTCTATTAAGAAATCAGATCTCTAGAATTTATCAAGTGAATCTTTAATGAAACTCAAATAAAGAATTATTTGGTGCAATCACGTTAAAATTTAAGCATGCAGCAAGGAATTAAATTCACTCTTACAAATTTATTTATTATTATTATTATTTTTTTGGTTCCAATAAAATACCAAATATACGCAATGTTAATTATTCCCTCCTTTCCATTTTAGTGCTCGTTTGGTTTCAGTTGGAAAACGGAAAGGGAATGGAATCAAGTCAAGTAAGGAAATAAAAATAATAAGGGTTACTTTTATTGAGTGTTTAGTTCATTGATGGAAATAAATCTCTTGTGAGGGGATTCCCTTACTCTTATTTTCCGTCCTCATTGAGGGGTAACAATATGGTGAATTGAGTTACCCCCAAGTAAGGGTAATGGATAATATATTACTCAAATCAAACAACAAGTAATATAATCTCTTAATTGTTTCCCTTTCCTTACCAAAAAATGAGCGAACCAAACGAGGGCTTAATGTGGTTTTTTCTTTTGGGCATGATAATTTAGACAGTATAGCTGTATAGATTAGTAGTGAGAAAATGTGGTTAGATGTACTACATTGAACATTGAATGTAACATTTAATTTTAAATATCCAGTATTATTATTATTTTTTTCAAAAAATTAAAAATGTAGTAGAATTTTAAATAATTAAAAAAATTGAATTTATTTTTGAATTTAAATTTTCTATTTTGGGTAATAGCTGTATTAGAGTGGGACAGTTCAAAAAGAAATTAGCCCTATTAAAACGAGACATAATGAATATTTTTGAATGGTATAGAAATTAAAAAAAAAAAAATACAATTTTTGTAATGTAAATTGTCATGTGGGAGGAAGGCGATGGTGGTGGATATATGAGGTGCTGCGCATGATAGAGAAGTACGGAGGAAAAGGTAAGCAACCTTTTCTCTTTACCAGCTAAAACTAAGCTAGTGGCTTTGCTCTCCGGTTTTAATAATTGAATATGAATATACATTATGATCAAATCCATAACTTATGGGTCAGCATAACGACGAAATTAGCATAAATAAATAAGTGTTGATGACGTGGCATTTAGTGCTAACTGCTAAATCACATGATAGCACATGATCATCTATAATACTCTAAATAACCCTCACATGAGAAATTGAAATATTGAACCAAGTTTAGATTTAAGGATAGCCTCTTCACATGGCAATATAGTTAAGAAAGATTATTCATTGTATAAAATTCTTCAGCCCAAATCCCAATGTTCATTTTTCTTTCTTTTTTTTGCGATTTTTTTTTCTTTCAATACAATTAAGGTGCCATTTTAACTATTTTTAAAAAATCAACTTTTAGTCTATGCTTTAATTTGTTAATTATATGCACGGCTAAAAATACGAAAATCCACGAAATAAATAAGAGAAAACTTTTTTTTTCCTCTTAATTAATTATGATTGAAAAATAGAAAGGGTAAATTACAATTTAATTAACAAATTATTTAACTTTTTACAATTGTTCTAATATATACGATATAACAATTAAATGTCTTTATTGACATTTGTACAATTATGATCTGGACCTTAATTTTCAACGACGAAAAACATATATATGTGGGAAGCCAAAAATTGAATCAGACCTTAAAGAAAAAAAAATGATAAGTTATATATCCATGTCTCAGTTTTAAGTTTGTCCACAGTCTTTTTTTTTGCTGAAAATTAAGATTCATAAGAGAGTTGTGAAAATATATACTGATAGTTTAACATAGAATTATTAATCTATGTAGATTGAAACATATATATAATTGAGATATATTGAATAATTTGATAATTAAATTACAAATTTCCCAAACGGAAATCTAGCGCGAGATGAGATGCCATTGCCAAGTGTTTTCAACGTAGTTGTATTTGACTGAATTAATTAAAGTTGAAAATTTATGCATAATACACATGTTATGTCAGGCTAAAGCACGAGCCTCCATTCAAACCAGGAAGTCTCGCCTCACCATCTTTAATTTTCCATTTATTAATTTTTTTTTTTTTAATAAACCATCACATTATAATCAGTGGCAATGCCAGAGAGCTAGAATCTCCATTTTCACATACCCTCTCTCGCAAAATAAAATCTCATTAATTCCAAAAAATGATCATCAATTTTCACAAAACTAGAGCTCCTCTTGCTTTGTTACTCCTTCTACTCATGCTGCATTTGCACAGTTGTTACGGTGATCGAACGGAGAATCGCGTAATACGACGTGGAGGTGAGGCCGGATCGAGAAAGATGCTATTTGCAGTGAATAGAGGGAAGCTGAGAGGGGTGATGGTTGAGCCTCAGAAAGCAGTGGTGAATGGCCTCAGAAAAAAGCCTCCGACTTCTGCAAACCCTAGCCATAATAGATGAAGATCCCATGATCAGGTTTCTTCGTTATCGATCTCGTATTCGTGTTCGTGTTCGTGTACGTTAGTCTGATGGAAGAGAGGATCAAATCTGCTTCTCTGTTCATAGCTTTGCAGATCTTGCTCTAGTGAACTGTTAATTTTAGTTTAGTTTTTTAGGGTTGTCAGACTTAATTTGTAGTAGCATTTTGTATACTTCCTCCATTCATTTTTTTTAATGTAAGAATTATTTTCCAGCCTGGAATTTGTAACTAATCAATATGTTTTTCTTAACTTTTCATTTAGGTTATAAAAAAGAGTTTCAAAAAGAAAAGGAAATTTCACTAGATCTCAAACTGCTCGTTGTTCGAAATTTTGAATCCTTCATGATTTAGTTTCAATTCTGGATATATATATATCGCACAAAATTTGCACCATTTTGCAATGTTCAGATCTATGAATCTTCAATTATTTCTATTAAAACACCAACTTTTCAATTTTATTGCAATTTAAACACCCCCAGACAAGATATATGTGATGTGAGATATGGGTTGTTTTAAGGGTTGCTTTAAGATTCTTTGTACAATAAAGAAATGGCTCATGAAGGGATGTCAATCGGGCCAACCCGGGCGGGTTCGGGTCAGCCCTATCGGGCTGCGGGTTATTCGGTCCGGGCTCAACCGGGTTGGTTTTTTTGCGGGCTAGAAAACCTTGACCCTAACCCTAAAACTCCGGGGCCCGGGCCAACCCGTCGGGCCACACTATTTTTTCACAAATAATTTAGAGAGTTTACGAAATTTAGAAATTAAATTAAACAATAGATAGAAAGACAAAAGTCTACATGTATTCTAATAATACTAAGTACATCATATTAAATAACCACCAAAACATTATCAATTTATCATTCGCATGTCGATTATCCCAAGAAACTAGAAAACACATCAATAACCATCGAGTTCATGATCTAAACAAATAAATCTAAACACTTAGAATAACATTCTTCCACTTCAACAACCAACAACCTTTGGGTTTTCTTCAACTTGATCCATAACTTTCCACTTCAACAACCTTTGGAGCTTCTTCAACTTGATCAATGGCTTCAAGTTCAGAACTCTCATCATCTAGTAAAAAAACATAAAATGTTAAAATACTATGCAAATAACTAATTTAAATTATGATGAAAGAATTAAACTTTACCATCTAAAGAATATCCATGCAACCAATTACGTGTGCAAATAAGAGCTTGAACTTTTTTTGGAAGAAGTCTATTTCTGTACTTGTTCAACACGTGTGCTCCAATACTAAAAGAAGACTCGGAAGCTACCGTTGTGATAGGAATGCTAAGCACATCACATGCCAACCTAGAAAGCTCTCCAAAGCGAGTTGTGTGAGTTTTCCAGAAATGTAGAACATCAAGTTTAGCTTCTTGATCGACTTGAGCTTCATCCAAATATACGTCTAAAGGTGACCTTGAATTAGAAATTCCACCACTGTAATTCTTGTAATCCTGCATCACATGACATTTATATATAAATAAAACAAAGACAAAATCAATTTCCTTGAAACTAAACACACAAAAATTAAAATGAATAAACATAACTTACAACAAAATCAGCCGAATTAAGAGGCAATCCTCTTCCTTCGCCTCCCAAAATATTAGACCTAACTTCAGAACCGGAACTAGAAGTGGGAGCGTTAAAAGATGCAATAGCAGACTTATTCTTGTAGTCATCATAAAGAAGGTACAACTGCTTCTTCAACAATTCAGTTTTTTCCTTACTAGTACGAGGATCAACTTTTGAGTAACAATACTCTATCATTTTCAATTTCACTCTTGGATCAAAGACTGCTCCCATAGCGAGAATTTCACTGTACTCAACCCAATATTTCTTAAACTTCTCTTTCATCAAAACAGTCATAGATCTCACAACCTCATCTTGACTTCTCAAATTCTGTTCCAACAAACGTGCAATCTTCCAAACTTCCATAAAATATAAATTAGAAGTTGGATAAGAGGAGCCTGAGATCAAGGTGGTCATCTCATTAAACGGACTCAAGAATTCAGACATTCTTTCCCCTCTTTCCCACTCTTCTTCAGTTGGACAAAACTTATAAGCCAAATCATCAAAAGCAAGCATGCTAAAAACACGACGATATTTAATTGCACTAGCGAGCATTATGTATGTAGAATTCCATTGTGTAGAAACATCCAAGCCAACTAATGATGTTATTTCAATTCCAGTTTTCTTTGCACATTCCTTGAACTTATTCTTCCGTGCTTCTGATGCTTTTATATATTTGATACTTTCTCTAATTTTATGTAAAGCACCATCAGCAACTTTTAACCCATCTTGAACTATAAGATTCAAGATATGTGCACAACATTTTATATGAAAGTGAGCACCATTATACAACAAAGAATTCTGTAGATTTAGCCTTGTCTTTAACATGTCCACCATCCGATTATTGGCAGAAGCATTATCCAAAGTCAAAGAAAAGACTTTTCTATCTATTCCCCAATCTACCAAACAATCATATATCTTCTGAGCTAACTCAAGTCCAGTATGTGGAGGAGGCATAGAGCAAAAGACAAGTATCTTACTATTCAATTTCCATTTTGCATCAACATAATGTGCAGTCAAACAAATATAACCCATATTAGTACAAGCTGTCCAAAGATCAGATGTCAAGCACACCATACCAGGATTATTTTTCAATATGAGCTTCAATTTCTCCTTTTCAGATTCATACGTGTGCACAACATCAGAGGCATGAGTATTTCTAGAGATAAATTTAATATCAGAATTCAAATACTTCAAGAAACCTCTCATCATTCCATATTCAACCCAATTTAGTGGAAGATCATGTGCCATAGTAATCTTAGTCATCCAATCCCGACATACTTTGGGATCTATGATTTTACTCCTACCCTTTAACTTTCCTTCATGATCAAGAAGCATATGACTCACATCTCCAAATTTTGGTTTCTTCTTACACTTATCTAAATGACGATTTAGAGTCGAAGTTCCATAGTTACTACCTTCATATACATACTCTTTGCCACAATGATTGCACTTGACGCATGTCTTTCCATCTTTGGTAGTATCATCCGTAAAATGATTCCATGCTTCTGCTGTTCTTTTCTTCGAAGACTTGGTATCACCTATAATCTTCACATCTGGATCATCCACATTTTCTTCGATAATAATTGGAGTCGATTCTTCCATACTTAGAATATATGGCAATCTGAAAATTTATATGAAATGTAACCATCATATAAGAATTGAATTAAAAAACATAAAAAATAAGAAATAACATATAATCTGCATGTATATATCTACACTACTTGCAGTCCCGATTCTAACAACTATTAGTGATGAATCCTTCTACGGACATCATTCAATAATAACAAACAACAGGGAAGCATTTTCCTTGATGCCTCAGTTCGGTCCGGGTTTGGGTTTTCCATCGCTTGAGTTGATTGAAGATGAACACAACACAAGATATCTATCTCTATACTAACAAGTTACGATCCTAAACCAATTAGGAAAACAACAATAATATTCCAATTAGAACAAGTGTCTGGTGGTACCTTTTCGAAGGCGATGAGAAACGGGAGAGCGCACGCTTTGCCTTGACCTCTCTTGAGAATTAAGATGTTGCGTCCTTTTAATTTCTTGAGAGTTGAGAAGAAGAAGAAACAGTGTTAAAGAGGGAGGCGGCTGCGAAGGGGAAGATTGGAAGAGGGTTTAATTTAGTGGGTGAAAAATATTGAACTTTAATTTATTTAATTATATATATAATATTAATAGTAATTCTATTTAGCTACAGCCCGCGGGCTGACCCGGGAACCCGCCGGGCTGACCCGAGCAACCCGGCAGCCCGATAGGGTCGGGTTGAAAAAATCAACCCTAACCCTGATTTTTATCGGGTTGTTCGGGCCGACCCGCTGGTTCCGGGCTAGATTGACATCCCTAGGCTCATCCATTATTATTTTTTTCAAAAAGGAAATGACATTCTGCTAAATTTAAACCAAATGAAGGAAAACATGCCACGTAAGATGGGTCTTATCGAAAACAAATTAGAGTGTAAAAATTGTAAATAATCATAATAAAATTGAGATTAAATGTTAAAAAAATAAAAATAAAAATAAAAAGATATTTGCATATCATAGTTTTAGATGTATTAGTCCTTTTTAAGTAATTATATTGAAATCGACGAATACTAAACAAATCATATATCCTATTGAAGTAATATAAATCTTAATATATAATTGTAAAACTAAATTAAATTACAATACTAACTCCGTCCATGATAGTCTCAACTTTTCTGGTATGATTTTTAATATATTTTAATGATGAGTATTAAAGTGTCCTCATCATCAAATTACATACGCTAAGAAACTATTTAAATTTATATTTTAACCTAATTTATTATTCTTTTTTTCTTAGCACCAACTTCTACATAACATTAATTATAGGGATAACATTAACTATAGGGATAAATTGAGAAAATTTTAGCTATTTTACCATCAAATTTTGAAATAAGACAAACAAACAACCAAAATAGCTAGTATGGAGTATGACATTTAAAAAAAAAAGAAAAAGAAAAAAGGAGGGAATATATTACAGTGGAGTTAGGATGCCACTTAAAGTAAAAAAAAATAAAAATAAAAATTGTGGATTTAAAATGATTTTGTATGCGAGGTCCACATTCTAAATTAGAAAGTGTCCACTTTTTGTGGATGTACTAAAAAAAAGGGTTCATTTATTATGGATGGTGGTAGTATATTATTTTATCAGGATAGATAAATATCATTAAAATGAAATCAATAGACGAAGTACCTATATATTAACCAAAGTTGAGAGACATCAGCGGCATCAAACAAAACAAAAAATCGAGGCTCCAATTGCCAACTCCTAATTCAAAAGTTTACAAGATTTAAAAAACATTCTTCACCAAACGAACGGCCAACTTCATAATTTTCCCTTAATTTGATTCATAATCCTAAAATCATAATATATACACATTAAAATTATATTGAGGGAAAACAATACAAAAAACCAACATGATAATATGGTAAGAGGACATATATAGTTAATAGTTGGGATACCAAAGTTCACAGTGGCGAAATAATACTCCTCAACTTTTGCATTATCAAAAAAAAAAATATATATATAGATGGCGACGCGCAAAGTAACGAACATCAGTCCCTTTTTGCAGCATCTTATTCATATTCATATGCAAACGCAAAGTATATATATAGAATCATATTCACCGAAAAGTTTGGAAAGAATGAGATTCTTCCCTCACTTATGTCTAATCTGCAACCACTCGCCTTCTATTTAAAGCCCCGCTGCACTCCTAATTTTTTATCACTCAAACATGATAAGAAAAGAAAAACATCATATCATTCATAAAATCTGGTGTTTCTACAAAGTTTTTACGCAACGTGCTTGTTTGCGGTGCAATGACACAACGCCGAGGTGTTGGAAATCACTATTGCCAACGACCCCGGCGTTGTCATTGCACCACTGACAATCATATGCACTCCAATTGCATGTAGGCATCAATGTTCGTGGTGCGAGAGGAGTAAAAAACTTCTAGCATCCACACAACATAGTCATAGAGACGACGAAACAAAAATCAGTTGGTAAGATGCTTCATTCAAACTAAAATTTCAATAAAAGTGAGGTAGAAATAAAATTTTATTTTTTATTTTGAGTTTGATCGTTAATATTATGAATTCGCCACATCTTTTTCAGCATCACATCTATTTTTATTTGGCAGTGGGAAATTTGAGAAAAATATGAAAATTTATAAAAGAAGAAATTACAAAACTGTCATACTTTAAAGAAAGTTTATGGTTTTTGATGAAATTAATTGGGGTTTGAGGCCCAAAAAATATAACCTTGATCTGAATATGTGGTTTTTGGGCTACGCTAGAGGCGACCACGGTTCCGGTTCCCCCAAAGAGGAACCGGAACCGCACTGCCGGTTCCAACGGTTCCGAATCCGGTTCCGAACCGCCGGTTCCGGTTCCGGTTCGAACCGGATGGAACCGGCCACTTTTTTTTTTTCTTTTTTTTATTTTATTTCTTCCCTATATGCATACTTCGTTTATATTTATTTCGAGTTTAATTGTAAGAGCATTATAATCGAAAACTGTTAGAGAAATTGAAAATATAACAAATCAAAAACTGATAGAGATGAGAGATTGAGAGTTGAAGGTGTGAAGAAATGGTTTGATATAGGGGGGGGGGGGGGTATTTATAGGTGTAGATTGAAGATGCTCCGGTTCCACGGTTCCCCGGTTCCACCCGGTTCTCCTATTTTTTTTTTCCAATAGATAATATTAATACATAATTAAAAAAATATACTTCATATGATATGGAATTATATGGATTGATAATTAAATATGCAAAGTTCATACAAATTTAACATGTTATCATTCTTAATTAGAATGAAAAATTTCAAAATTGACACTTCATCTTATCTTCTTCATGAATTGGATAATTTATTATCTTTATGTAAATTACTAAATTGTATATTTTGTCATCTTCAATTCATCATTATCATGTGACATTGTTAATTGAATATTTTGTCATTTATATGATTTGGTTTTTTATTTTAATATTTGAATTTAAAGTTTGAACACTATCACAAGATTCACAACTCACAAGTGCACAACATCCAACATCACTAGGCTACTAGTACTATATTTTAACTTTGAATGAATAAACATCACATATGTATGTCGTTTTATTCATTTGTACTTTTTTCAATTTGAATTATAACTTAACAATGAAAAATCTATTTCATTTTACAAATTATACTTTATAATTTGTACATTAAGAATTCATTAAAATGGATGTATACTAATAAAATGTTAGATCAAATAATTAGTATGATATTTATACACTACATACAAATAAAATATAAAAATAAAAAAATAAAAAAAAATGCCGATTTTCCGGTTTTTTAACCGGAACCGCCGGTTCCCGGTTCCTCAAGAATGGAACCAGAACCGCACCGCCGGTTCCGACGGTTCCGAATCCGGTTCCGAACCGCCGGTTCCGATTCCGGTTCGAAAACCGCCGGTTCCAGTTCAGTTCCCGGTTCGGTTTCACGGTTCCGGTTTTTTTGGCCGGCTCTAGGCTACGCCCGAACTTGTCCAGCTTTCAATGTTTTGGTTACTATTATTATTATTTTTTTTTTTGGAAAGTATGTTTTGGTTACTATTCTAGATTTTATTGAATCAATTTCAGTATTAATTTATGAAAAAGGTGTTAAAAAAGAATTAAAAAAAAAACAACAACAACAAACAAACGGATATGGAAAGGTCAAACCCAATTCATTCATTTTGCATTAAAATGGCGCAAAATTGCTGGAAAGGGTCCAGCATGTATAGACAGGTCATCCCAGTCAACTCTTTCTTTTCTTCTCGTACGTGATCGATTTCCAAATCCATCCATTCTTCCTAGTATGGAAACGGGCCCCACACGGAAGCGAAATTTCGGATTTGGATCATCTATTGTCTAATGATGTGATATTATCTATTGCACTGTTAGATGATTGTCGCGCGTTCACAATAATTGCAAAACCACTTATTTTTCATTATTGCTAATTTTAAAAATATTTTAAACACGTGATAATAATTTAATGGTGCAATAGAGGATGTCACACTGTTAGAGAATAGAAAATCTAAATCCCAAAATTTCATCGGAAGCACTACTCTCATCACCTTTACAGAGAGAAGAAAAATGACACGAACTCCAAAAGAACTGGGGCTTGGACAAAGTCAAGGTAAAGAGCTAGCTTATAAAAGCAAGAGACAGAGTACAAAACGACTTTGTAAATAAGTTGATCTGTTAGCCACGCAACCTCTATAATAAATTACTTTGATTCTTCAACTAATTAGACTGATTATTAAAAAAAAATGGTGCTTAATTTTCAACATCAAACAAGTTTACATGACTCTTAATTTCACCTATACCTAATAACGTTGACTCATTTTCTTCATCTATATTGAAACTAGTATCGCGTTGTATTAATTAACATGATGTTATAGGCAAAATCATTGTTTTTGTAGTATTACTGAAAGTTTTATTATGTAAATGAAACTATTTACTAAAATTAACGTGTTCATTAAGAAAAACATAATTTTCACCTCATTTGAAAAAATTAGTCCCTCCTCCGTTCACATATATATTCGTTAAGAATCTTTCGATACATAATTTAATATTCTGAAAGTTCGACGTTTAGATGAAATTTAAATCTCCCCTGATACGTATAATATCAAGTGTAAAGCTCTGG
This sequence comes from Mentha longifolia, assembly GCA_001642375.2. NCBI lineage: Eukaryota > Viridiplantae > Streptophyta > Magnoliopsida > Lamiales > Lamiaceae > Mentha > Mentha longifolia. The sequence continues at coordinate 39,969,522 of CM038113.1, read as the reverse complement.
TGTGCCAACTTAAATAATCTCAATGTCATTATCAAAATTATGTTGAAAGGTCGAAATTATATTATAGGTTGACATTTCAAAAAAAGATAACAGAAAATATAAGGCCATAAAAAGTTGATAATCCTTAATTTTTTATTTACCAACACTGATACAAATTTTCCAAAGATTTGAAAGCTTAATAGAGCTTTAATCTCTCTCTCTCTCTCGAAACCATAATTGATTTCAGTCTGTTTCTGTTGATAATACTAGTAGTTCTCCTGCCTCATCCTACTCTAACTCAGAACATATCCATCAATGGCTCCCTCACAGCAACTCAAACCTCGAGCGCGTGGCTATCACCCAGCGGCGATTTCGCCTTAGGCTTTCAACAGCTCCAACCCAACAGTGATCAGTTCATACTCTCCATATGGTTCGACAAAATCCCTAGCAAAACCATCGTCTGGTACGAGAGAACCAGCTACCCCGTGCCACGTGGCTCCACCCTGCGCCTCGACGCTTCCGTCGGCCTCCTCCTCCACGATCCTCAGGGCCGCCGTCTCTACAGCTCTACCGGAGGCGGCGCTGCTAATCGAGTCGGTTATGCCTCCATGAATGACACCGGAAACTTTGTGATTTTTTCGGCAGCGATGATTCCTCCGTCTTGTGGGAGAGCTTTAGGCACCGGGCCGACACCATTCTTCCCACTCAGACTCTCGAGATCAACGAAACCCTAATCTCGCGGCGAACGGAGGCCGATTTTTCTGCGGGGAGGTTCTACGCCTCCATCTCTGGTTCTGGAAACTTCGTCTTCAACACCAAGAGCGTGCCCTCCAATTCCGACTACGACGATGAGTACTACAGCAGCCTCACTTCTTCTCAGAACGCATCCGACGCCGGCGTCCGCGTGGTGTCAGCAGCGGAGCTTTGATTTCCGTGGTGAGGAGAAACGGGGCGGCGCAGATCCTCAGTTCTCGCTCGATTCCTCTGCCTTCCGACAATTACTACAGAGCGATTCTCGAATTCGACGGAGTTTTCAGGCTCTACTACCATCCGAAAAACTCCGGCGACAATCCGACGTGGCAGGTTGCAGGGTCTTGGCCGGATAATATCTGTTTGAACGTCAACGGGAAAAGGGAAGCGGGGCCTGCGGGTACAACAGCTTGTGCAGAATTGAGAATCGGAGGCCGGTCTGTGAATGCCTAAAAGGATTCTCGCTGGCCGATCCGAGCAACGTCAATGGCGACTGTAAACCTAGATTCGTGCAGAGCTGCATCGACGGCGAAGAAACGGGCTCACCGGAAGACGTATACGATTTGGAGGTGATAACCGACACCGATTGGCCTTGGAACGACTACGAACAGATAAATCCGAGCAGTGAGGATCAGTGCCGGAGCTCTTGCCTCAACGATTGTTTCTGCGGCGTCGCCATTTACAGAAACAATAGCTGCTGGAAGAAGAAGCTCCCCCTCTCCAATGGCAGAGTCGACACCAACCTCGGCTCGAAGGCGTTTCTCAAGCTGAGGAAGAGCGATCTTCCTCTGCTAAATCCATCTCCCCCAAATCCAGCAAGAAGAGATCGTCAAGGCTTGATTGTTTTGATATCAGTGCTTTTAGGGAGCTCAGCCTTCGTCAACTTCTTACTCATCACTGCAGCTTGCCTTCTTCTCTTCCTCGTTTACAAGAAAAAGTTGTCGCCTTTAAATCCAGTTCAAGACTCGAATTTACGGTGCTTTACTTATAAAGAACTGCAGGCTACTAATGGTTTCAAGGAAGAGCTAGGTAGGGGCGCCTTCGGAATCGTCTACAAAGGAACAATGGCAGCGAGTTCCGAAGCAAAAGTCGCAGTGAAGAAGCTAGATAGAATGTTTCAAGATTCTGAGAAAGAATTCGAGACGGAAGTGAATGCGATTGGACGTACTTACCACAAGAATTTGGTGGGACTGATCGGATTCTGCAACGAAGGGCCTCACCGTCTGCTCATCTACGAGTACATGAGCAACGGGACGCTAGCATTGTTCCTTTTCGGAGATCTGAAACCGAGCTGGAGCCAGAGGGCTCGAATGGCAGTGGGGATTGCCAAGGGACTGGCCTACTTGCATGAAGAATGCAGCACTCAGATCATCCATTGTGATATAAAGCCTCAGAACATTCTTCTGGACGAGTACTACACTCCTAGGATTTCGGATTTCGGATTGGCAAAGCTCTTGACGATGAACCAGAGCAAGACTCTGACCAACATCCAGGGCACGAAGGGCTACGTGGCTCCGGAGTGGTTCAGGAACACGCAGATATCGGCCAAGGTTGATGTCTATAGCTTCGGAGTGGTGTTGCTAGAGATCGTGTCGTGTAGGAGAATGCTCGAGGATATGGAAGAAGTTGAAAACCCGATCCTTACGGACTGGGCTTGGGACTGCTTGGTGGAGAGAAAGTTGGATGCATTGGTGGAGGAGGATGAGGAGGCCTTGAAAGACAGAGAAATGGTGGAAAGGTTCATTAAGGTAGGGCTATGGTGTGTTGAAGAAGATGCAGATCTTAGGCCAACCATGATGAAAGCATGTCAAATGCTTGAAGGAATAGTCCAAGTTCCAGAGCCCTCTCTTCCTTCCTCTTTCACCTCTTGAGTGAATCAAGATCAATTTCTGGGGATGTTAGTTGAATTAGAATAAGCCATATGTGATAAAACTGAGTCGTCTGTAAATTAAATTAAAAATATAAATATAAATAAAAATTTCCTGAAATTTCTTCTAAGCAGTCTTCATGGGTACTCCTCCATACTGCCATACATCCTCAAAAATCTTTTGTTCAACCTCAAAAATAGCTAGAATATATTTATAACTTTTTCAAAACATGATTATAATTAGGTTAATTAGTCAACTACGCAAACCTCTAGAACTAATTACCTTGAATCGTCAACTAATTACAATGTTTTTCAAACCATCTATTTTACTATTATAAACTAGTTTGTATCCGTCAAAACTCAACGGACATTACTAATCACTTTATAATATATTTTATAAATAAAATGTCAAATAATATACTTTCCTTTCCAAAACTTTGACAATATTAAGTATTGATATATAGAACATAATTTTAAAAACTTATTGGCCAACGGACCACCTCAAAATTGGTTTTGTGTGTAATATATTGTGAAGTATCTTAATCTTATCGGCCAATGACCACCTCAAAATCGATTTTGTGTCTAAGTAATACTACCTCCAACCTATATAAGTAGTTCATTTTGTATTTGGCACATGAACTAAGGAATGGAGAATATGTGGCTATAATCAATTCTAAGGAGAGAGGGTTAATTGTAGCCACAAATTTTTTACTTTTTTAGGAAATGAGACTAATAAGTGGGATGGACTAAAATAGCAAATTAGACTACTTATATGGGTTGAAGGTAGTATATTGTCAAGTGTCTTAAATCAAAAAATATATTCTTTGTTACAAAAATTTGAGAAATATATTTCAAATACTAATTGGCCTACGGGCCACCCCCCTAATGCTCATTTTGTGTCAATAAAAATTAAAAAAATTTATTGGTCAATTAGCCACCTCAAAATCGATTTTGTGTCTAACTAATATATTGTCAAGTGTTTTAAATTAAAAAAAATATTTTTTTTTATTACAAAAATTTGAAAATCATATTTCAAAAACTTATTGGTCAACAGGTCACCTCAGAATGCCCATTTTGTGTCAATAAAAATTTGACAATCATATTTATCTACACATACCAAAAGAAAAATTGAAAAAACTTATCGGCCAATGGGCGGCCAATAAATTGATTTTGTGTCTAACTAATTTATTGTTAAGCGTTTTAAATTAAAATAAAAATTTGACAATTATATTTAAAAAACTTATTGGCTAACAGGCCACCTCGGAATGCTCATTGTTGGGTCAATAAAAATTTGACAATTATAAAAACACCAATTTTATAGGATTTGTCATGGAAATATATTATAAAAAGATCTTATTTGAATATCTTATAATCCACACGACTATGTAAAAATTAAATTATTATTATTATTATTATTATTGATTTTAAAAGAATAAATATATAGTTTTTTAGGTAAATATGGAATGGAGGATGTAGAGAGCGCACGTAAGCATGCCGATCGACGTGGTGCTCCAAATCCGCACCGAAACTAATTTAAAAAAATATATACCCAAAATACTAAACTCTACTAAAAACAACTAAACCCTAAAAAAAATACTAAACCCTACTAAAAAAAATACTAAACCTACAAAAAATTCAACACTAAAAATAATAAAGATGAAAAATGAAAAGCCAACATAAATATTTGAGTTCCCCCTAAGCATAACGATCGACGTGGTGTTCCGACTTCCGAGGAGTCCGAAACGGAACTAATTATATATATATATATATATATAGGCTCTCCACAAATTCAATGTGAGATTGAAGAATTTAGAAATTTTAGAATACTAAATTTCAAACATTCTACATAGACATGTGAATTAATGTGGAATATCTACTAATTTGCAAAATAAATAAGAATTTGGATTAGAAAGATGCATCCATTTATATAGGTTCTCCACAAACAAATTTTGATATATTTTTTTAGATAAATAGATAATGGAGTATCATTACTCACTTTATAATATATTTTATAAATAAAATATCAAATAATATACTTTCCTTTATAAAAATTTGACAATAATAAGTATTGATACATACTATCATAATTTTAAAAACTTATTGGCCAACATGCCACCTCAAAATTAGTTTTGTGTCTAATATATTGTGAAGTATCTTAATAGCCACCTCAAAATTGATTTTGTCTCTAACTAATATATTACCAAGTGTCTTAAATCAAAAAGTATATTCTTTGTTACAAAAATTTGAGAAATATATTTCAAATACTAATTGGTCAACGGGCCACCTCAGAATACTCATTTTGTGTCAATAAAAATTTGACAATTATAGTTATCTACACATACTAAAATTTTTTTTTAAAAAAACTTATTGGCCAATGGGCCACCTCAAAATCGATTTTGTGTCTAGCTAATATATAGTCAAGTGTCTTAAATTAAAAAATATATTTTTTGTTACAAAAATTTGAAAATCATATTTCAAAATTTTATTGGTCAACGAGCCACCTCTTCTCAACGGAACTAATTTAAAATATATACCCAAAATACTAAACCCAACTAAAAAAAAACCCTACAAAAAAAAAAAATACTAAACCCTACTAAAAAAAACCCTACAAAAAAACTCAACACTAAGAATAATAACGAAAAAAATAAAAAGCCAATATAAATGTTTGAGTTCCCCCCGTACGCATACCGATCGACGTGGTGCTCCGAGTCCGGAACTGAACTAATTTAAAATATATATACCCAAAATACTAAACTCTACCCAAAAAAAAAAACCTAAACTATACAAAATAAGTACTTAACCCTACAAAAAAAAAAGACTCAACCCTAAGAAAGAAAAAAATGAAAAGCCAACATAAATGGTTGAGTTCTCCTTTTAACATCCTTGTGTATTTCGTTGTGTATAAATATTAATTAATTTGCAAAATAAAAATAAATTTTAAATTATAAAGATATATCTATTTATATAGGTTTTCCACAAATTCAATGTGAGATTGTAGGATTTAGAAATTTTAGAATACTATATTTAGAACATTCCACATAGGAATGTGAATTAATATGGAATATCAACTATTTTGCAAAATAAATAAGAATTTTAATTAGAAAGATGCATCTATTTATATAGGTTCTCCACCAACAAATTTTGATAATTTTTTTTAGATAAATAGATAATGGAACAACATAATGCATATATATATATATATATATATATATATTGTAAGCCTTAAATATTAATTAGTGAAGCGGTATAGTGGTTTAATAAATACTAATTAAAATTAATCAACATGCAGCAACAAAAAAATTAATTATGGTGTTTACAATATCAATGCATGCATGCTGATATAGATATAAAGAGAGTATTGTAGATTTGATATGAGAGAGTGTCTTATGTATACATAAAAATATAAACAAATAAGATAGAAGTAATAAAAATGAAATTGCTATATACGTCCCTCACAATAGTATGTAAATTCATCATAATAGTTTATAGTTTTACTTCGTTAATTATATTAATAGATCAAGTGAGCTCAAAACTATAAAAAAAAAAAAACTAATAAAGTTTATAGTTTTGCTTCGTTAATTATATTAATTAATAAATGATTAAAAATATGTTGGATAGTCATAGAACCTATTGATAATAAAAAAATCTTGTAAAAATGTACTACTCATAATTTTAGCCAAAAGACCAAAATAATGTTGCATAAATTTATTATCTAAATTTTCTTTTTATATGCAACTATATGCATGTGATTAGTTTTAGGTTGAATAATTTTGAATATTTAATTCTTTTTTTATATGAGTTCTCCATTAATAGAGTTTTAAAAAAGAATAGACGTGGGATAAATGTCATTTTTTTTTTTTCTGATTGAATAATAAATATTACGTGTATAAAAGGGTGAACAAAAATTAACAAATAGATCTTCTTTAAAATATCACTATAATATTTTCGTTTTCATATAGTTAATGTTTCATAATAAAAATAAAAATAAATAAAATGTCTATTTCCTTTTATTTTATTTATTTTTATTTTTTTTAAAATGTTGATATAGCACACTCTATGGAAGTATGAGGCGGTTACTATGTGTTAATTAGGCCAAATAATATTGTTGTTGATGAAAGAACCGCATATATATATATAATTATAAGATTAGCATAATTTGATACCAATTATAAGTAGAAAAGTATGGTTAGAACCCAGATAGATATATATGTATAATGTAGATAGATATATTAGTATAATTAATATTAATATGTATAAATATATAGATTTTAGATAAACAAGAATGAAGGCCGTACGTAATGCCACGTAAGCATATGAATTAACGTGGTGCTTCGAATCTGCTATGGAATTATATATTGAAGTGTATTCTTACAAAATTTGTTTTGCCTATTTTATCACTATTAAAAATCAATTTTAAGGGTGTTATTGTAATTTAAATACTGTTAATTTAATAATTCCCATTAACCAATACTCGGTATTATGTACGATTAAATTACAATGTTATTGCAATTTAATCAAGTCGATTAGATTGGCCACATCAGCTCGGCCATATCCAATAGGATTAGGATAGCTAGAAAACATAATAAGATTCAAAGTATTACTTCATTTATAGAAAGGAAAAAAAAAAAAAACAAACAAACAAAAACATGATGGATTTATGTGCAACCAATATTTGATTTTGTAGACCGACGTAATAAGGTTGTTTGTAAATATACACATGAAGAACTTATTATACAAACACCGAAGAAAATTAATATCGCACACCAATTAAATTGTGATAATCAAAAATCGACAAAAAAAAAAAAAAAAAAAAAAACTAAAAAAAAAAAACATCTTTAAAGTATATATTTAATGATTTAACTATTAAAGTATATATTTATAGTAATACATATATCTTTTAAAACGTGACATTATCACGTCAACCGTGAGCATATTAACGGTGTCTAAGTGTAGTAAAGGATTGTTCCTCTTTATATATCATAAAAAATCTTCAAGTATTTATTTGATATATTATTAAATTAAACATAGAGGAATGCTACTATGAACATTATTGACACATTTAATGTGCTCATAATTAATATGACAATGCGTCAACATTTAAAAAAAAAAAAAGTATACTACATAAATCCTACTTAAAAAGTTGTTAATGTGACATGGCGATATCAATTCATTTCATTTTTTTTTATTAATTCAATATCTATGGGTTGTACCAACATAATACCAACATAAAAGAGACTAATTAATTAATTAATGTAGCTGATACGTATAGTTTTCTCTAATTTTTTTTAGGGTAATAGGGTTAGTTTCTCTACATTATATGAAGTCTTGTAAATTGAGAAAAAAAAAAAAAAAAAAAACTAAGGCAATCATTAGCAGAGTCATGTTGAGCCGTGTTCGAAATAAGGATTATCTCTATTTTTATTACTCTTCCTACTATATATATTATTATTATAAAATTAGAAGAAACTCTTTGTAATTTAATTTGCTTTATAATTGTGAGTCTATGACACAATAGAGAATATCGATCTTGCGTGGTAAGCAGGGAGGACACGAGTTTTAAATAAAGGTTGATGTTGATTGATCTTTTCTAATCAGATATAAAAGATTATAGAGTTAATTATAAAAAGATAGACACTTTATATGGACAGACGATATATAATATACTGTATTAATCATAGAGGTTATACGTGCAACGCACGTAATTTATGTTAGTAAAAGAAAATTTGCGGAGAAAAATCTTACCTTTTCAAAATTTAAATAAGTTAAAGACGACTCTTAATGAAATGCAACTCAGTTTATAATATCTCTAAGTGTGATTGTATAACCAAAACATAATCTATCTCTCTCTCTCAACCATGTTTACCAGATTTGATTTAACTCATCTGTTCCTCATGGCGATACTAATTCTTCCTTGTCAAGCTCAGAACATATCGATCAACGGCTCTTTCGCGCTCACGGTGATAAACACGGATTTCCTACATGTTTTGTGTGCTTAAAGTCTTATTTTTAATGAAAAAGTTGTGATCAAGTTTAGTGTTTAAATATGATTTTTTTTATATTCGAAGGATATTATGTTTGGTCTTGTTTTTATTAATTTTGTAGGAACAAACATGAAAAAAGATTACATTTTGAAACTCGTTGGAGAAAAACGAGCTTGAAGAAATTAAAAGAAAAAAAAAAGGAAAAAAAAGGAAAAAAAGGGAAAAGTCAAAAGAAAAGAAAGATAAGAAGATTGAGGCGTTGCCTCAAAAAAAAAAAAGAAGATTGAGGCGTGGCATTGATTTCTCTTCATCAACCGTCGCCCATCATTAAGTCAAGGCCCAAATCAAAGCCCATCAACCGTGCTTAAACTCTTTTCAACCGGCGTCTCGAAGTGTGTTTTGAAATAATCCAATTATGCGAATATTGATTTGTTAACCGCGTCCAATGATCACATGCCCGCATTGCAAGGGCTGCACTTGGATGAGCCATGCCTCATAGTGTGGCCCAGTTCCCGCCAACCCATTACACAGCCCGGCCCGTCTAATAACAAATGAAAAAAAAAAAAAAAAAAAAAACAAAATCTGCCAAATGAACACGCCTTTCCCAGAAGCAGAACCAACACGGCAACACCCCTCCGATCGAATTCTACCATCGCCACCCTGCGATCGCCGCTGCTGCCGGCGGCGAGATTTCCGGCACCTCTGAAACTTCAATATGTCAAACCAAGCAAAAAGTATCACAAATTATGGTAAAAAAAATTCAATGTAATATGTATTTCAATTTTATTCTTATTCCACCTCTAGTCATTGAATTTGTATGCCCATGGTATTAGTCAGTTATTTAGCAATGTTTATACGTATTTGGGCAAAACAATCACATGATTTTGCCATTTTTTTCATCTTCACATAAAAATTCATCTCAATGCAGCCCAACTGTTTGTGTAATTGCCCTAGCCAAAACTTTTTATAACTGCAGTTTTTGACATTGCTTATCATGGAGCAAACATGTTTTGATTTCCGTGAGCATTTTAACAGGTACTGATTTTGGTGAGGGGATAGATCAATCTAAAATGGATGGGAATCAATGTTCTTTTGAAGTGTGTGGTCTAGATGGTTTTAATAATGAGACGGAGGAGTCCAGTGCTGGGAAAGAACGAAGAGTTATATAAGCAATGAAGGTAATAGTTGTCACTTTAATTCACTTGTGTTGCATAGTGCCTATCAATGTGAATGAAAGTGCTAATATATATGAGCAAATGTGTCAATCCTTCGAATTCGCGAAGATATAAAATAATCATGTATTTATTTGGTCTTGGGCCGACCAAGCTCAATTTTACATACAAGGTTTGTTAAGTTACGAATTTCTTTTTTGCTGTTGTATGAGTTATTCATGACGAGATTATTATTTTTGTTTGGTTTCATCCTTTTTCTTGGACAGATTTGATGATTTTCTTTTGTTTGTGTGTTGTCGAATTCAGTTGCTATATTATGATGATTTTTGTGAAAGTAAAAAAGTACTACATGAAGTTATGTTTCTTTCTTGTCCTTTAGTTCTTGGTGAGCAGCTTTTGGCAGTCATAATGTATTAGGAGATTAAATTTTGGATGAAGTAGCTATGCTTTTTATCCATTTGGGAGAATTGTCTTTTCTTCGGTTCTTGATTTGCTCCTTTTTGTGGTTTCTACAAGTAATTTCATGCATATGTATGAGTATTTGAATTTGATGTGCTTGAAGAAAAAGAACCCCGTTGGCTGCAAAATAGAGTAATGAAATAGCTGAAAGAGCCAATATATATGAGCAAAAGTGTCAATCCTTCGAATTCGTGAAGAGATAAAATAATCATGTATTTATTCTCCCATATTTTAGAAAAAGTGCCAATCTATATGCATAAAAATACCTATCTATATGAATGAAAGTGCCAATCTTTATGCCAATCTGTATTGATGCTGATTAAATATTGTAATAGGTGATAATTTTTGTGAGAATCAAGATCAACCTTACATTGATGAGACACAATTGCTGATGCTCTATCAAGATAAAGAGAATTCATTTACACAAGAACAACATACAATTACAAACGAAGAAGGTAATATAATAAAGTATATTCTTGGTATTCTGTTCTTGTACATTGAGGTTGAAATATTTTCTCAAAATATTCAATAGTTTGTATGATATTCATGCTTGAAAATATTTGCTCATAAAATTTGTATATGGAGCTTTCATAACAACGCAACTAAAGTAATTCTATAAATCCTGCTCCAATGCGTGTGTTTGTTTATAGATAGCTTGTTAACTATCACTATATTCATTTTTAATCTAAAAAAAACAGGTACCGATTTTGTTGAGGAGCTAGATCAACCTCAAATGGATGGAAATCAAAACTCTGATCTAGATAAATTTAGTGTTGGGAAAGAACGAAGACCTATGAACGATGAAGGTAATAATTGTCACTTTTATTTAGAAATCTTGAATATTTAAAATCTTTTATCCTATATTTTAGCAAAAGTGTCAAACTTTGTGAATAAATATGCCATTCTATATGAGTGAAAGTGCCAATCTTTGCCAAATATCTATATTGATGCTACTTAATATTGCAACACACGAAATAGTCATCTTTTATCCTATATTTTAGCAAAAGTGCCAAACTCTATGAATAAATGTGCCATTCTATATGAGTGAAAGTGCCAATCGTTGCCAAAAATCTATATTGATGCTACTTAATATTGCAACACACAAAATACTATAAGTATTCTCATCACTTCTTACAGGTCACACTATTCGTTTGTCTGGCTCTCTCATTGGCATCAAGACACAAACTTTTGAAGACATATATGATTTATATTGCAACCATGCTCTTGAAGTTGGCTTTAGTGTTCGAAGATCATCCACAAAATATAACAGTAGAGGGGAGGTAGTTGGTAAATATGTAGTGTGCTCATGTGAAGGAACTAGGAAGGAAACAACCTCTAGTTCAATCAATATAAAACAAGGTAAAAAGAGACCAATTAACATCACACGGACAAACTGCAAGGCATCTTTGAATGCAAGATTAAATGCTGATGGTTTATTTGAAGTGGTTGGCCATACTACAGAACACAATCACACACTGTCTAGGAGAGAATGAAGCTACATGCATCGTTCTCAAAGATCAATCAGTGAAGAGAAGGCTCTTGTTATTGAGGATATGATCTCTTGTGGAATGAAACCAATGGATTCATTTCGATATATGGTACAAGATGCAGGGGGTGAAGATGTTCTTGGTCATACAAAGAAAGACCACCTGAATTTTGTGAACAGGTTGAAGATGAGTGCAATAGAAGCAGGAGATGCACAAACCCTCATTGATATTTTGCAGCAACAAGGTGTTGAGGATCAAGAGTTCTTTTTCAAAGTCAAACTTGATGATGATGGTAGATTGTGCAATGTATTTTGGAGAGACTCAATGATGAAGGAGGATTATATGATATATGGTGATGTTGTTGTCTTTGACACGACATATAGAACTAACAAGTATAATCTAATCTGTGCTCCATTTGTTGGGATAAACAATCATTGGAAGAATGTTATGTTTGGTTGTGCATTCATTGCAAATGAGAAGATTCAGTCATTTGAATGGTTATTTGAGGTTTTCAAGAAATCCATGGAGTGTCGATGTCCTGTGACATTATTTACAGATCAAGATCAAGCGATATCAAGTGCAATAGAAAGGGTGTTCCCTACGACTAGACATAGATTATGCATATGTCATTTGTATCAGAATGCACTAAAACATTTAGGTAAGCTGAAATCCAACAAGTGCTTTGAGGAGGTGTTGCAGAAGTGTTTGACTGGATGTACAAGTATTGAAGAATTTGAGCAATGTTGGAGCTCCATGATCTCAGACTATGGATTGCAAGAAAATTCTTGGTTTAAGAGGTTGTATAGTTTCAAAGAGAAGTGGTGCAACGCCTACAACAAAGATTTCTTCTCTGCTGGGATCCTATCATCACAAAGAAGTGAGAGCACAAACAGCACAATAGGATTTAATGCGAAGAAGACAACAAGTTTGAATGATTTCTATACTATCTTCAATAAAACACTCGAACGTTGGAGAAGTGCTGAAGCAAATGATGAATTTCAGTGCTCAAGAGCAAGACCTACATCATCCTTCCCTATGATGGGAATTGTCAGGCATGCTGCTGAGGTATATACTCTTACAATTTTCAGAGATTTTGAAAAGGAACTCTTAAAGTCCTTTGCCACCTCCATTACTTGTTTGTCTGAAGATCATAATAGTAAAATATATCAAATAATACATTTTGATCGTAGCTTCCAAGTAAGATACTGTGCAATGGGATCTTTGGTGAGTTGCTCATGCAAGAGGTTTGAGGAATGTGGGCTACTATGTTGTCATATCTTGAGGGTATTGCATGCACATTCAGTGAATCAAATACCACAATGTTATATTATGAAAAGATGGACAAAGGTTGCCAAACAAGATCTGTGGGATAAATCAAAAGGTTCATGTGAGAAGAGTACAAAATGTGCTCCTTGGAGACATCAAATGGTGAGAAGATTCTACAATGCTATTCTAAAAGCCCAAGAAAATGAAGATGACAGATTGGTTGTTGAAGACGGATTGAAAAGTATCACTTCTTCACTTGATGCGTTGATGGTTGCAAGGGAAACAAAGAATCAAATGGAAGATGTTGAAGTATCAAGCTCGTTGATGAATGTGGCAGATCCTCCACGTTCAATCACAAAGGGGCAAAAAAAGTGTAGAATCAAAGGACATCTTGAAAAAAGTAAAAAGAAGAAGAAGACTTGCGATGCATCAAATCCAAGTCAGTTGAAGGAGTTTGGTACCAAAACTCCGAATACAAGATTATTTTAGAAGATTTCACTGTAAGTTTCCTTTTAATAAATGGTAAAAACCTTTAAGCTTATTGGATAAATATTATATGAGTCTCTTTTATTTTTTCTTCTTCTTTGTTTTATTCTTAAATGGAGCTTAACTTCACTTATTGTGTTTTGTTTTATTGTATGTGTGCAGATAACAATGGATGGTGGTGGAGTCATTGAAGTTCTTCTTTCTCAATGTTCATTTAGTGATTAGTTGATTTATGTGCTATTATTCTACCCTATGGATTCTTGATCTGCAAATATTTCATCGTGATGGATAGCGTAATTGTTCAGACAAAGTTTACTAAATTTTAATTAATGATTTCTTGATTGGAAAGGTTGTCGATTTATGGGGTTCAAAAAAGATTGACACTTTTGTTCTTTAATATTGACACTCTTGTTCATAAAGATTGACACTTTTAGTGAAAACGATAAAAGTCGATTATTTTGCCGCATAAAGTGTGCGAGTATGTCTTGCTCTCTCGTAAGATATCGTATACATAGGCGTTGGAAGGTTACAATAATTAAAAAATTATCGATTTATGGGGTTCAAAAAAGATTGACACTTTTGTTCTTTAATATTGGCACTCTTGTTCATAAAGATTGACACTTTTAGTGAAAACGATAAAAGTGTTGGGGTTGTTGTATATAGCTAAAGCAAAAACGTGTTTTAGTATATATGACATGTATTCCACTGGTAACAATCACCTATCTGAATAAATATATTAATAAGAATAAGCCCTATATCTCATATTTTAGAACACGTGGACGGCTCGGGTGTCAGGGAGATCACGCAGCGTTCGACAATAATTATGAGATATAAACAGTGTCACAGTCGAGATAGCTTGGGAAAACTATCGGTTTAGACTGCAACATAACGGTAGTGGCGGGTCTCAGTCGCTAGTTATGTTGGTACGGTGGAACGTATTGACAGGATCGAGTGAGATAAGGTTCTTCTGATACTGACCCTAGCAATAGGTGAAGAACTAGAGATCTCGGGATTTAGAGATATGATCTTAATCTCGATATGCTATTAGAGATATATGTGTTGTTCACTGTTACTTTGACTTGTATAGCTAAGGGTCTATCGCAGCATCCCTGATGACTTGCATCTTGGGTAACATGAGGGCACATAGTATGTCTAATTAGTTATATCGAGACACCGTGTCCGTATTAGGTTGAGAGATATCCCCTCAGGGAGTTCACAAGGTTTATTATACCAAGTCATGCATGCTGATTAAGTTCAGGTATAATAATAAGGGGTGAACGGGTACTACTTGAGGAGAATAAGATGTTAATTAATTATGAGCAGTCAGAGGAGCTCTAATTAATTAATGGATATCGGAGTCATTAAACACGGGGATAGCTCTAAATAAAGTATCAGCCCCAATCTACAAATTGGGACAGAGCGGTGATTCAGTTGTGATTCTTTAGTGGAATGCATCACAGCTCTAATGAAATAAATGTTATGGGTTGATCATGGTTATTTCATTAGGTAAGGCTAAACTCTGTCTGGTACATAGATCCCTGGGGTGGCCCAAGAGCTCTTCAGGAAAGGAATTCAAGGTATTATTGAGGGATATCAGTTTTGGACTGAAAAGAGGCATTATGGGCTTGAGCCCATTAATGTGGCGCCTACTGTAGTGTAGGGGACGCCAGTTTCCTCTTTTAGTGTCCATCTGATCTCAATAATTGTACTCTGGTTAATTATATAATTATGGAATAAATTAATATCTAATTAATTAAGATTTATTCTTAATTAAAGAATTAGATAATTAATTTAATAATTATATATTATTTTCCTTATAATAATTAGGATTAATTCTAATTATATTTAATTAGAATTTGTTCCAGTAATTATTAACTAAACCGGGCTTTAATTAATTAAAGCCCGTGACTTAGTGGACAAGGAAAAAGGGCTGGCGCCTCCTCCTCTTATAAATAAGGAGGAGGGGATTCTCAAAACCTAAGTGTTGAAGTTTCTGAGAAGAGATCGGCGCCTGTCATCAGAGGGAGAGTTCCTGGTTCCAAAGTTCCTAGACGCCCACACAGTCGAAGAATTTCGAGGAAAGGGATCACACCTCAGTAATCTAGACCTGTAGATTACTCCGTCGGCACAGATCTGAGGTATAACATTCTAAACTCGATTATATGATTTAGTTGCATTTAAATTATCACATCCAATTCGAAGATCCTGTGGGAAAAAGGAATGCTTTCAAGCAGCAGTTCCAACAAAAAGTCGATTATTTTGCCGCATAAAGTGTGCGAGTATGTCTTGCTCTCTCGTAAGATATCGTATACATAGGCGTTGGAAGGTTATAATAATTGAAAAATTATCGATTTGTGGAGTTCAAAAAAGATTGACACTTTTGTTCTTTAATATTGGCACTCTTGTTCATAAAGATTGACACTTTTAGTGAAAACGATAAAAGTCGATGATTTTGCCGCATAAAGTGTGCGAGTATGTCTTGCTCTCTCGTAAGATATCGTATACATAGGCGTTGGAAGGTTACAATAATTGAAAAATTATCGATTTGGGGAGTTCAAAAAAGATTGGCACTTTTGTTCTTTAATATTGGCACTCTTGTTCATAAAGATTGACACTTTTAGTGAAAACGATAAAAGTCGGTTATTTTGCCGCATAAAGTGTGCGAGTATGTCTTGCTCTCTCGGAAGGTATCGTATACATAGGCGTTGGAAGGTTACAATAATTGAAAAATTATGGATTTGGGGAGTTCAAAAAAGATTGGCACTTTTGTTCTTTAATATTGGCACTCTTGTTCATAAAGATTGACACTTTTAGTGAAAACGATAAAAGTTGATTATTTTGCCGCATAAAGTGTGCGAGTATGTCTTGCTCTCTCGGAAGGTATCGTATACATAGGCGTTGGAAGGTTACAATAATTGAAAAATTATCGATTTGGGGAGTTCAAAAAAGATTGACACTTTTGTTCTTTAATATTGACACTCTTGTTCATAAAGATTGACACTTTTAGTGAAAACGATAAAAGTCGATTATTTTGCCGCATAAAGTGTGCGAGTATGTCTTGCTCTCTCTTAAGATATCGTATACATAGGCGTTGGAAGGTTACAATAATTGAAAAATTATGGATTTGGGGAGTTCAAAAAAGATTGGCACTTTTGTTCTTTAATATTGGCACTCTTGTTCATAAAGATTGACACTTTTAGTGAAAACGATAAAAGTCGATTATTTTGCCACATAAAGTGTGCGAGTATGTCTTGCTCTCTCGGAAGGTATCGTATACATAGGCGTTGAAATGTTACAATAATTGAAAAATTATCGATTTGGGGAGTTCAAAAAAGATTGGCACTTTTGTTCTTTAATATTGGCACTCTTAATCATAAAGATTGACACTTTTAGTGAAAACGATAAAAGTCGATTATTTTGCCGCATAAAGTGTGCGAGTATGTCTTGCTCTCTCGGAAGATATCGTATACATAGGCGTTGGAAGGTTACAATAATTGAAAAATTATCAATTTGGGGAGTTCAAAAAAGATTGACACTTTTGTTCTTTAATATTGACACTCTTGTTCATAAAGATTGGCACTTTTAGTGAAAACGATAAAAGTCGATTATTTTGCCGCATAAAGTGTGCAAGTATGTCTTGCTCTCTCGTAAGATATCGTATACATAGGCGTTGGAAGGTTACAATAATTGAAAAATTATCGATTTGGGGAGTTCAAAAAAGATTGACACTTTTGTTCTTTAATATTGACACTCTTGTTCATAAAGATTGACACTTTTAGTGAAAATGATAAAAGTCGATTATTTTGCCGCATAAAGTGTCCACAGCAAGCCTTATTGTTCCCTTGAACATGTCGATCTTTGCATTCCAAAGGATGACACTAGTCCCGGGGTTCATCAAGTCAACTAAGGTTTGACAAAAGCAAAATTGACTTCGTGAAAATCATTCATCATACCATGAACAGATGACCGTAATGCAATTTGCACAATTTTGAGAGATTCCAATGACAGAAGCTGTGCAAACACGAGCTAGCTTCTTGAATTCGAGGTTAACACAACAAGACATGCATCTATTATACACATAAACGATGTAAAAGCTACCATCGGACAAGAGCAACAAGAAGCTGCCATTTCAAGATACATGCCTTTCAATGCTAACAAGACACGGATTATTGAAGAAGACGAAGAAGAAGACGAGTTAACTAAAGATTCTAAAACCATCCGCATAGTATCCTAGTAAATGCGTCCTACACTTATAAAGCATCCAAAATGTGAACTTCCCTCTAGATAATCAATCAAGAACTTGGCCCATCACTTGCAGCTACGAGACCAAGAATACATTTATAAAGCCTCCTCCAAACCACAGACAACTCCTAAATCAACCAAAACAGGAAAATCACAATGTCGTCCACAATCCAAATTACATAAAACTTAATGATATTCTATAATCCAAATTAGATAAATCAAAATAGATAAAACATACCAATTCAGCTGACTTCATACATCACTTCTGCCTTTTCAAACAAAATTCAGCAACTCTACTCAAAACTTGACTCCTCAAGTCATTAAGATCAGACAAAATAATCCTAGAGCAATACATTGCTCTCAACTTTTTTCTGGTATGTGGCTTCATCCAAAAAGAAAACAGATAGATAATAGTCAATATTTGATCTATGTACATAAAAGAAGAAATGAAACATAATCAAAATTTTCTTACCTTTGTCAAATCTAGACACTCGTAACTTCCACCAACAAAATTCTCCATGTGGTTCAAAAGGTATACACCACAATCAACGTTTCTTTTGGTATCTTGCCATGCAAATGCCACATTCTCAATCTGAAAAGATCTTATCTCAATGCCCTGTGGGTGGTTACTTTCTTCAAGAAAGGAACCAAAGTGTTCTCTCTACATAACAAATATCTTTAATTAATACACATTTGAATAACTAAAAATAATTAAAGTATATAATTACCAATGTCTCTACGATCTTCCAATAGATAGTCCCATCATGACAATTGGCCTTTTGGTTGTCCAGATAAAATATCTTTCTTTGAGGCAAAGAAATGACAGCAGCAAAGTAGTGCAAATTGAAGCAGATGGGTACGAAGAACTACAATAAAAACAAACAAAATAAATTGTATAGCATCATAATAGAACTATTGTATAATCTCATGCATTTATATCTTACCATTTGTATTGTATTCAGATCATTCCGCTGTTTCATATCACTCAAGCATTTGAGCCAACAACCTTTGAGTGATTTCTTCATTTGTTCGACTTTTTCAGATTCAGCATCAGACTCAATTTTTGAAACTTTCACAAGATATGACTGTAACAAACAATTAAAAAATGTTAATACCTATATCATCATATCAATTAAGTATAAACTTTGTTAAATCGAAAAACTTACTGAGTGTTGGGTGTTGAAAACAAATTTTTGTATCTGAACTGAATTCTTCCAAGACTTATAAATTTCAGATTTGCTGATGACCATTGACCAGATATCAATTATGCTTGATTCAATTAAAGTACCATCTCTCAATGATTGTATAGCAGAAAAGTGGACAAAAAATTTGCCCTTATGTGCAAAAACGTTGCTCCTACAAGATGCAGACTTGGGATCAAGACAATTGAAATAATGAATATTCTTACTATTTAAAGACTGTTATTCTTACTCCTACTCCTACTACTGCTACTACTACTATCATCTTCATTAGTATTTATATAGGAATATTTAGGAGAAGCTTTCATGCCCTGGATATGAAAGCAGCAGAGCAGAGACTGTTCAACAACTACTCATACATTTGATTGCTTCTATGCTCATAAGAAAATGTTAAATTAAATAAGAAGGAATAGAGATCTGACTTTCAAGAAGACCTGAACACAATTCCATCACACAGCCATGCTTAATCCCTAATACTCTACTTACTATTATTGTTCTAGAGCAACTAACTGTAAGGGATAAGAACACTTACTCTATTTTAGGACGATGATTGCAAAAGAAGCAAAAGTCTGCAATATCCTTCTCCCTCCTGCTCAGACCAGAGAGGTATCTACTATTCCTATGCATAAATATAGACTTGAATGGTGATTTTTCATCAATACTCCAATCGGTATCCGGACAACAATGCATTGGATCAGCTATACTCAACTCCACATGATCTATATATACAAAAAAATTAAGTAAACATTCAGCTGACTTAAATAATATCCTATCAAAACTAATGATCAGATTAAAGTAATCTACAATATTATATCATACATAATATATCATATCTAAAAATATTGAAATAATAAAAAGGATACCTTCATCTTCAGAATATAATCCATCCTTCATGGATATGACACAAGTATCAGAATCATCAAGGTTATTCAACCCCATACGACCTACTGAAAAATGACAAAAGATTTACTGAAATTAAAATATATAATGAAGATTTCATAAGTTAATAATATATATATATATATATATATATATATATATATATATATATATAAAATACCTTCATCAGTTACTCCACGAATAATATTGTCGATGTCAGGTTGAACTTCATCGGGAGTAAGCAAGTTGAACTTTGGGTAATCATCGCGATTTAGGGCATTCATGAGCTTAACCTTTTCCACGAGTTCATCAATACCCTTAAGGAATTCTTCATCGTTGAAGAATTCTTGGCTATTTGGACACAGGGGCAGTAGACTGTACTGGAGATGAAGGTTTTGTGATGGTTGTCTCTTCTTCTTTGGAATTCTTTTTTATGTCACTCAATCTGGACAAGTGGTTGTGAATAACCACATTAAAATCTCTTTTCAAAAGCAGGTAAGACTCATGCAAGGCCTACAAAACACAATTTAAAAAAGTAAGAATAATTAAAACACGAGACACATATTGAAATAATTATGGATGCTTACATTTTTTGCAATACCCTTGATCTCGATATCATCCTTTTCACCTCGGGGCCGTTTGTATGTGATGAATCGCCCGTTTTCATCATCATCCTCAACAGGAATGTCATCAAGACTCACAAATTCTTCCTTATCTATTCTGTCAATAGCTTTACATAAAGCAACATCTTGAGATTTTCCATCTCTGCCACTAATTGGGTATTTCCCTTCTACCCATTTTCCTTTCCCAAAGAGACACCCACCTTTGATCTCATCATCTAATCTACCATTCACCTTTTTGCAATCCCAATGTTGAATCAAAGGCAAGGTAGAATCCTCAGCAATACCTTGCCACATAAATTGATGAAAGTATAGCAACGGAAGCACCAACACACACCCACTAACATTCTTTTTATCCTTTATGGTGGTTAGAGCTTTACACAACTTTTCTAGTATGAAACTACACCAGTCTAGTGAGGATATCTTATGTATGTCAATCAAAGATTTGAATATAGACATATCAACTACATAGTTCATACTAGGTGTAAGAAAGCTGGACAGAGCATATAAAATAAAAAGCCTAACAAAATCAGCCCCGCCATCATTCAACCCATTTTCCTCACTACTTTGCAACAGATTCAGTAGTGATGAAGCTTTCACACTCTCCCCCAATGTATATCTCTGCTTAAAATCATCTAGAAACCTCTTAATAGTAGGATCATCATCCCTTTTCATTTTCAACACAGGAGACCCCTCGTTCCTAGGAAGCAAAAACAGGTCTTCAATATCCCTAGGGGTGACTACTATGTTCCTACCCTCCTCGAAAGATAGAACACGAGTGATTGGGTTGAAATTCTCTATAAACCAATATATTTTTTTCCATTGTATGTAAGCCAGCCCTTTCACTTTAAGAATCCCCCCAAAACCAATAGATATAAGAGAATGTTTCTGGGCATCAGTCAATTTTTCAACCAATTGACAAACTCCACCTGGTCTACACCTTATATTGTATCTGCAAAATAAGTATATAAAAAACACATAAAACATTGGCACTACTATTCAGAAAATTTGTCACTTTTATTTATAACACTTGGCACTAAACATGAAAAAATAAGAAGTATACCCCTCCTCTGCTTCCTTGGTGTGCTTTGTCTTCTTCTTCATTTGCATATCATCTATTTCTTCAGGTATTCTTTTTCTTTGTGTCTTCATTGCAGTGAAGCTGTTACACAAAGAGAACAAAGACAACTTATTCTAATTGAAATATTTTCAGATTGAAAACTACTACCACTTGGTTAAACTTGAGAAAGAGAACTGCTGTAGGGAAAAAAATATTTGACAAGAGTAGAAAAAAACTGCAAAGTTTTCTACAGCAGTGGAACATGAGTTATGACATCTATAGGTGAGATAAGAGTGAAATTATGAAGAAACTTCTCCAGAAATCAACACAAATGCACAAAAACTTCTTCTCGCAGCATTCCACAGGATTCACAAACTTTTGAGCACATTAGTCAAATTAATGAAGTTCTTCACCCTTATCAAAGCCAGCCACAAATGAACAGTACAATATTTCGAAATGAATATTCATTAAACCCGACTTAATGAACTCATGATGCAATGCTATATAGTTGTCCAAATTTACAAAATGAAGAAAACCTCAAAAAGTACAGTAGAAACTCGATTAAATTCAACTCTTAATTCAATAAATTTACCAGGTCCGTGGAGATATGAACAAAGAATGTGAGCGAATACCCCTTGTTCCCGCGGTGAATACTTTTGACGACCTCCTTAACGCCTCTCTTCAAGCACTTGTGCTCCGCAGCTGAAAGAAAAATTGGGGGAAAATTGTGATTACTGCAGTAGAGGTGGTTGTGTGGCGGTGGCAATGGCTGTGGCGGTGGTGGCGACGGTGGCGGTGGCGGCGGCGGTAGGGGCGGTGACAGGGGTGGAATGCATAGGAACATGAATTAGGGGAAAGCAGAACAGGAGAAGAAACGGAGAAGAACCGCACCCATTTTGATATGATTTTTTTTTTTTTTTTAATTATATAGTATCGGGCCGGGTCAGTCAGGTATGGGCCGGGCTGAGATCCGGCCACACCATAAGGATGGCTGATAGGAGTTTTTGTCGCATTGCAAAATTCACGGACCGCGTCTCGGCATCACTTGCGCCGTCCTGTTTTTATTATTTTATTTTTAATTTTAATTTTATTTTCTTTTTGTTTCCTTATTTAATTAGGTCTAGTCTAAACTACGGAGTATATATTTGTACTCAAGACACACATCTTTTCTATCAAGTTTTCATCTAATTTTCTTTTATCAAGTTTTCTTTTACCCTAGCATATTTCTAGATTTGTTTTTATTTTTCATGAACATGAGTGGCTAGTTCTCTTTTTATTCTAGAGTTAGAGAGTAGATGAATATTGTAGATTCAAATTAGTTTTTATTAATCAATCACGACCTTTTCTTGCTTTCTATGTTCCTGTGCTTGTTGTTTGTTTAATTGCTTGATCACCAATTTTGCATGATCTATTTTATTAATTCAATAGACGGAAGTTGAGGATTAATACTAGAATTGGAACGTAGGACACGCACTTCAATAAAGTCAGAAGATCTTGAGATTTGTGTGAGGGCCTTTAATCCTTTGAGCTTTTAGGAGTTGCGTGTTTTAGAAATTAGTTGGGCACACAATTCTTGCATGCGATCCACGGTTTAGGCACTACGGAAGTAAGTTTAAACTTAGTTCGAGATTGTCTTAGTAAGAGTCGAGTCTTTTATGTGATTGATTGATTTAAATGAGTTTGAATTTGCATGTCTATTGAAACCGAAGCCTTAGAATAATCTTTCTCATATTTGATTCTCAAAACTTGTCTTCTTTGTTTCGTTCTATTTATTTGTTTAATTTATTTGTCTTTTATTTTAGTTTATAAAAATTCCTAAAAATTGGTAGTCTAGATAGAGGAAAATAAATCGAATTAGTACTCACTTAGGTTATTCAATCTCTATGGAATATGACCTTACTTCCCTAGCTATAACAACACCCGTATACTTGCGGTTTGGTTAAAAAATTAGTGAACACACGGCAACTGAAAACTCGAGCACGTGGTGATCATCCAACGGGCGACTTCGCCTTCGGTTTCCAATAGCTCCAATCCAAACCCAACCTCTTCATCCTCTCCATATGGTTCGACAAAATCCCAGACAGAACCATAGTCTGGTACGAAACAACCAGCTATCCCGTGCCATGTGGCTTCACGCTACAGCTCGATGCGAGAGGCGGCCTCCTCCTCCGCGACCCTCGGGGGCTCCCCTCTCTACGCCACCGGCGCCGTCACCGGCAATCTCCCCGGTTTAGTATCCCAAGCCAGGGATGCACCCGCCTAGGGCCCAGGACCAAAATGGGCCCCAAATAAGAATTTAGTACTAGTATTACACTATTATGTATGTAAAAAAAAAATTATACCCTATTAAAAATTAAAAAGGCCTAAAATTATGAAAAAAAGATAAAAGACACACTAGCAAATATATTTATTTAGGCCTCATAATTTAAAAAAAAAAAAAAAAACTTAAAATAGATGCAAATTATGTGACTTAACAAGTTTTATTTATTATGTATAGAGATTATTTGAATTTTATACTCCCTTTGTCCAGCTTCATTAGTCGCATAAATTGGATATATGTAAACTATAAAATATTACTCCGAGACTAATGAAGGGGGGAAAGTATATTATATAGAGGCCCACGTTTTTTATTTTGCCTAGGGCCACCGAAGTCTCAGGACCGGGGCTGTCCTAGGCATTCATGCAAGACAACGGAATCTTCATCCTGACGGTGATGAATTCTTTGAATGTTCCGTGGGAGAGCTTTAGGCATCCAGTTGACACCATACTCCCCTCTCAGAAATAGAATGAAGCTTTCTGTACACAGCAACTCAAACCTAAGATGCTTCACTTACAAAGAGCTGGTGTAATGGCTTCAGAGAAGAATTAGGAAGGGGCACTTTCAGAACTGTCTACAAAGGCACTCTGATCATCCGACGACTCAAGAACAATCGCAGCCGTCGCGGTGAAGAAGCTCGAGAGGGTGGCTCAAGATTCCAACGACAAGGAAATCACGACGGAGGTGGAAGTGATCGGCCGGATCCACCACCGGAACGTGGTCTGGCTCCTCAGATTCTGCAATGAAGGGCCTAATCGTCTCCTCGTGTACGAGCACATGGCCAAAGGCAATCTAGCCACCTTTCTCTTTGACTCCGATCCAAAGCCTAGCTGGAGGCAGAGGACTCGGATAGCGGCATGGATCGCGAGGGGGCTAGCCTACTTGCACAAAGAATGCTGCTCCCAGATCATCCACTGCGGCATCAAGCCTCACAACATTCTTCTGGACGAGTACTACACTCCTTGGATTTCGAATTTTTGGATTGGCAAAAGTCTTGATGCTGGAGCAGAGCAAGACGCTGACGAACATATGGGGAACGAAAGGGTACGTTTCTCCCAAATGGTTCAAGAACACGAATATAACTGTGAAGGTGGATGTGTACAGCTTCGGAGTTGTGCTGCTGGAGATCGTCGCGTGCAGGAAGAAAGTAGAGTCGGGGAGCAATGAGAAGCCGATCCTGAGCGAGTGGGCTTGGGAGTGCTATGTGGAAGGGAAGGTGGAGGCATTGGTGGAAGGCGACGAGGAAGCATTGAGTGACGGGGGAATGGTGGAGAGGTTGGTGAAGGTGGGGCTTTGGTTTGTTGAGGAAGATCCAGATTTGAGGCCGAGCATGAGAAGAGTATGTGAGATGCTTCAAGGAACTGTGGAGGTTGGGATGACGCCATTGGAATCCTATTTCACCTACATCTCTACACACCTTTAGCTTTCTCCTAATTCACTGCGTATGCATATGTTTATATCTTGTTTACTTTTGAATGATAATAGATTCATAGAAATATTTTTGATAATCACAACGTTTTCAAAAAATGGTTCTATGTAACGAGTCTCTGATTATTCTTATTCTTTATTGTTATTACTCACTCCGTCTACGAAAAGTGCGATGTGGACACCATGGCTAGGAAGCTCATTATTTGTTAAATAATTAACACAAACTCATTAAATATAATCAATTTCCTAATCCTAACTCACTCCACTAATTAAAGTATTATATGATTAATTGCTCAACAAATAACGAGTTTATGGAAATCTATGCTACAAGAACATATTGCATTTTTCAGGGACAGAGGGAATATTACTTACTGATTGAGGTAATATTCACCGTACCATGGTTGGACTTGGAACATAGGACACCATTTTCCCTACATATCTATATACGTAAGCTGAAAAACTTCTTATACGTAAGGCTATAATGCACGGATTCTTCTAAAAATACAACATTGCAGTATCAGATACATGAGGGATATAGGTGCGGGTGCGATTCGCGTGGGATACGCACCGGATTCGCCACCTGGCGAATCCTTAAAAAAAAAAAAAATATAAAAAATTAGGATGCGCGTATCCGGTGGGTAGGATACGCGTATCCGGTAAGAATCCGGTGCGTTTAGGATATTTTTGGGGTTTTTTAAAAATAATTTTATATTTTGGGTTTTTTTTATAATTTTTTTCATATGTATTGTCCTAAAATTTAAATTCACTACAAAATCAATATAGTATTTAAATTATGGGGTTTAATTGAAATCTTCATTTTAATTGAGTAATATTTAATTTATGAATTTTATTTTTATAAAATGAGTGATATATATAATAAAATATAAATATTAGATATATCCTCGACGAATCGCATCCTAAATTTTTTAAAAATCCGTATCCCCGTATTCGAATTGTATCGCCCCCGCTCTCCCGCACCCATGCAACATAGACGTAAGGTTCCTAATTAGATGATGTGATGTGAGTGAATAGCTGGAAATAAGAGCATCTCCAGCGCAACGGGGGCAAGGGGCTCAAGACCGCCGCCGAGCCCCTCTCGCGAGCCCTCCGCGTGCTGCGAGCCCCTAAGAGAGCAAGCCCGGTGCACATATCCGAGCCCGGCTCGGGCATCCCTCATGCGTATGACGACAGCCTGTAATTTTTTTTTTTTTTGTTTTTTTTTAAATGCATTTTCAGCAAAAAATTAAATTAGAACGTTGGCCTCCAACGACCACATCTCCAATTTTTCCCTATAAATTCATACCTCCAACTACACAATTTCTACACAATTCTCAAACATCCCTCAATTTTTATAATTTCTTCAAGCTCACACACTCAAAATTTTGTTATTTCTTAAAAAAAAAATATCGCTATGGATGATGAGGAGTTTCTCGCTTTGCTACGAGCCCAAGGTCCCGGTGGTTCTTCCTCTCAATACAATGACAATCTGCCGCCGTTGCTGCTACAATCCAATCTCGGATTCGTTTCCTACGCAAGTACTCCCCACGGAGTGATAGGCTATTCTCCTGCCGGTTATCAAAACGTTTTTCCGCCGTCTTCGCTTAATTCAAAATTCCGTCGTCCAAGGGAAGTTGAGGTGCGACGCAAGATCTCAGAGGGCTAAATATGTTGAGCTCGTTCGAGTCAGTTTTGAATGTCCCTTCACAGGCCAAGAAGAAAGGGAGGGACAAGGCGACGATATCGACGACATCTGAGGCGGCGCTAGAATCGACGGATAGGACCAAGGCCATACCGTACAGTCCGGAGGAATCGGCACATCTTATCAAGGTTTGGTCCAGTATTTCTGAGGACCCAGCAGTTGGCGATAGACAGAAGAAGATGATTTTCTGTGGCAAAATCGTAGCTAGGTACAACGCTACTATTGGAACTATAGGCTACAAGCCCAGAAACAAGAAGCAGCTGAAGGGGCATTGGCAGCGGATGATGCCCAAATGCAACCTCTTCCATGGCTGCTACGTTGCAGCACAGAGGGAGTGGAATAGCGGAGAAGATGCAAAGGACGTATACAACAATGCATGTCACCTGTATCAAGCAACAACGAAATAATATTTCCAACATGGAAAGGCCTATGAGCAGTTGCAGCTTCTGCCCAAGTATGATGTTTTTCTTGCTCATAAGAAGAAGAAGGGCACATATGGGTCGTCTAACTCCAGCAATCCCGATGCATCTGAAGCAAAAGAGGATGGATATTTTTCTGCACGCAGCCGGCCGATCGGGAACAAACAAGCAAAGGCCCAAGCTCGGAATAAGGCAAAGAAGCGGAGGGAGCCGAAGTGCAGTTTCTGCAATCAAACGCCGAGGTTAATCAGACATACTTATCTTTGGTACAGAAGAAAGCTCACGTCTTGGAAAAGAAGACCCAAGCATATAAGAGCAAGATTGTGACTTCGTATAGCAAGTTGTTCGCCACAGATACAAGCAACATGTCATCGGAACAGTTGGAGCAGCATGAGCTCCTTATACTCCGTAGCTAAAATGTGGAGCATGATCAAACAGTAGCTATCTTCTTTATTGTAATTTTTTTTTAAATTTTAATTGTTGTATTTCGTTTCAATTGAATAAAAAAAAATCCAAAATTTTTGTTTTTTTAATTGAAAATAGAATTAATTAAATAAATAAAATCGAAACGAAAATCGAATTAAAAAAATAAATCAAAATCGAATAAAAAAAGAATTAAAAATATTATATTAAAATGTAGTGAGCCGTTGGACTGGAGATGCTTTTCAGAGAGAGCCCATCTCCACCGGAAAGTGGTCGCAAGCCCGCTTTGCGGCTGGAAATGGTCTAATGAATGCTTATCATGCTTGTCGTTCTCTTCTTTCTCCATCGAACCACAAACGCAACTAATTAAAATTAATGAGACCTTAAAAGTCATCACAATAAGTTAAGAGTTGATATAGACATTTGGGAACAATTATTATTAGTTATACAAAATGAATTTTGCTAGATACTGTAATACTTATACTACCTCCATCCCATATAGTTAGTCCACTTTGCTTTATTGACTTTTCCGGCACGCTGTTCCACCGAAACCTAGTACGGGTTTTAAAATATAATTTTGAAGTATTTTTTTTTACGGGATACTATGACACTCATACCTCCACAATTCTCTACACAATTCTCAAACATCCCTCAATTTCTACAATTTCTTCAAGCTCACACTCTCAAATTTTTGTTATTTCTTTAAAAAAATATATATATTGCTATGGATGATGAGGAGTTTCTCGCTTTGCTACGAACCCAAGGTCTCGGTGGTTCTTCCTCTCAATACAACGACAATCCGCCGCCGCTGCAATCCAACCTCGGATCCACTCCCTACGCAAGTACTCCCCACGAAGTGATGGACTATTCTCCTGCCGGTTATCAAGATGTTTTTCCGCCCGTCTTCGCTCAATTCAAAACTCCGCCGACCAAAGGAAGTCGAGGTGCGACGCAAGATCTCGAAGGGCTAAATCTGTCGAGCTCGTTCGAGTTAGTTTCGAACATCCCTTTACCGACCAAGAAGAAAGGGATGGGCAAGGCGACGACATAGACGGCATCTGAGGCAGCGCCAGAATCGACGGATAGGACCAAGGCCATACCGTACAGTCCGGAGGAATCGGCACATCTCATCAAGGTTTGGTCCAGCATTTCCGAGGACCTAGTAGTTGGCGATAGACAGAAGGAGATGGTTTTCTTGGGCAAAATCGTAGCTAGGTACAACGCTACTATTGGAACTATAGGCTACAAAAACAAGAAGCAGCTGAAGGAGCATTGGCAGCGGATGATGCCCAAATCCAACCTCTTTCATGGCTATTACGTTGCAGCGCAGAGGGACTAGAAGAGTGGAGAAGACGCAAAGGACCTAGACAACAATGCATGTCACCTGTATCACGCAACAACAAAACAATATTTATAATATGGAAAGGCCTATGAGCAGTTGCAGCTTCTGCCCGAGTATGATGTTTTTCTTGCTCATAAGAAGCAGAATGGCACAGATGGGTTGTCCAACTCCAGCAATCCCGACGCATCTGAAGCGGTAGAGGATGGATATTTTTCTGAACGCAGCCGGCCGATCGGGAACAAACAAGCAAAGACCTAAGCTCGGAATAAAGGAAAAGGCAAATAAGCCGAGGAGACGATCGATTTGGAAGCCGTCCCGGAGGGAGCTGAAGCGCAGTTTCTGCAATCAAACGCATGACTTCGTGTAGCAAGTTGCTTGCCACAGATATGAACAACATGTCACCGGAACAGTTGGAGCAGCATGAGCTCCTCATAGCTAAAATGTGGAGCATGATTGAACAGTAGTTATCTTCCTTATTGTATTTTTTTAAAAAAAATTTAATTGTTGTATTTCGTTTCAATTTAATAAAAAAAATCCAAAAATTTTGTTTTTTTTAATTGAAAATAGAATTAATTAAGTAAATAAAATCGAAACAAAAATTGAATTAAAAAAACAAATCAAAAATTGAATAAAAAAGAATTAAAAATAATATATTAAAATGGAGAGAGCCCAGGGAGAGAGCCCTTGGATTGGAGACGTTTTTCGGAGAGAGTCAAAGTGGCCGCAAGCCCCGAAAGCGGTTTTGCGGCTGGAAATGCTCTAATGAATGCTTATCATGCTTGTCGTTCTCTTCTTTCTCCATCGAACCACAGACGCAACAAATTAAAATCAATGAGACCTTAAAAGTCATCACAATAAGTTAAGAGTTTGATATAGACATTTGGGAACAATTATTATTAGTTATACATATGAATTTTGCTAGATACTGTAATACTTATATATGCGTGTTTGCACTTACCACGAAATGAAACAAGTACCATTCTTTTACTACACTTGGCATTAGTATAATTCTTGCAACATTTTGGTAGCTATTTTCGAAAGTTTCACTATGATTTATTTTGAATGAGTCTGCATCTGAAATTTGGAAAAAAAAGATATTCAAGTCTTACCCGTATGAGAAAGATTTCCAACATATGATCGTATTCGCAATTTCGCGTATGTATCAATGTTTTAAAAACCAGACCGGAGGTCAAACTGATGAGGCCTCTGGTTCTCGGTTTTTCCGGTTCAACTGAGGTCGAATTGGGGTCGAACCGGCTAAAACCGGGAAAAACCAGACAAAATTGCGAACCGATACCATGTCCGGATCCTGATTCAACCGGTTCAACTGTACGATTCGGTCCGGTTTTTAAAACACTGGTATATATAAACATCTGGTTTTCCTCCAATGGTTATGGCAATGGCAATGGCAATGACTTTTCCATCAGCATCTATCTTCCTACTACTGCTTCTCTTTCCAATTTTCACTTCTTCTCAAAACATACCTGTCGGAACCTCTCTGACGGCAGCACAAAGCTCCAATCCATGGCGGTCTTCTCCCAACGGCGACTACGCATTCGGATTTCAACAGCTTCAAAATAGCACCGATCAATTCATACTCTCCATATGGTTGGATAAAATCCCAAACAAAACCATCGTCTGGTACGAGAGAACCAGTTATCCCGTGCCAGGTGGCTCCACTCTCCGCCTCGACGCTTCCGACGGCCTCCTCCTCCAGGATCCTCAAGGCCGCCGTCTCTACAGCACTTCCACCGGCGGCGGCGCTGTTTATGCCTCCATGAACGACACCGGAAACTTTGTGATTTTTGGCAACGATTCCTCAGTCTTGTGGGAGAGTTTTAGGCACCCCACCGACACTATTCTTCCCACTCAGACTCTCGAGATCGGCGACGCCCTCATCTCGCGGCGAACGGAGGCCGATTTTTCTGCGGGGAGATTCTACGCCTCCATCTCTGGTTCTGGAAACTTCGTCTTCAACACCAAGAGCGTGCCCTCCAATTCCGACTACGACGATGAGTACTACAGCAGCTTCACTTCTTCCGACAACGCCTCCGACGCCGACGCCGGCGTCCGAGTGGCGCTCAGCGGCGGCGCTTTGATTTCGGTGGTGAGGAGAAACGGGGGGGAGCATGTCCTCAGCCCTCGTTCCCCTCCCTCGCCTTCCGACAATTACTACAGGGCGATTCTTGAATTCGACGGAGTTTTCAGACTCTACTACCATCCGAAGAACATCTCCGGCGACAATCCGACGTGGCAGGTTGCAGGGTCTTGGCCTGCTAACATCTGTGTGAACGTCAATGGAGGTAGGGGCAGCGGGGCCTGCGGGTATAACAGCGTGTGCAGAATTGAGAATCAGAGGCCGGTCTGCGAATGCCCCAAGGGATTCTCGCTGTCCGACCCCACCAATCCCTCCGGCGACTGTAAACCTAACTCCGTCCAGAGCTGCATCTCCGGCGAAAATGGAGACGAATACGAGCTGGAGGTGATAACCGACATCGATTGGCCTCTAAACGACTACCAACAGATGTATCCGAGCAGTGAGGATCAGTGCCGGAGCGCTTGCCACGACGATTGTCTCTGCGGCGTCGCCATTTACAGAAGCAATAGCTGCTGGAAGAAGAAGCTCCCCCTCTCCAATGGCAGAGTCGACACCACCCTCGGTGTCAAGGCGTTTCTCAAGTTGAGGAAGAACGATCTTCCTCTGCTAAATCCAACTCACCCAAATCCAAATCCTGCGGGAACTGATCGTGATCATCGACAAACATTAAAAATTACTATATCAGTGCCTTTAGGCAGCTCAGCCTTCATCAACTTCTTATTCATCACTGCAGCTTGCTTTCTTCTCTTCCTCCTTTACAAGAAAAAGCTGTCGCCTCTCAATCCTGTTCGAGACTCGAATTTACGGTGCTTTACTTATAAAGAACTGGTGCAGGCTACTAATGGTTTCAAGGAAGAGCTAGTTAGGGGCGCTTTCGGTATCGTCTACAAAGGGACGACAATGGCAGCGAGTTCCGAAACCAGAATCGCGGTGAAGAAGCTGGATAGAATGTTTCAAGATTCTGAGAAAGAATTCGAGACAGAAGTGAACGTGATCGGACAAACTCACCACAAGAATTTGGTGGGATTCATCGGGTTCTGCAACGAAGGGCCTCACCGTCTGCTCGTCTACGAGTACATGAGTAACGGAACGCTAGCAGCTTTCCTTTTCGGAGATCCGAGACCGAGCTGGTGGCAAAGGACTCGAATGGCGGTGGGGATTGCCAAGGGACTAGCCTACTTGCATGAAGAGTGCAGCAGTCAGATCATCCACTGTGACATAAAGCCTCAGAACATACTTCTTGATGAGTACTACACTCCAAGGATTTCAGATTTCGGGTTGGCAAAGCTCTTGACGATGAACCAGAGCAAGACGCTGACCAATATCCAGGGCACGAAAGGCTACGTTGCTCCGGAGTGGTTCAGGAACAAGCAGATATCGGTCAAGGTCG
The DNA here is from genome assembly GCA_001642375.2 of Mentha longifolia. Classification (NCBI taxonomy): domain Eukaryota; kingdom Viridiplantae; phylum Streptophyta; class Magnoliopsida; order Lamiales; family Lamiaceae; genus Mentha; species Mentha longifolia. The sequence goes on along the minus strand of CM038113.1, from coordinate 39,936,959 downwards.
ATGTCTATAGCTTCGGAGTGGTGCTGCTGGAGATCGTGTCGTGTAGGAAGATGCTGGAGGATATGGAAGAAGTTGAAAACCCGATTCTTACGGACTGGGCGTGGGACTGCTTGGTGGAGAGGAGATTGGATGCATTGGTGGAGAAGGATGAGGAGGCCTTGAAAGATAGAGAAATGGTGGAAAGGTTTATTAAGGTAGGACTGTGGTGTGTTGAAGAAGATGCAGATCTTAGGCCAACCATGGTGAAAGCATGTCAAATGCTTGAAGGTGTTGTCCAAGTTCCAGAGCCCCCGCTTCCTTCCTCTTTCTCCTATGTTGTTTGAGATTTGAGATGCGGAATATGATACTTGCACTAGTTTCTTTAGGCCATTGATTATGGCTTTTTTATCATTCCATAGTTTATGGTGAATTTTCCCATCATGTATTGTTCATATTCCCAATTACCACTTAATACAAACCATCCACCACCAAATTCTAGGGCTCATTCAACATGACTTAATTTACTTAATTATCATTTTAAATTAGAGTGTCAGAAAATTGTGGGAAATTTGACAAAGCCAAGCCTATTGTTAAGATGGACAAATCTCCTTCAATTTGCCCAACTCCAAAGGTCAGAGTTTGTCCTTTGAATTTCACCCACAAATCACTCACACTGTCACACACTCAAGATGACTCAAACTTCCAATTAATGCACCAAGGAGTAAATAAAGAACCCTTATGATTTATGGTAATTATACAAAATATTCTTATACTTCTTTTTTCCCATCTCATTTAGCCTATTTATACAACATATATATTTATGAGTGCCCCTTAGGGGGTGACCCAATGGTAGGGCGGTACGCCTGTGGCCTTAAAGGTCACGGGTTCAAATCCCGCCAACGCCTCTATGAGTCTGAGCTTGTCACACATGTCCTCTCAAGTGTGGTTTATTTTTCCTGTGTAGTTTGCAGGCTATTGCACAGGGGCGGGGGTTTACTCAATGCGCACCGAAGGTAGTGGCTGCGGGTTCCCACGACATCAAAAAAATAAATAAAAAATAAATAAATAAACATGCAAAATGGAATAGGACTAAACTAGCATTTCTTAAACTGTATAAAATACCGTCGTAATTTAAAAAATCGCGCACATGACTCGCAATGTACTTTGAAGCATTGAGCTCCCCAGTATCTTTTTTTTTTTTTTAAACATGCGTAAAGCATCCCCAATATTTCCTAAATTTTACACAAAACAGCCATGTAGTTTTCCAAAACATGCACAATATACTTGCGTGTTTTTTAAGACCTGCATAAAAAAAATGGGCGCTTCGGATAAAGTACCCTTTTAAAACAATAAATGTAAAAAATACATTAAAAATGACATTAATATAAAAACTACCCTTTTGAAATTAAATAATAAGTTGGGCCCCACAATCCAATTCACCACAGCTCACAGTTGGGCGTTGGAACTCGGGAAAGTCCAATGTCGGACGAAGATTCCTCCCACTTTATGATTTTAATGAATTTGTCGGATGAATTTGAATATTATGTTTTTTATTTTTTTTTTGTTTTTTTCTTCTTGTCAATTATTCACCCTTTTATTCTATTCTCACTCTCCATCCTCCATATAAACACCCCACCCGACTCAACACTAAACCCTACATACTCATCACCCTATATTTGTCACCCTCACTAACGAAGGTGCAAAAAAAAATAAAAAATAAATAAATAATCTTCACTATCTACTCAAAAGTCCATCCTTCATTTTCTACCAATTCCGGCAACCACCCTCCCACCGAAACTTCATTGCACACAAGGATGGGGTCACAATACGTAATCGAAAACGACCACTTTGTCTTGCCGGAGAACGAATCGGGAATCTCCGTCGAAGTAATACCACGACGAATATCGGTATATTTTCCGGCGAATGTAGTATTAATTTTTTTGCTATGAATTTAAATTGTATTATTTGTTAGGATTTAAATTGAAATTAATTCGCTTAGTGAATTTTTTTAATTAAATGATTATTATTTTATTTAAATTGTATTATTTGGTATGATTTAATTCGAAATTATTAGATATTTGTAGTTTTTATCTTGTTAAAATTCATATATAAGTAGAGAAAAAAAAGAGAAATTTTTTGACATAGCCGGCCGGTCGATCCAACGCCGGAAAAGGGCAGTCCGGCCTTGTATTTCGGTCGCCGGAAAAGTCACTTTTCCGGCCACCAGATGGACCGGCCGGTTATGCCCAAAAATTCCTCCTTTTTTTTCTAAGCAAGAATAGTAAATTACATGTATTTTACAAGTTAAGTAATTCGTTTGTTGATTTTTTTTTTAAATTAGTTGATTATTATTTGATTTAAATTAATTGTTTTATGTGATCAAATTCAAAATTAGTACAAATATGTAGTGTTTGTCATGTGAAAAATCATATTTAGGTTCACAAAAAAAGAGAAATTTTTGGCATAGCCGGCCGGTCAATTGGGTGCCGGAAAAGTGCCGTCCGGCCGTTTATTCCGGTTGCCGGAAAGTGACTTTTCCGGCCACTAGATGGACCGGCCGGCTATGGCTGAAAATTCTACCTTTTTTTCTTAGTATGGATAGTAAATTACATGTATTTTATAAGTTACATAATTCGTTTATAAGTTTTTTTAATATTAGTTGATTATTATTTTATTTAAATTAATTGTTTTATGTGATTAAATTCTAAATTAGTTCAAATATGTAGTGCTTGGCATGTGAAAATTCATATTTAGGTTCACAAAAAAAAGAGGAAGTTTTTGGCATAGCCGGCCGGTCGTGAGGGTGCCGGAAAAGTACCGTCCGGGTGTCTATTCAGGTCGCCGGAAAAGTAACTTTTCCGGCCACTAGATGGACCGGTCGGCTATGCCCGAAAATTCCACCTTTTTTTCTTAGTATGTATAGTAAATTACATGTATTTTATAAGTTACATAATTCATTTATAAGTTTTTTAAATATTAATTGATTATTATTTTATTTAAATTAATTGTTTTATGTGATTAAATTCTAAATTAGTTCAAACATGTAGTGCTTGGCATGTGAAAATTCATATTTAGGTTCACAAAAAAAAGAGGAATTTTTTGGCATAGCCGGCCGGTCATGAGGGTGCCGGAAAAGTGCCATCCGAGCGTCTATTCCGGTCGCCGGAAAAGTGGCCACTAGATGGACCGGCCGGCTATGCCCGAAAATTCCACCTTTTATTCTTAGTATGGATAGTAAATTACATGTATTTTATAAGTTACATAATTCATTTATTAATTTTTGTTTGAAATTAAATTATTATTATTTTGTTAAAATTAATTAATTTAAGTGATTTATTTAGAAATTATTACCAATTTTTAATTTTTGTAATTGAATTTTTTTGGAAATTAATCGATTATTATTTTGTTTAAATTAATTAATTTAAATTTATCTTTTTTTACAGGATTCTCCGGCGCCATGGTACCGTCGAAGCAATATTATCAACCGGAGATTTAATGTCGGCAACTATTATAGGATTAAACTCTTGGAATATATAAAGTTGGCACTGAGCGAGACATATCGAGGTGGTGAATCGGTCGATGAGTTTCAGTTGGGACCTTTTGGACATTTGCTCGATTGGGAGCCGGGGCAGAATAGTAAACCCTTGCTCCACTCCGTGTTATCTCGAACTGTCGTGACGGAGGTAGGAATTTGGTTCCACATTAGGGGCCAGTTGGTAGAGTACACAGTTCAAGACCACGCTCTGATCACGGGGTTGAGATTTGGCCCTACCGATTTTGATCACAGGATTCAGAGAGAGCCAAGGGCATCCCGTTTTTTTCAAGACGTCTGTGGCGGCCATGGTCAGAAGGCGGCACTGTTGCACTCCCATTTGGGAACACTCACGTCTGAGAATGATTCAGATGGGCAACTTCAAGTGAAGCTGGCGAACTTGTTGATGGCCAACTGTTTTATCCTCGGTCATGACGGGCAGGCTCCACCCCACCAGTGGTTGTGGGAGTTGATCGACGGCACTGATGAGTTCAATTCTTTTCCTTGGGGTGCGTACTCCTACAAGACCTTGCAGTACTACTTGAAGACGTTTCAGGCGAGGTCTAGGAAGTATTACATTTATGGGCCGGCATAGGCACTGATGATCTGGGCTTACGAGGTGATACCAGGGTTCGGTAAGCAATTTGCGGAGAGGGCTTCCACGACGGAAGTGCCGAGGTTTCTCAACCTAAATATGAATTTATAAATTACAAACACTACATATTTGTACTAATTTCGAATTAAATCAAATAAAAGAATTAATTTAAACAAAATAATAATCAATTAATTTTAAACAAAAATTAATAAACAACTTAATAAAACTAAAAAAAACATGTAATTAATTATCCATACTAAGAAAGAATAGGGAAATTTTCGGACATAGCCGGCCGGTCCATCGGATGACCGGAAAAGTGATTTTTCCGGTGACCGGAATACGTGACCGGACGGCCGTTTTCCGGCTTCCGATTGACCGGCCGGCTATACCAAAATTTTTCTTTTTTTTTTTCTGAACCTAAATATAAATTTTAACATTACAAACACTACAAATTTCTAATAATTTCGAATTAAACCACATAAGGGAATTAATTTAAACAAAATAATAATCAATTAATTTCAAACAAAAATTAATAAACGACTTAATAAAATTATAAAAAATATGTAATTAATTATCCATACTAAGAAAAAATAGAAAAATTTTCAGGCATAGCCGGCCGGTCCATCGGATGGCCGGAAAAGTGATTTTTCGGCGACCGGAATACGTGACCGGACGGCCGTTTTCCGGCTTCCGATTGACCGGCCGGCTATACCAATTTTTTTTTTTTTTTTCTGAACCTAAATATAAATTTTAACATTACAAACACTACAAATTTCTAATAATTTTGAATTAAATCAATTAAGAGAATTAATTTTCAAAATAAATCACTTAATAAATCAAAATAATAATCAATTAATTTTCAAAATAAATCTATATACTGATTCCTAAACATACAAATTAATTTTCATAAATACGACATGTTATGAAAATTCAATTAAATTCCAAAATAAATACATAAACTACTTGCTAAACATATAAATTCGATATTAAACGATTACCTATATTGTTGGATAATTCGGAAACGCGATGAAGCAATGTGGTTTACTTCCTCTTCTTCCTCTTCCTCTTCCTCAACTCAGCTTTGTTTACTTCTTCTCAGAACAATCTTTTGTGGTGAATTGATTTATTTATTTATTTTCCGTAGGTGCAATTTTGCGTTGTATATATTCAGTTTTCGGTGTGGTTGACATAGGATACCAATACTGTTTCGTTCGTGAGATCAGAGATGAATTATTTGTACCAAAAAAGCAGTCAAATTGTGCCCATTCACGCATGCATGCATGCATAAAGCAGAAAATTTATTAGTAATACTGTTCATAATAGTAATTATAAATAAATAAAAAACATTAAGTGAGCCGTCACCTCACATTCATCATTCACCCATAATTGAATTGAATTGTGGGTGTAGTTTTTAAACATAAAAGGTGGGACTCACAACACATTAAAATAATTCAAAGGGTAGTTTTTACATTATCTCATTTAAAAGGGCAATTTTTACATAATAATTTTTAAAAGGGTAGTTTTATTTATTCTGAGAATTTTTTTTTAAAAAAAAATCATATTTTATTCACTTTCATAGATTGGGTTTTTCCATGCAAATTAATTAATAATGTGAGAGCTTTATAGTTTATACAATTTAAATAACACGTGAGTGTGTATTATGCTATTAACTCAATCAACTAGTTTTGTATCCCGTCGAAATTCGACGGGTATCATTTTATTGTATATTTTTCAAAATGGTAGTATTATGATAATGTGTTAAAAAAAATATGTTATAAAGTCATATTCATTTTTATTAGAAAAATATTTTAATATGTTGTATTCCAATATTTATCGAGTAGTTGTAGTTTACTTATACCTATTAAAATCAAAAATAGCATGAAGCTCTGCCCGATCAACGGAAAATTTTGACACGATTCTCATTCTATATATGTCTAATTTATTGTGAAGTGTCTTAAATTGAAAATATACACTTTTATTATAAAAATCTGACAATTATAGCGAACAATACATACTAAAAGAATTTCAAATATTTATCGGCTTACGGACCACCTCAAAATCGATTTAGTTATCTCCATCTTATATATATTTATTTTATATCTTATTCTCTTCTCGTACCACTACTTTTCACTTCTCTCTCCAAAACAGTGATGAGAGTTTGATTCCAACATCAAATTGAAAGAAATTTGTATATGATGTGCACATGATTAACTAAAAAATAATAATATAAATATTATTTATATTTTAGTTAATTAATTTTTAGTGGACACAATTAGAAAGTACACATAACTAATTAATACGGAGTATTATAATATTATATTGCTACAAAGATGTTGGGAACCCTTTGAAACTGAGTTTTGATAATGCTATTAGAAACCACACTTAGTTAATAGGTTTTAATTGGAACAGGCTGGTCTCCGTGTTTGGATCAGTCAAGCTTTACTCGGACAGGTTGCTCATGTAAAGGTCAAGGTTGCAAGTGCAACCTGGTACCTAAACCACCCAATCTGTCACACTGTTCCATTAAGTAAAATGTCTATGTAACCTGCTCTTACCATGCCAGAAGTTCTCACACGAAGGTTACAAAGAGACTGAAGACTGTTCGAGGTATAGGAAGCTCAACCTGTGAAGATCAACCTGAGCTGTGGTTGAGAAACCTGTTCTCATCCAACGACAAGAATTGTGTCAGTGTACGGTACTGTAAATCTTGACACACTTCCAACGGCTCTATTTCAAATGCTTCTCTATAAATACCTCAACTCATTCCAGATTGAAGTACGGGAAACTCAATATACAAGCCGAAACTCTGCAGAAATCTCAAGCTGAAATTCATTCAATCAACACTCGAAATTACTAGAGCTTTCCTAAGTGTTGATCATTGTAGATTTCTAATCTTTCTGGAATTTGTCTTACTAGAACACATCACACACACTCTCACTACCATCAAAGTTGAAAAACAAGTGTAGTTGATTGAGTTGTATTCCTTACGACGATAGCCATTCACAGCTTTCTAGTTTGGATAGTAGCACTAGTCTTTTAGTGTTAGTAAGATTGTATGATAGTTTGTATGTAAGTAAGAAGAGACACGACTCAAGAATCGTGCTAGATTCAGTCTAAGAGAAAGACTTGAATTTGGACTGGACCTCCACCAGTGTTAAAAGGAGCGAAATATCTCAAGTTAAGGGATTACAGATTCGACGGAATCTGGCGTGGATGTAGGAGCTGTTTACTCCGAACCACGATAAAAACTTATAGTGTCTCTCTTGTTATTCACTTATTCATTTACACAGTTTGCATGTTCACAACCTGCACTACTGTAACCTGTCTTGCATGAACACTTGTCTGAACTAAAGTTTCCTTTGAAAACTATTTTGAAAACTGCAAGCCAACCTTTCCACCAAACTTCCACATGCAGGTTAGTTTTGCAAGCTCAGCAGTTTACTGATTGAGCTGGAAAAACTAAACTGCTCTGATATACTGTAGTGACGACTCAGTAAGATCAATCTGTTTGAAAAATCAAAACTGTTGGCTAATTGGTGTATTCCCCCCCCATACACTAATATCTATTCATCGGGACCTACAAGTGGTATCAGAGCGGTGGTTCTTTTGACCACTGCTTCTGCATACTAGAAACTCTCTATGCTTTAGTGTCTTGAACTAGATCTCTAGACTTGTGTTTGTGCATATATACATAAACTGTCATTATGGAAGCTTCACGTTTCTGCGTCTGCGAAGATTTCTCTGTGCAGGGATATGAAGACTGGAGTTTTCGAATAAAGATGTGCCTTCAAGCTCATCATGTATTGATGTGGGATGTCATCGAGAATGACCCAACACCAATCTACGAACCCTACGATACTGATGTTACTGGAGAAAAAGTTTCTGAAGCAACGTATGTGCCAAAGATCAAAGATCCCAGAAAATACACAACCGAAGAAAGAAAGGAAGCTGGACTCGACAGCTTCGCAAAAGGGTTGATCTCTAGCACAGTTAAGGGAGTCCACCTGGCCAAGATAAGGAATCTTGGAACTGCAAAGGAAATGTGGGACACCTTAAAAGCCATAAGCCTTGGATCAACAAAAATGCTGGAAAACAAGCTGTCAGTGGCATGCAGTATATTTGAAGAATTCAAAATGCAGCCAATGGAGACCATTGACCAGCTCAAGAACAGATTCACAATGATCACTTTGGAGATCGCAGCTCTCAAGAAAGATAAATACACACAGCGCGAACTCAACCTCAAAGTTATCCAATCTCTTCCAGCAAGCTGGCATGTGTACAGTGCCATGCACCGTGGCAGGTCGGATATCAGCAACCTGTCAACCGAGCAACTGTTTGATCTACTCATCGGAAATGAGTTTGAAATGATCAGACTTCATGGGTCAGAACAAGCAACTTCAAGCAAGAAGACTGAACCCGAAAAGAAAGAAAGGATGCTGCATTCAAAGCTGCATCAATTATAGAAGAAAAAGCAATCCCAAAGGATTTATGCTCCAAAATGGAGAAGTTGTTGAAAGATTATGCACTAATGGCTAGGAGAAATGAAAAGCTTGAGAAACGTTTCAACAAATTCTGTAAATATCACAAGGATTTCAAGAGAAATCAAACCACCTCTTCTTCCAACAAGAAAGGTGAAGGTATATCAAAACTCTCTAAATTCAATTCTTCTAACACTCACACGGGTGGCTATTTTGAATGTGGCAGACCAGATCACTATAAGTCAGACTGCCCAGACTTATCAAAGGCTGAACACGAAGAGCTCCGCGCAAAAAGAGATCAAAAGCTTAAGGAGCAGCGCAACGCCATGATCGCAGCTGAGGAAGAGGCCAAAGCCATTGCCACATTATCAGACTCAACCTCCTCCGACGAAGATGATGATGATGAATTGGATGAGGAAGAATGTCGCTTAGCTGACGAGGAACTTGAATATGGGGAATGCTTCATGGGAAAAGATCTCGATCTTGTTCAAAACAAGGTTGATACTAAAACCTCTTTTTCATACTCAGCTAACTCCAATCATGCAGGTATTGAAATACCTGAAATGCCAACGTATGAAGAGTTTCAACAACAGCTTGATGACTACAAGAAGCTCTCAGAAATGTTTAAGCAAGTAGTCATAGAAAAATCCAAGCTGGAAGATGAAAACTTGAAACTCAAAACTGCCTTAGATGAAAGCTTCACTCCATATGATGAAGCAAAAGAAAATGAGATAGAGACCCTAAAATTCCACATGGGTCAATCAGCTTTAAGGGAAGAAAACTTGAAAGAAATGCTCAATAAAAGGGATAGTGAAATCAACAACCTGAATGGTAAACTGATGGATCTCACAAAAGAGCATGAGAAGCTGTTACAGAAAGAACTCAAGCTTCAACAAGTCCTGATGAAAATGAACAAAAATGGCGAAAAGCTTGAAGCCTTGCAAGCTGCCCAGAGACCTGCTCACATAAAGCTTGGCATTGGATTCCATGGTCAAACCAGCGGAGCCAAAGAAAAAGAGAAGGTCGTGTTCGAGAAAGAAAAAGGAGTGGTTGAAAGCAGAGCTCATCACACTCTACCAGACAAGCAGCTCAAACTGAAGAATCCAGCTCGGCAACCACAAGCAATCTTGGTAAAAGAGCATGGAAAGCCTGCTATCAAGAAGCAACAGCAAAAGCCGTCAGTTGAACAGAAAAAGGTTGAGCTTTCTAGGAAACTGTATGGTCAACCTGCTTATCAAAAGGGAAGCCAACCTGCTCCAAGAAAAGTGCAAACTGCTAGCAGAAGAAAAGCAGTCTCTCATCCAAGAACCATTCAAACTGCTCAATCACAACGAAACAATCACTATGAGCAGCGAGCAAATCGTCAAACAATTGACAATGAAGGTTACTGGTACGATCATCATTGGTACCAATATCCTGAGCTGTCAAGTAGGCTCTATCAATTTCCAAATGGAAGTGGATTTGGAATTGATTACTGCAGATGTGGATATATGGAGCAATGTTATCAAAATGATCATTATCAATCTGCTCATTATGAACAGAAGTCTGCACATGAAACCTTCCACTCAATAAACGAGAAATGGATCAAGCCACGAGTCAACAGAAGGAGTTTCCAAAAGAAGAAGCTTGGAAACCAAGCTGCTAAAACTCAACCTGCTAACAAAGCACCCAAATTCATGTGGGTTGCTAAAACTGTCTAAATTGCAGGATGGGAAAACTTAAAGAAGAAAGCAAGCAGCTCGCGGCGCGATCTGGATCATAGACAGTGGATGCACAAAGCATATGACCTGCGACAAAAGCTTGCTTACAAACTTCATTGAATGTGATGGACCTCTAGTTGCTTTTGGAGGAGACTCTAAAGGGAAAACAAGAGGTTACGATAATTTAATTGTTGGTAAAACAACAATATCTAATGTCACATATGTTGAAGGTTTAAATCACAATCTCTTTTCAGTATTGCTCTACTGGAAAAAGAGTAGAGTTTTCTGCTAACACGTGTGCTATAAAGAACAAGGAAGGAGAAGAAATTCTTCTTACCGGTATTTTGCAGGATAACTTGTACATAGTACAATGGTCAGATGAAAAAGAAACCTGTCTGATCACCAAATCTGCACCTGAAGTCAGCTGGCTATGGCACAAGAGACTGTGTCACTTAAACTTCAAAGTTATCAACAAGCTTGCTCGCAAGAAGCTCACAGATGACCTTCCAGATCAAGTCTACTACAAAGATCATGTTTGTGAAGCCTGTCAAGCTGGAAAGCAGACCAAATCGTCATTCCCAAGCATTGCAGCTCACAACACAAGTAGAATCTTGGAATTACTCCACATGGATCTATTCGGTCCAGTGACTCCTAGAAGCATTAATGGTAAAAAGTATACTCTCGTTATTGTTGATGATTACTCACGATATACTTGGGTTATTTTCTTACACAAAAAGAAGGAGACACTAGTGGAGCTACCTGCACTACTCACCAAACTGTCAAACATGAAGAACAAAAGCGTGATCTCAATCAGATCCGATCGTGGAACAGAATTTCTTAATCATATGATCGAGTCCTACTGTACTAGAAATGGAATCACTCATCAAACTTCAGCAGCTCGCACACCTCAACAGAATGGTGTTGTTGAACGACGCAACAGATCTCTAAAGGAAGCAGCTCGCACAATGCTGAATGAACCAAATCTTCCAAAGAAGTTCTGGGCTGAAGCTATCAACACAACTTGCTACACTCAGAACAGATCAGTCATTCATACACGACATGGAAAAACTCCATACAAGCTGTGGAAAGATAAGAAACCTCAATTCAAATATCTTAAATCTTTTGGTTGCGTGTGTTACATTCATAATAATGGGAAATCACAGTTAAAAACATTTGATAGCAAAGCAGATCCAGGAATATTTGTAGGATATTCAGAGATTAGTAAAGCCTTCAAAGTTTTTAATAAGAAGACTCAAATTGTGGAAGTAACACCACATGTTGTCTTTGATGAATCTATCTGTGAGTACAGGGAGACTCAACCTGAAGAAAGTACAGGTGCAAATCAAGATCAAGGAGGCTCCAACAAACAGTTTCGAGATGAAATACTTATATGGAGTCCAACCGACTTGGAAGAGGAAGAAAGTCAGCCTGTACAAGATTTCAATTCACAAAATTCACCCATTCAGCAAGGGCGAACAAATCAAGGGGGAACTGAAGCTCCTCCAACAAGCTCCTCTTCAACTGATCCAGAGACTCCAAAAGAACCTGCAGTCAATGCAGAACTGTCAGTGGATCAGCTTGCTAAACAATTTGAACAGCTTGACCCCTTCACTCCTCAACCTCTACCTGAGTTTGAAGATCCCTCGCCAGACCCTGAACCTATTCTTACAGAAGAAGAAATCTCTCGTCGAAGGAGATGGGTCGATGCTCATCCTGAAGATCTCATTGTCGGGAACCCACATGCGGGTGTGAAGACAAGAAGACAGATAGGTGAAAGTTGTCTATTAAGCTGTTACCTTTCCTACTCAGAACCCAAAACCGCTGAGGAAGCTCTTAACGACCACGACTGGGTTACAGCCATGCAAGAGGAACTCAACGAGTTTAAAAGAAACGAAGTATGGTCACTAGTTGATCGTCCTACACATCAAGGAGTAATTGATGTAAAATGGGTGTTTAGGAACAAGAAAGATGAAAATGCTGAAGTAATCAGAAACAAGGCAAGATTAGTTGCCAAATGTTACTATCAACAAGAAGGGATAGACTATGATGAAACCTATGCACCAGTGGCAAGACTAGAAGCAATTAGGTTGTTTCTAGCATATGCAGCTCATCAGAGGTTCAAAGTCTACCAAATGGACGTAAAGAGTGCTTTCCTCAATGGAATCCTTGGAGAAGAAGTTTACGTTGAACAGCCTCCAGGTTTCGAGGAAGCAGGTCCAGAGAAAGTTTACAAACTGCACAAAGCAGTATATGGTTTGAAACAAGCTCCCAGAGCTTGGTATGAAACCTTGTCTACATTCCTACTGTATTCCGGTTTTAAAAGAGGATCGGTCGACATAACTCTATTTACCTTTAAGTACTTTAAGTACAAGGATGATATTCTTCTTGTGCAAATTTATGTTGATGACATTATCTTTGGATCTAGGTCAAAGTTTTTATGTGACAGGTTTGGAGAACTCATGAAGTATGAGTACAAAATGTCCATGATGGGGGAGATGAACTTCTTCCTCGGCCTGCAGGTCAAGCAATCTGCAGATGGTATCTTCATTTGTCAATCCAAATATGCTAACGAGCTGGCAACCAAATTCGGTGTCCAGGATAGCAGATCACTGAAGATTCCAATGATTGCAAATGGAAATCTGAATCCAGATTCTGAAGGGAAACCTGCCAGCATGACTTTGTACAGGGGAATTATCGGTTCTTTACTTTATCTTACTGCAAGTCGACCTGATATTTCTTTTGCAGTTGGAATATGCGCTCGATATCAAGCTAATCCAAAAGAATCTCATCTAGAAGCAGCCAAGAAAATTCTTAGATATGTCAAGGGAACTGCAAACTTCAGTTTATGGTACCCTTGTGATGATAATTTTGAACTAACTGGCTATGCAGATGCAGATTATGGAGGATGCAAACTGGATAGAAAATCCACATCAGGAACCTGTCAGTTTCTTGGAAGCAAATTGATCTCTTGGTTTTCAAAGAAGCAAACTTCAGTTGCAACTTCTACAACAGAAGCTGAGTACATGGCGACAGGAAGCTGTTGTGCACAGATTCTTTGGTTGAAACAACAACTCAAAGATTATGGAATCACAGTTCGCAAAGTTCCTATCTTTTGTGACAACAAGAGCGCTATAGCACTCACTGTGAATCCTGTCTACCACACCAGATGCAAGCATATCGATATAAGGCATCACTTCATTAGAGATCATGTGGAAAAACAAGATATAATAGTTGAGAAAATCCATACTGACATCCAAAGAGTTGATATTCTAACGAAACCTCTCATGGAAGAGAGATTCAACATGCTGTGTGGAAAGCTTGGAATGCTTAGAATGGATACACAGCCTAAGTCAGAAAATGGAAACAGTTCGCTAGCAGAGGTCAGCCAAGAGCAGACTGACTTGGAAACTGCATGCTAACAAAAGCAGTTCGCTAGCACAGGTCAGCCAAGAGCAGACTGACTTGGAAACTGCATGCTAACAAAAGCAGTTCGCTAGTACAGGTCAGCCAAGAGCAGACTGACTTGGAAACTGCAGCTCAAAAGAAGCAGTTTGGTGACACGCAGCTTGAGGCCACAAACTGCGTTGAAAGTCAAAACTACTGGCCAACCTTTAAGGGGGAACTGGAGATATCGTATCAATCTCCATTTAATTCTTTGCAGAATTTATTATTTTCTCTCCTTACTTATCCTCTCAAAAATCTTTTTCAAATCTTTTTACTGTTAAGTGTTTGAAAAGTTTTACACGTAAATCGAGGGATTTATGTCAATCTAAGAAAGAAAAAGAAGAGAGAAGAAGCATGTGATATTCACCTTCCTTATCACCTTTTCACGCGCCTCCCTAGCCGTTGAGATTTATCAATGAAATCTTAACCGTTGGAGATAACTCTATAAATAGAGAGAATTTCTTGAACTCTTTACGCGTTTCTTGAAATCCTCTGAAATCAAATTTCAAAATTTCTTTCGCTTATCTTCAAAAATCACAAATTCACAATCATTCCTTACTCTCTGCAAAAATTTCTACAGATTCACTAAGTGCTCAAGTGAAGAAAACAACCCCTCTCATCTTCTTTGAGAAAGTTGTTGTGCTAGACAAGTATGGATACAGAGGCCTGAATCCGATGATTGAAGCTATCACTCAATGTGATGGATTCTTCAATATCATCACTCAACATCCACGAATGACGCTACCAATGAATGTTGCTTACCTGCTGTGTTCTTTGGAATCAACGGCCGGAGATCCCACAACGACGACTTTTCTAGTCAACGATGAAGAAGAACGGCGTCATCTTCTTCCACTCGTCCTTCAAACCTACAGATTGACGGATGCAGGGGCTATCACAACGATCGATGATGTGCCCATGGATGCTGTCAACGACGTGTATCAGCAAGCTCTGTTCGAGCCCAAGAAGGTCTACGATCAGAAAACCTTCAACCGCCATGACTTGAAGTCTGAGTACAGATACCTCTTCGAATTCATCCACAACGTATTCTTCTCGTATCTAGGCTTGAATGAAGCTGTCACTCTGTTGAAGTTCTAACTGCTGACTGCTGTGGTGAAGCAGTTAGATGTTAACTGGGCCAGGGTGCTAGTCAACCTGTTCATCAAAGAGGCCGCTGAGCGACCTGCCAGTATCAAGGCCAACATGCAACTTCGTCATGGCACCAAGCTCTCCATCATACTGTAGAGAACACTAACAAATCATGTATGGCCTGTCTGCACCGGATTTCCTGATGACAAACTGGTTCCTCACACCTACAACCAGTTGATCATGATACTTGGGATTCTGTCTCACAAGATCAACAAAGCAAGAGGTGCATCCAAGCAACTGCTCACAGAGATGCGAGATTTAAAGGAAGATGAAGATGGAAGTGAAGATGGCAGTAAGAATGAAGAAGAAGACAGTGACTGTTTTGAGATAGTCAGCAAAGGGAAAAGAAAGATGACGGATCTGCCGTCTGCGCCCTCACATAAGCGCACCACACGAACTGCAGCAGCAACCTTCTTGGAGATAGACTCCAAACCTGCAAGTACAATGCAGCCTGTCTCTCCACAGGTTGAAGTGGAACCTGCTGGTGTCAAGTCCACTCCCGGCTCCCCATCCAAAGCTCCAGACTCCGCAGCTCCGGACTCCACAGCTCCAGCCCTCGAAGTTCTCGGCTCCTTGTCAGCAGCCCCTTTATTCAACAGCTCAACTGCCGTTGACAAGATGCTATCCTTCTTCAACGCATAATTTCTTAAAATATCTCGTAAGATTAACATGTTGGAACTGGAAACCAAGCTGTATGTTGATGAAAAGGTTGCAGCTTTACAAGCTGAGAATGCCAAGCTGTGGGAGTTTATCAAAGCTCACATTGGTGAAAAGGATGCACATAGACAGTTCGCGAAGGACAAAGGACAATCTAGCTAGGTGGAAACTGCAAAAATCAGAAACTGTGGATAAGTCACAGTTTGCATAGGGAAGTGTCATGGACGACCTGTATCAGTCTCCATATTTTTGAATTATGTTTAAAATATATCAATGATATGCCTTAACATTTCAAATATTCAAACTTCAATAAAATATTTCTTGCTTCACTTGATAAATCTTATGCCTTATCAATTCTTCTCATTTATTGAAGCATGTGTCTTGTTATTTATTGAAATCATTATTAAGGATATTCTGACACAGTACACAACATTCACATTTCACTTCCCATGTATGTCAAAAAGTGCATGCAGTGTCAAATCCGCATTTAATGCGAGGCGACGGTTGAGTGTATGGGCTGTGCGAGTGGGCTTCACAACCACCCCACGCACCCACTACATCGCGGATCTCTAGGGTTTCAATCCCATCTGCTGAACGGTTGAGATGCCTTCATCTCAACCGCTCATTCTCGCTTATATATTTATACTTAACTGTGCTTCGTCCTCTTCGTTTCAAATTTCCGACTAAATTCCGCCATTTTTCTCTGCAACTTATATCTTTCAAAACTTAAAATTCTACATACTCACTCATACTTTCTCAAAATGGCAGGAGAATCCACCTCTCAAAATCTTCCAACAACTACCGAAGAAAAGATCCAATTTATTCAAGAGTACATTCTCACGGAGCCCTCTGCAAATTTCTCTACTTACGGCTACGCCGGTCTCGATGAGATGTACGCCTCCATCAAAGCTGCGGAAGGGTTTTTCAAGATCATCACTCACGAGCCCAAATTTTGGCTTCCGCAACAAGTATCCATGTTCATCCTCTCATATTTTGCCCGGAGGATGTAGACTCCGTTGCCTTCTATCTTCCGATGCCCAACCAGCCAGACGAGCCTATTCCAATTCTGGCGCTCATCTCTCAAACCTACGGAATCGCAGATTCGGGATCTGTAGAGATTCTATATCACAAGACCTCAGGTCTCATGTTGGAGGTCTCTGACACAGATCTGGAAACTGTGTATCAGAAAGCTCTGATGCAACCTGCAGAGCAATACGATGGAAAGAGGTTCTCGCGACCTCTTCTGCGACCTGAATACAGAGTTCTCTTTGACCATTGTTCACAAGGTTTTTCTTGGTTACTCTGGTAACCACGATGCAGTTACTCCAACAAAATTTAGAAACATGACTACCATCGTACAGGGCCTGGACGTGAACTGGGCCAGATTTCTTCTCGAGCTTATAAATGAAGAAATCAAGCAGCTCTCGATCACGTTCGAAGGTAATGTGCTGACTGAATTTTGAGTCGCCCGGAACCTGCGACTAGGCACCAAAATCTGCTCCCTCATTCAAGGTCTCCACCCCAACCTTCACTGGAGTGGAATGACCCCATTCAACAAAGACAAGGTCCCCAAGGACCAGAAGCAGCTTGAACTGATTATTAGGGTCGACATGACCGTCTTTGTCAAGAATGGTGACTTGGTCAAACCTTTCTTGTATGTAATGGGTAGGTCTAACCCAGCCTGGGTACCCCCTGAACAGCGAGATAACCGGAGGAAGAGACAACAAACCCCCAGCAAACAGCTCGACAGACCTTCAAAGTGTATAAGGATTAAATCTCCAACTCCTATCTCACGCATGTTGCATGCGGAGTTTGCTGAGATTGAAGTGCAGCACCGTCCCACCCTACTCATTGAAGGTAGCTCTGACCAAACAGATTCCACTGCAGCTCCCAACGCACAAACTGCAATTCCTACTCCATTAGTCAGTGATATCTTCCAGGCTCCAGTTCAGGAGACAGTTCTCGAAGAAGAAACCTCTCATCATCCCAGCTCTTCACCATAACTCGACATCCAACTTATTCTCTCATCTGACGATGATGATGTCGAAGAAGATCCGGTGAAAACTACAGCTGCCATGCTGGTCAACTCCATTGAGATAACTGCTGAGCAGACATTTTCCGATTCTTTTCCCGGAATCGATCTCACTCCAGAGACCAGGCAGATGGCTTGCAGGCTGTGAATCTTGCTCGATGGAAAGGACAAGTCTTACAGCGATCTCAAGTCTATTTTCCTGATCCACTCCATCGAAGAACTCGAGATTGAAGAGCACAACCTTGGGAAGTACTTTGGCTATGCTTCTATTCCTGAAGCTCGCGAATACTTCAAATAGTTCGTCCTGTCAAGGATGAAGAGAGAGGCCAGGGCTCTTCACATTGATTAAAAACCGTTTTACTCTCATGATCGCAACTCTTATAATTTCAGGTTTCGAGGATGAAGAATTCAGTCATATTCCCTCTCCCACCCAGAACAGCGAAGACATAGAGTCCGATCACGACCGTACTATCACCTATTCTGTTGCAACAGCTAGCACTCCTCTCACTGCGGTGCAAGAAGATTTAAAGAACTTCATCATTGAGGAGGTTGCCAAGGTGAAGGCAACAGAGGTAGAAGAACACTAGAAAATTGCCAATCAGATTGAAGCAATGGATACAGCTGCGTCTGCCATGCTGGCAAATATCAAGGAGGAGATGCCAAAAATCATTAAGGAAACTGTGGCAAGCCAGTTCAAAACCTTTATCTCCACCCGACTCAAAGCTGCAACGGACGAGCTGCTTCCCACCCGGCTGTCTGAATTGAAGGTTGCTTCCAAAACCTCCATTTCGGACCTGCAATACGAGTTTCAGCAACTCAACACTCTTGTCCATGAGTTTACTGCGAAGCTTACTCAGACAACCTCCAGCTCCCTAAAGAAAGAAGAAGAGATGCAGGGGAACATCAGCTCCCTGCTGCAGTTCAAAGAAAAGATAGAAACAGATCTGCCCTTGATCTCTCAAGAACAATCCTCTCTGAACACCCTTCTTCAAAATCTCATCGATGATAATGCCAAAAAGGGGGAAGGAAAAGGTAAGAAGACACAGGTTACAGGAAAAGCTAAGAAGGCACAGGTTGCTCAACCTTCCCAACCTGTGATGCCAACTGCAGCTGCTCAACCTGTATCAACTGCCCAACCTAGGGCTGGGAATCGGTGCGGTTCGGTATCACCGCACCGCAAATTGCGGTTAACCAAACCGCAATTCCCGCTAAAATACCCACCGATCACCGCACCACATTTTATTGCAGTTAACCACTCACCGCATTTTATTTTGCGGTTTGGTGGATAAAATAACCGAATAACCGAAAAAGGGATAAACACCTCATGTCCTCAGCTCACGGCTGAACGACTGCTGACGGCATGGCGGAGCTGCGAATGGCGTCGTCCTGATGCCGCGCCTCTGCCTCTGTTGTTGATTCCTGGTGCTGGCGACGACGGCGTGCTCCGGTGTCGCAGTGGAGGTGTAGAGCAGCCGAGCAGGTGCTGCAGGTCGCCGTCAGTTGTTGTCGAGCTGCGTAGAATGAGAATTGAGAAATGGGAATTGAGAAATGTATAAATTGAGAATGTCAATTAGTGGCGTTGCCGCTAGGGTTGCAAGTTGCTAATTTCAAATTGTTAATATTTTAATTTTATTTAAATTAAAAATATAAATATAATATAATAAATTAATATTTGCGGTTATTGGTAATAACCGCGCGGTTATCGGTGATTACCGATAACCGCATAGTCGGAGAATATAATACCAATAACCGTACCAATAACCACATATGCGGTTAGCGGTATACCAAATAACCGCGGTTATCGGTGCGGTTCGGTGAATCACCGAAAAATGAAAACCAATTCCCAGCCCTAGCCCAACCTGCTACTGCCACGCAGTTGTCCGCTCAAGAGAAAGCTTCAGCTGAATCCAACGTCATCCGGCTCATGACAGAAGCTGGATACACTGCTGAAGAATGCGCAGATGAAGGCAAGCAGAAGCTGTTTCTGGCTGATCTGAAGAAACAAAGGGCAAAAGATAAAGTTCGCGTTGCAAGCTTCAAAGGCCTTGAAAGCTGCAAGGATCAAGTTGACAAAAGAGAACCAACTGATTGGTTACCAGTGGAAGATCAACCTTTATGGGACGAGTTCCTTAACCAGTTCATTTTGCATCACTACTGGTTGAAAATCGATCCCCGCTACACTGGTAACACCAAGACAGCTTTCCACAACTGGCTGTAAGCTTTCCCAGACCGTGACTTCATCAAAAGAGTCAGGGCGAAAGCTGCAGTGAAGAAGGTCTCGCTCAAACCGCCTAAGATAGAGACCTTCCAACCTCCCACTGTCTGCAGCACTGACACTCCAGATATCAACCGAATCAATACATTCATTAGGAGTGTCGTAGCTCAGTATGGCTGCAAAATCACAAATTGTGACGAGTACAGGTCAATTCGTGACAGCATATATGCAGCCATGAGAACTGTAAGCAAGGAAAAGATAGCTGAAGAAAGGTTCAAGACTGTGAGGAAGTAATCTGTGCATATAAATTCAGTTGATACTATAAATGAAAAATGATCATCTTTTGATTCATGATGACAATCTCTCTTTGTCCAGGCCTTTGCATGTTATGCCTTAAAATTTTCTAACATTTTCTGCTATGCAGTTGGCCGGACATCAAACCTTTCAATTCTTCTAAACCAAAATGTAAAGTGTGGGTTTCGGCATTATCAAAAAGGGGGAAATTGTTGGGAACCCTTTGAAACTGAGTTTTGATAATGCTATTAGAAACCACACTTAGTTAATAGGTTTTAATTGGAACAGACTGGTCTCCGTGTTTGGATCAGTCAAGCTTTACTCGGACAGGTTGCTCATGTAAAGGTCAAGGTTGCAAGTGCAACCTGGTACCTAAACCACCCAATCTGTCACACTGTTCCATTAAGTAAAATGTCTATGTAACCTGCTCTTACCATGCCAGAAGTTCTCACACGAAGGTTACAAAGAGACTGAAGACTGTTCGAGGTATAGGAAGCTCAACCTGTGAAGATCAACCTGAGCTGTGGTTGAGAAACCTGTTCTCATCCAACGACAAGAATTGTGTCAGTGTACGGTACTGTAAATCTTGACACACTTCCAACGGCTCTATTTCAAATGCTTCTCTATAAATACCTCAACTCATTCCAGATTGAAGTACGGGAAACTCAATATACAAGCCGAAACTCTGCAGAAATCTCAAGCTGAAATTCATTCAATCAACACTCGAAATTACTAGAGCTTTCCTAAGTGTTGATCATTGTAGATTTCTAATCTTTCTGGAATTTGTCTTACTAGAACACATCACACACACTCTCACTACCATCAAAGTTGAAAAACAAGTGTAGTTGATTGAGTTGTATTCCTTACGACGATAGCCATTCACAGCTTTCTAGTTTGGATAGTAGCACTAGTCTTTTAGTGTTAGTAAGATTGTATGATAGTTTGTATGTAAGTAAGAAGAGACACGACTCAAGAATCGTGCTAGATTCAGTCTAAGAGAAAGACTTGAATTTGGACTGGACCTCCACCAGTGTTAAAAGGAGCGAAATATCTCAAGTTAAGGGATTACAGATTCGACGGAATCTGGCGTGGATGTAGGAGCTGTTTACTCCGAACCACGATAAAAACTCCTAGTGTCTCTCTTGTTATTCACTTATTCATTTACACAGTTTGCATGTTCACAACCTGCACTACTGTAACCTGTCTTGCATGAACACTTGTTTGAACTAAAGTTTCCTTTGAAAACTATTTTGAAAACTGCAAGCCAACCTTTCCACCAAACTTCCACATGCAGGTTAGTTTTGCAAGCTCAGCAGTTTACTGATTGAGCTGGAAAAACTAAACTGCTCTGATATACTGTAGTGACGACTCAGTAAGATCAATCTGTTTTGAAAAATCAAAACTGTTGGCTAATTGGTGTATTCCCCCCCCCCCATACACCAATATCTATTTATCGGGACCTACAAAAGATTATTAGTAGAATGCTATATCTTTGAATTGACCCTCACACTATATCAATTTTGGGGAGCGTTGGTAAGTAGAAGAGGAAGTTGAGTAAATGTTACTTCTTCCGCATCATCATCACTCATGGCCATGTAGCCCATGTCGACGCCTTACTCTGCTTAACCTATTAAAATCAAAAATAGCATGAAGGGGAAATTTTGAAATGATTCTCATTTTATGTCTAATTTAATGTGAAGTGTCTTAAATTGAAAATATACACTTTTATTATAAAAATTTGATAATTATAGCTATCGATAGATACTATAGTAAAAGAATTCCAAAAATTTATTGGCTAACGGGCCACCTCAAAATTGATTTTGTGTATAATATATTGTCAAGTGTTTTAACTTTAAAATATACTTTTAATATACTTTTTGTTACAAAATTTTGACAATTATAGCTATTGTTACATACTAAAAGAATTTCAAAAATATATTGGCCAACAAGGCCACCTCAAAATCGAATTTGTGTCTAATACTTAAAAATATGATGGTTATCAATACTACTAAGAGCATTTGAAAAACTTTTTGACCAGCGGGCCACCTCAAAATCAAATAGTGTCAGAACTAAAAAATTCAAAAGCATCTAATAATTAAAAATATCATGGTTATCGATACATAATGAGAGCATTTGAAATTTTTTTTTGGCTAGCGGGCCACCTCAAAATCAAAATAGCGCTAGAGCAAAAAAAGTTCATCTTTCAAAAAAACAAAAAAAAAGTTCAAAAACTTATTATGGAACGGGCCACCTCAAAATCGAATAATGTCAGAGCTAAAAAATTCAAAAACTTCTTGGCCAACGGGCCACCTCAATACCGAAATAATATTAGGGCTAAAATATTTTTTACAAAAACAGTTTAGTCTAATCAACCCGAACTGAAAAATAGCCCCAGCCCGATAAGGATGCATGAAATCGTTAAAACGATGTTGATTTTGTGTGTAATATATTTAGGGATGTCAATTGGGCCAACCAACTAAGTTTCAGGTCAGTCCTATCGGGTTTCGGGTTATGTGGTCCGGGTCGAATCGAGCTGCATTTTTTTCGGGCTAAATTTTTTTAACCCTAACCCTAAATCATCAGGGCTCGGACTAGCCCGTCGGATCAAAAAATTGACGAAAATAAAAAAAAAGTGTATAATTTTTTTTAAATGGTAATTTTGTAAGAAGTAAAATAAGTCATGTTATATCATCTAAGGAACTTTGCCTTATATTATTTGACTCCAACTTGTATAATACTCCCTCCGTCTCGCCGAATTCGCCTTGTTTCTTTTTTGCCTTTTTTGGCACGCTTTTCCACGCTTCTCGATGATGAGTTTTAAAATGGGTTTTTAAAGAATTCTTTCTTTTACGGGATACTACAACTGTTGTAGTATCTCGTAAAAGAAAGAATTCTTTAAAAACCCATTTTAAAACTCATCATCGAGAAGCGTGGAAAAGCGTGCCAAAAAAGGCAAAAAAGAAACAAGGCGAATTCGGCGAGACGGAGGGAGTATGTAATAAGTACAGTAACTACTTGAGATGTGAAAATGTGAAAAAAAAAAAAAAAAAAAAAATCATACTATAAAACAATTTAGCCTGATCAACACGAACTGAAAATAGCCTAAACCCGATATGAATGGCCTGAAAATCGTTGAATATATTGTGTGAATGTGGGAGATCATGTGGTGTAGTGGTATATACCATTTTTATACATATCTTAAATGTATATTTTTAAAAATATACAATTAATAACGTCCAATTATTAAATTCACAAACTTGAGATATTTAGAATAATAATCCACAAACTTGAATAATAATAATCTAATTATTTAGTAACGTCCAATTATTAAATAATATCTAGATTAATTAAATTAAATTCAAAAACTTGAGATATATTATATATCGCGACAAATGTTTCGAATAAATTAATTAAATTGTGAATTAACAATTAAATTTATTTCAAATAAATATTTATTTTTCTAAATCCTCATAATTTTGCCTATTAATCAATAATTTAATCAATATATATATATATAGTAACATATCATATATTATAGTATATCTCTATATATTAATGAAAATTTATGCATATCTTATATTTCCATATTATATTAGGATTAAAATAAAAAATTATATGTGGTGTAGTGGTATTAGACATAACTTATCATGTGAGAGATCATAAGTTCCAATCCTCATAATTAAATTTTTAAATACAAAAACTTATAGTAATAATTAATATATGTATAAATAATAATTAATACATATAAATATGTAAATTTTAGATAAATAAAAATGGAGGCCGTAGATAATACTACGTAAGCATATGAATTAACGTAGTACTTCGAATCCGCAACGGAATTTATAAGATATACACTACCTCCATCCCACTATAATAGTCCCAAAGTGGGATGGCACAATAGCCAAGACAAGGGGATAAGGGGATTTAATCTCCTAATCAAGCTGAAAATTAATATTTCATTTACTGTAGAAAATACTGTAGCGGGTTCACTATTCACTCATTTAACTGTTCACTAATATAATAATAATAATTTAAAAAAAACAAAAAATTCTGAATTACAAAATTGGAGCCACATTTTTGCAGCAGGCTCTCTAAAACCTAAAATTCCCACCCAAAATCCTTTCAGCTGCTCTATAAAGTACAAATTCATTACAAACCCTCTCATTTACAAGTTTCAAAAGGCAGAAATTCAAGAAAAAAGGAAGAGGGAGCCATGGGAAAAACTGCAGACATTCCAAACTGCCTAAGAATCCAGATCAAGCAGTGTTTGCTGGCGAGCTGCAAAGAAGGAATCCTTGGCCGTGGTAAGATCAATGAAGCAGCTGCTCGGTTCAATGTGTGCAGAAAATCAGTGGGCCGAATCAGGAAATCTGCAAAAACACAAAGGAATCTTGGTGAAGTCATCAATGTTTCAGGCAAAAGAAATCAGAGAATCAGAAAAAAGAAGCATGAGATTAACTATGCACAAATTGAGGCAATTGATGTTCATAAAAGAGGTACAATCGAAGCCCTTTCTGAAGCTATTGATGTTCCCAAGACAACTGTGGGAAGATGGGTTAAGGGATTCCAAATTTGAATGCTTGAAGATGAAGCAAGTTTTTTGTGGATATTAGAAGAAGATGAATCAAGATTTTTTGCAGAAGAAGAACCACCAATGCTTTTTGTGCAGCAAACAAGTTGAAAACTCAAAGTTGGTGTAGTTTTAATTTACATTTTGTAAGCAGTTTCAGTTTAGCTTATTTGCATCATTTGGCCATTTATTGCCGTCAGCTTTTATGTAATCTAAAGTACAGCTTGAACCCAAACTCAACACTCTATGCACTTATTGAAACCACTTCAAGTAGAAGCATCCACATTTCACACACATATTTACATACAATGAGATCAAATCATCATCGCAGGACATTAAACCCATCTTCCCACATAAAAAAAGGGGCATAAATCTATCAAAGATTGCCAACAGATGAATCCACATAACCAATCCCAACAGCAATTGACATATGAACAAGAGGTAAATCCACATATTAATCCATTCACATAAACAAGATACAACAACTGAGCAATTCCCACAATAATCAACCAACAGATTGCAATCAACAACAGCCAGAACATGAAATTGCAACCAAGAACAGCCATATAACCAATACGTTTAACATAAAAGTAAAGATTGACTATGCCAAAACAGTAGCAAATGAAAAGGTGCAGAAGTCACCGAGCAAAACGGCTAATCCATTCTACTCCTGAGCTCAGATCTAGGCCTCTGCAAACCCATCTTCCTCCCGCGTCGCCTCGGACCTCCCAGCGGCAATAACCTCATGGGCTAGTTGTTGCGATATTCCTCCGGCGCCGGCTTCGCCCCCCTCGGTGATGGTGCATGGTGGGACTGAGGTTGATGGAGTTTTCAGCATGGGTTTAGGGTAGCTGGGAGACGGCGACGTTGCAACCTTACCCAGATGGGGCCATCGCCTGCAGGGATGGGCAACGGCGGTGGGGGTGCAGATTTCTCCAGATCTGGGCTTGGGATAGGCGGCGGCGACCCAGATCTAGGGTTTTTCGGAGGGGATCTGTCTGGACTCAGACATTCCTCCGAATATAGCTTCGTCCCCATATGCGCATATCTGTAAGATGTAGGGCGTCGGTAAATCGGGGCACGGCGTTTCATTTTTGGACTGAGCAAAAGGAGTGGGAGATGACAATTTTCTGCGACTGTGAAAGTTTTCTTGCAGAGAGAGAATGAGAGTGAAAGAGAGAAGAGGCGAATGAGAGTGAGAATGGGGTTGAAACCCTAAAAATTGTTATGGGCTTAGTGGGCCATTACTTAATCAATTTCGGGTTTAGTTAAGACTAATAGGGCCCGGATTTTTTAGTTTAAACCTTGCTGTTTTTAGTAATGGGACTAATAAATGGGTCGTACGAAAAAGAAGGAAAGTGAAATTAATATAGCGGGATTGAGGTAGTATATTGATGACTAGCCTCTTGCTCTAATTTATTTCAATTAAACCCTATCTTTTAAGACGCCAAGGAAATTACTTGTAGAAATGGAAACACTAAGCGATAAATAAAGTACTAAAATGTGTCAACTATTATCAACACAAGCTCGTAAGCATTATAAGATTCAACACTCTACGCGACAAACATTATCAAATCAAGAAATAAAATTGCCTGATTTTAATACTCAATTTCCTTGGGATTAGACCATATTCCTTGTGAATATGGCAACTCGAAGGTGGGTAGGCCCTTCTCAAATGGCCAACCTCTTCTTCGCCATAGTAGCTTTCTTCCCCAGAATGAAGCTTCCTGCAAACAACTGTTAAATTAACATGGTAATCACAAAGGAAATCATTGAGGAAGATGAAACAAATTCCATTAGAACATAAGAAAAGGTAGAGCTCCTTCTACAAGCACAAAGAAGAAGAAAATGGCATAAAAACAAGAAGAGGCGCAACAACTCTATTCTATCAATTTATGTAATAGGGCAAAAGTAAGAAAGACTAAAATGCCCTTATATAAATATCTAATATTCTAACACCCTCCCTCAAACTTGAGGTGTAGCAACTACGAGCATCGAAAGTTTGCCAACCAAAAAATGAAAACGCGGAAACAGAAGAGATTTGGTGAATAAGTCAGCGATTTGGGATGACGGGGAATGAACGGGAGAGAGAGTGCCGATTTGGAGATGATGTCGAGTGAAATGGCAATCAATTTCGATATGCTTAGTGCGCTCATGAAAAACAAATTTATGAGCAATCTGAATAGCACTCTTGTTATCACAGTACATGGGAGTAGGCTCAAGAAGAAGAACTCCCATATCAGCTAGCAACCGACATAACCAAACAATCTTAGAGGTAGTGGAGGCCATGGCTCTGTATTCGGCCTCAGTTGAGGAACGAGAAACAACCTGTTGTTTCTTACTTTGCCATGAAATGAGAGAATTGCAAAGAAAAATACAAATACCAGTGGTAGATTTACAATCAATAGGATTCCGACCTAATCAGCATCAGAGAAAGCTCGCAACTCGAGAGAAGAAGTAGAAGAAAACAATAAACTCTGGAATATGGTACCTCGAAGATATCATAGAATCGAAGAACTGCAGCCCAATGAGTGGTGGTGGGAGATGAGACAAACTGACTAACGATATGAACAACATAAGCAATATCCGGACGGGAGATAGTAAGATATACCAAATTGCCAACAATAGTACGATACAATGTTGGATCGTCCAAGGAAACACCATCAGATGGTGAGTATCTAACATAAGCTTCCATAGGAGTATCAATAGTACGAGTGTCAGTAAGATGTGCACGATCAAGAATGTCACTAACATATTTTGATTGAGAAAGAAGGTATCCCTTAGAAGACCAACAAACCTTAATGCCAAGAAAGTAACGAAGCTTACCCAAATCTTTCATTTCAAAGCGATTAGTCAAATCTAATTTCAAAGTAGAAATCCCACCTGTATCGCTGCCAGTAATGATCATATCATCAACATACAAAGAGAGAAGAATAATACCAGAAGACGATTCCTTCACAAAAAGTGCACAATCGTTGTCACTAGAACGAAAACCAAGGGAAAGGAGAGCATCAGAGAATGTGGCATACCAAGTGCGAGAAGCTTTATTTAGCCCATACAATGACTTTTTAAGCTTACAGACCTGCCCAACTTCGTGAGGGACACCTAGCGGAGGAGTCATGTAGACCTCATGATCCTCATCTAGAAGATCTCCATGTAAGAAGGCATTCTTTACATCCATCTGAGTAATAGATCATTGGCGAACCGAAGCAATAGCAATGAGGGTACGAACTGTAGTCATTTTGGCAATGGGAGCAAAAGTTTCTTCATAATCCACACCATACCGTTGAGCAAAACCTTTGGCTACTAACGTGTTTTATATCGTTCAATGGATCCATCAGAGTTGGTTTTGATTTTGTAGACCCCAACGAGAACCAATGGCATGCTTACCTCGTGGAAGAGAAGCTAAATCCCAAGTTTGAGTCTTGGATAAGGCATCAAGTTCATCTGACATAGCCTGCTGCCACAAATGATCAATAATAGCATCTTTAAAAGAAGTAGGCCCAGAAATTTTGTGAATGGATGCAAAGAATGAGGTAAATGAGGGAGAATAGCAAGAGTAAGCAAAGTCAGGGAGACGAGTGGACTTACGAATGCGATCGGAGCGACGTGGAAGGGGAAGATCATCAACTCGAGGAAAAGGAGAGGGAACAGGTAAAATTTCAGGAATTGTAGCATAATGATTAGTACCTGCATGGTCAGTATCAACATTGCAATCAAAAGGATCAGTGAAGATAAGATCAGACCATGACATTGAAGGAGAATTGGAAGAAATGGAGAAGAAAGGAATACACTTGAGAAAACGAACATGTCGGGAAACATATAACTTGTGACTGACAGGGTCAAAGCATCGATATCCCTTTTGACCATCCCCATAACCCAAGAAAACACACAAAGTGGAACGCGAGGCTAGTTTGCTACGTTCAACATGGGATCGAAGAACATAACAAGCACTCCCAAAGACACGTAAGGAACTATAATCGGGAGTATATCCAAAAAGACTCTCAAAGGGAGACATACCGGAAGTGATCATGGAGGAAATTCTATTTATCAAATAAATAGCGGTGAGAGCAGCTTTACCCCCAGAATTCACTAGGTACATAAGCAGACAGAAGAAGGGAACGAGCTGTCTCCATGATATGTCGATGTTTTCGTTCAGCAACTCCATTCTGCTGAGGAGTGTCAGTACAAGAAGTTTGATAAAGAGTTCCATCTGTAGCAAGAATTTCACGGAAACCATTGGAAGTATATTCCCTACCCAAGTCACATCTAAAGCACTTAACAATTGCAGAAATTTGAGTTTTGACAAAAGCACGAAAGGCAATATATATACTTAAGAAATCAGAACGATGCTTCATCACATAAAACTAACAGTAACGAGTATGATCATCAATGAAAGAAACATAGTATCTTGACCCTTCCCTAGTAGCAATAGGGGAAGGACCCCAAACATCAGAGTGAATTAAATCAAAAGGAGATCGAGTAACAGTTTCACTTTTAGAGAAAGATAAGGCGGAAAATTTGGCCAGCTTACAACCATTACATTCAGAAATGTCATGAATCTTATTCTTTCCTAAAGATCCACTTGAAACAAGGTAATTCAAACGAGAAGATGATATATGACCAAGGCGAGAATGCCACAAATAAAAGTCAGATGAAGAAGGATTCAAATGAAAATTAGATAAATCCACACTAGAAGCAACAATTTCAGGAACTTGAAGACTATTCATGATGTACAACCCTCCTTGCCTACGGCCTGTCCCAATCCGCTTCTTGGATTGAAGAACTTGCACATGATAATTAGTAGAAGAGAATGTGACAACACATCCAGAATCACAAAGCTTACCAATAGAAATTAAATTCAAGGCTAGTTTAGGAATATGATAAACACTAGGAAGAGAAACACTAGACGCGATAATAGAGCCAACACCTACTAATGGCATGGGAGTGCCATCAGCAGTGACAACAGAAAATGGATTGGTAGGGGTGAGAGAAACAAACGAATCAGTAGTATGAAACATATGATGAGATGCCCCTGAGTCTAGGAGCCAATCTGAAGAAGATATACCTGCATAATTTGGAGTGGACAAACCTCCAGTGACAGACATGGCATGTGGCTATTGGTTGAGGAGTTTCTGAAGCTCTCCAAGAAGTGCTTCAGCAGGAGTGGCATTAGGAGAAGAAACTACAGCAGCTGTGTTTGCAGGCCTAGGATGTCGTGGCTGAAAATTCGGAGGATGAGGTGGTCAAAAGTCTGAAGAATTTCCTTGTTAACTAGCAGAGGACATTGAGCCTTCCAATGTCCTGCTTTGTGACAAAAATTACATTCATTGGGCTTAAAATTCGGACGACTCTGATTCTTGCTTTGATGAGAATTCTGAAAGTAATGATTCTTGTTATGTGTCGAAGGAGGATAAGCAGTTAAAACTGCTTCACTTGAAGATGGAAGAATGGCCTTCATATTTCCCGATTTGAGCCTGAGCTCTTCAGTAATAAGTTCGCTGACAACAACTTTAACAGTAGGCTTAGGACTACGATGAAGGATATTACCCCGAAGTGCTTCAAAGTCATCACGAATGTGTAATACCCCGTAGTTTATTTAGTTTAATTAATGAAGATTAAAGATTATTATAATAATAATAATCTATAATAGTTTATAGCAATTTTTAGAGTTCAATTTCAGGATTTTCGAAATTAGTGTTCTTGTTGAAATTGGGGTTTTGTTATTTCGATTCTATTCCATAAAGTTGACGATGGAGGTATGAAACTGACTTTATATGAACGTTAAACATAATTTTTGAAAGGTTTTTGGAGCAGCCCTATGTCAAAAACGAAAATAAGCATTCAAATAGATTGGGCATATTTGATCTTGATGCCATAGGATTTAATTGATGATGGGAATCCGATATGTATATTGTTTGATGCTTATTTTGAAATTTGAAAATGTTTAGAAACCTTCTGAGGCCTGAATTCGAAATATAAGTTTGGAATAGATGAGGTTTTAAATGTTTTGAGTTTTATTAGTTTGTAATGAAACCTGAAAAGTATTTTCTACTTCTTTTTTTAAACTTATTTTGGGTCCATTGAAGTTTATGGAAAGGTTTTGTGATCTTTTCTATTTTTCTATTATTTTCCAACTTTGGTTGTAGTTGAGTTTAGAATGATCGAATATAAGAAACAAGCATGCGAATACGTTTGATTATTAAGTATAAGCCATAGGAATTCTTTCTAAAATTTTGACTTTATAATCGAGAACACGAGGAGCTTGAAAATTGATAGGAACATATATGTACATATATGTGTTATAGATAAGGACGGAAGATAGATAAGATAAGTTAAACTCTCTCTTATCGAACAAACTCTTGGTAAATACCTATGTTACGATTATCAAGAAAGGTTTAGAGAATAAGATAAGCTAAGTAAAGAAGGTTATTTCCTATCTTATTTTCGTTTCTCTGTCACTTTTATTTATTCCCTCGTTTCAATGAAGGAACTAGCAAAAACTTGAGGAATGAAAATAACCGAGGAAGGAAGTGTAGTAGGAAAAAGCTAGCCGAAGTCAGGTGGGCTTTCTAACTAAATGATGATGCGATGCATATGTATATGAAGCATGATGTTTTAAGAAAATGATTAACTTGCCAATGTTTGAGTTTTGTATGATCATCTACTTGATGGAAGACGAATTCGGTCATGCGATTAGCATGATATGTGTACACTGAGGTGACTGTGAGCCGTCCTTTCGGTCGGCCGGTCAATGTGTTTGAGAAGGAGGCCTACTTCTCAACACGCGAGATGATGTGGTAGATGTTATTCATACACCATATTTGACTGCAGTCATTAATGTTTGATGATGAGGAAACTAAAAAGTATTTTAGCATGCCTTGTGTTATTTAAAGTAAATCACTTGCGACATGCTTATCGAGGCAAGTTTAATCTATAGCTTTAATAAGCAACTTTCAATGTTTTGGGCACGTGTTCACTGAGTACTTTGTACTCAGCCCTGCATATTATTTCTAAAATGTGCAGGCAAAGCTGGGATGAAGATGGGAGTGTGCCGAACAAAGCTTTTGTTGTCATTTTATGAAGTGTCTTCTTATAGATATGACGATGTCAGTAGTTCGAGTTCTAGGATTATATGTCTGCATACATGTAATCCCTTTTGATGATCCATTCCGCTGCAATACTCTGATGTTATTGTTGATGTTTTGATGAACATGAAGTTGAAAGTTGTTATCTTCACCTGAACTCCGAGATAACTTTACTTATTCCATTGGAAGTTATCTATTATTGAAAATGTATAAACATTTATTATTTCTAGATGACTTTTAATTATTATTGAAAAGTTGTCTTAAGATTTTGATTATCCTTGATTCGAATTATCGAACCCTTGAATGATCCTCTCTAGCTTGTTGTAAATGGGCAGGTATTATTTCAAATAATTTTAGTTGTCCCTTGAGATAAACGTTGATCTGATCATTTTGGAATTGTTGTTGAGAACAATATCCTTCCTTTTGGTTCATTTGATGAAGTAACTAAATATATCTCGAATATTTAGGACATGGTTCATTTCTCTTTTCTTGATCAATAGTGATGATTTGGGACAAGATATAAGTTATCGTTCGAATCTTGTAGTAACTGCCCATTCCTTCATTCTCTAATCTAAAAGACGTTTAGTTTTTATTCATTTTTTCTATTTTATTTATTTAGTCACATTACTCGGTTTAAATAGCCTTTAATTTAAATCGGGCTGTGACAGATTGGTATCAGAGCAATTGTTTGCTCTGAACTTGAACTTCTTTCGAGTCTAGTCTAATTTGTATTCTTAGACTAATTGAGTTTGAACAACAAAAGCTCAGCACTCCCTCTCATCCAGCTATGCCAGGTACGTATTTCAACACTTGAGTTGAAGGTTAAAGATTGAGTTGTAAAGTATTATATACTTGACATGTTGAGATTAATATGAGATTACAAAATGGGTATATACATTAGAGATTCCACTGTCCTTGTTTGATGATGATTAGTTGGTTGATTTGATGTTGGCACCAATGTGTGCAAGCGAGACAATTGTGTATGACTGTGGAGTAACATAAGAAATGATTTTACCTATGAAATGCGAAAAATGAGAATTGAGCTGTACCCTAAATGATAATCTATGAGTTTTGTCTTTATCGCATGAGTTATCGAGATATGTTGGGCGAATTTTTAGCTCATTACCATAGGATGTATCCAGGTGCCAATGTGACATGACATGAGGTCACGAGAGTTGAGAGCATACTTTACCTCATTATGTTATTATGTTGTGATTGGCAAGGGTGGGCAGCCTCATTTATCTCCCAGTTAGTTGATCGTGACATATTCAATGAGAACCTATATGGTAATTTCCCAAGACTTCATAGTAGCTGTTAGTCACCGGTACTTGAACTATGGTACACCACCATCTCTTGAGCTATTAGTAGAGCATGTTTTCTACAATCCGTTTGTTTAGGAGGATAGTGATGCTAAGGATGACGAGAATACCATCGAGCAGGTTATGGTAAGTAGAGGGATGATACTATCAAATGCTTATATATTTGATGATGTAGATGTATACATAGCTTTTGACGATTAGCAGTATAGTAGTTGCACTGCTATAACTCAGGATATATATTGATGCTAATGTAGATAGATCTTGAAAGGAATATGGAATTTTCCTGTATATATATACCCAATGTTGTATAGAATAAGTCTTCGAAGAGGCAATTTTCGGTATATACATATATGAAAAGATGACAAAAACGGTCATTTATGTTATGATGAGCTCTTGTTTATGTGTTCTTAAATTAAGAAGGGGAAGATGATGAATACGAGATGATGGAGACGGATGATAGAGATAATGCTTTAAGATGTGTGTGAATAGTTATTTGAGAAGTATATAAGTTATGTTTATATATAAGAATGAAGGTACTTGAATATATGTATAAGTATGAGATATGCTATTTTATTTATATGCATATTTATTAATTTTCAAAATATCTCATAGACGGAGAAATGAAAAATGGTAATATGGAGGATGATAGAGAACCTACCTTACCACTGCCACCAAGAGAATAATGAAGAACTTTTTCTTTGACCAAACCCCGTTTACTTTTGATGATAGAGTAAATCTATCAGAAGCTGAAGAGTGGATTCGTGCACTAGAGCAAATCTTCAAATTCCTTCGTTCCGATGATTAGGAACGTTTATTGTATATGTCTTTCCAACTGAAGAGTTCAACTGACTATTGGTGGGAAGCACATCATATAACTTATACTCGGGGATAAGTCTGTATTCTTACTTGGGAGCAATTTAAAGAAGCTTGGAACGAGAAGTATATTCTCAAAAGTTACCGCCAGCAGAAGAAAGCTGAGTTTTCTAATCTAAAACAAGGCAAGAAGATTATGTCAGAGTATGATCGTGCATTTTGCGGTATAACTTATTTCGCGCTAGATAAGGTTAGCATGAACAAGTTGAATTCTTGTCTCCGTCTTAATGATATAAGTATGATTTCGAGTTGTAGATGAGAATTCGAACCCCATTCATTATGTTCCAAATTCGGTTCTTATGAAGAATGATCATGCATGTTGTCAAAACCTTGATATTCATCGTTTCCATCATCTTTGACGATCATTCTTGTGTAGATTGTTGAAGTTCTTTTGATTTCCTTCATGATCGAGTGTGTACAACTACTTACGCACCTCCCTTTTGATGTTTGCGAATCCAGACCGGGCATTTCATCGAACACTTCCATTGCTCAAATCAATAAACTCAGAACATGAAAGTTGTTTCTTGTTGTCTCAACTTTCTATTGATAGCTCGCATTCCCAAAATGGCCAAGTTATGAGAAAGTTATGATAGCTAAAAGTTCATATGTTCAATATGTCAAATGCCGTGTGCCCAGATTTTTATTTCTTAATGAGGGATTAATATATCTCAATTCACACGCCCTAAATTCATGAAACTCACATGATATCAAACCTTGTGTCTTAGCTTCAAGATTCTATAGCCATTGTTTATTATTAGTTCGCATGAATAAGCTATGGACTTATTTCCAAGGTCACTTCAGAATGCATTCTTGTGCATCAAGTGATAAAGATCACCCATTATCTTTTGATTTACTTATCTTCAGAAGCTCAAATTAGCCTTTCATGGAAGATAATCTCCTTGGTTTTCCATTAATGTATCATGATCCTAGAATGAAGCTTATTTGTTTAAACTATGACTCATTCATTGAACTTATACCCTTCAGCCTTGATGTGTGTTTGAGCTCCAATGGTTGAATTGTTGTGATCAAATGACACATTGAAATTCCTTGAATCCTCTTCCATGATCAAGACACACGTCTTAACTTTGATCAAAATTTCAGAAACCATTACTTGATCAACATTTGAAGCCTCTATGATCAATTCTTTGGATCATGAGGAGTCTGCCATTTGGCTGAGTACATAAGCTAGAAGTTCAAACTCTTTGATTAAGGTTAGATGCTTATCTCTATGATTCAATTGCTTCCTATCATCCATTTTACACATGTTACTGTTGTCTGATAAGGGATAAACATAAGAGAGTAATGGACTAAGATAAGAATGAGGCTAAGTTATTAAAGGGTCAAGTATAGGCATAAGTGTAAGTGCAAGCATACTTATAAAGTTAAGCTAATAGTAACCTATTGTGTGTAAATATGTTGCTAGCTTGACAAGGAGGGCTGAAGATTGCTTGCTTGCTTGTGCTTATTCAAAGAGTGCGCTTTATCTTCCTAAAGATGGAAAAGTTACAATTAAGGATTCGAGTTAAGGGAGTTGATGATTTCAAGGAAGTTGGAGATAACGCTCCATTCTTCAAAGAACAACACTGCATACCTAATAGCGAAGAGTTGAAGAAGAAAATCTTAAGTGAAGCTCATAGTATATACTCTTCATAAAACACATCTATGAAACGCTAAGAAATATCAAGTTTTGAAACGAAAATGTTGTGAGAAGGAATGAAGAACGATGTAGCTTTGTTGGTAGAACGATTTTTGGCATATTAGCACGTGAACGAGTTTCATCCAAGACCTTATGGAAAGCTGCAATCTTTAGAGATTTCGCAAATGAAAGTGGAATAATATTACTACAAATTTTGTGACTGGAGTGCCCCAGACAATCGGACCAGATCGAAATCCAAAGTTTACCTCTCGTTTTTGGATAAGTCTTCAAATGAGTTGGGAACCAAGTAGAATATTAGTGCAACATTTCACCCACAAGTGGATGGACATATGAGAGAACCATCCAAATCTTGTAGGATATAATTAAGATCATTGTGTTAGATCGAGTAGTCAAATGGGAGCATATTCTACCACTTATGGAGTTTGTATATAATGATAGCTACCAAGCGACGATCAACATAGCACCCTATGAAGCTCTTTAAAGAAGATAATGTTGGTCACCCCCTCTATAGGAAAAAAAAAATAAAATAAAAAAATTATAGGGATTTAGGACCTGATGCTGTTGAAGATATGATGGAGATCATTCGTCAAATCAGGCAAAGAATCAAAAGAAGCCCAAGATTGTTAGAAATCTTATGCCGATGTAAGAAGAACATAGCTAGCATTCAAGATAGAAAATAAAGTTTTCCTCAAAGTTTTACCTTTAAAAGGAATCCATCGATGCAAGTTTAAAGGGAAGCTTAAACCCAAATATATAGGACCTTTTGAAATCATTGAAAAGAAATAGATCCCGTTGCATATAAACTAGCTTTGACACGGAGCTTTAGCAATACCTATAATGTATTCTGCACGTCGCAATTAAGAAGGTATGTACATGATCTCAAACATGTCATCTACCAAAAAGTGATCTTCAGCTACTTTGAGTGATGAAAAGAAAGTAGGGCGATATTGGATCGAAAAATAATAATAATTGAGAAATAAGTCGATCGCCCTAGTTAGAGTTCAACGGAGACACCATGGTTAAAAAGTGTCGACATGGGAATTTGAAGGTAAGATGAGAAAATTTCCCAAAACTCTTAGGTGTAACTAAATTTCGGGACGAAATTTTTTTTAAGGAGAGGAGGATGTAATACCCCGTAGTTTATTTAGTTTAATTAATGAAGATTAAAGATTATTATAATAATAATAATCTATAATAGTTTATAACAAGAGGAAATATTGAGATAAGGAAAAAAAAACATAGATTAAAATAAGACTCTCCGGGAAATTTAAAGATTATTGATGAATTAAATATCGTTTATTTTCTATGACTTGAAACGATATGTTGAAGAGATATACTATATTTAAATATATAGTAGAATAATTATCTGAAGTTAGTGGGATTTTTTTTAGTTAATCCTCGAAGACGGAAGTTATTACGAATTTAATTTGTAATTATTCTCTGTTTAAATTTCGACAATTGAGATATAGAATATTAAGTCCTTGTAATTTTTAGGACTTGAGGTGTATGTGATGGAAGGATTATTTATCTTGGAGATGAGAGAAATGAGGACCTGTTGGGGGTTAATTAAAAGATGTAAAATAAGTTGCAAAAAGAAAAGGGAAAAAAAGAAAAGAAAACAAATTATATGAATAATAATAAAGTGAGTTAAAGATAATTGTTAGCAAATTCTTTTCTTTTAGTTCCTTTCTTTTTTCTTCTTTCCTTATCACCAATCACCGCCACTTTCTTCTTTTGTTTTTATTTCCCTTGCTTTTTCCCTCAACATACACGCAACACACTAGAGACTATAACACCATTCGCACACTTTTGAAGCTCTGGGGATTTCGGAAGAAAAACGCAGACAAGGGCAATGGTTTTAAGCTTGTGATTAAGGTAAGCTTTGTAAGTTAACTCTTGTTAGAAGAATTGAAGAATTAGCAAACCCACATAGGCATAAATAATTCGATTTTGATTGGGTATAAGATTATTCGATTTCAATTTTCAGTTTCCTGGATATATATACATGTTCTAGGATGGTTATTAAGGTGTTAGTTTAAGAGATACCTATCTT
Organism: Mentha longifolia; assembly: GCA_001642375.2. Classification (NCBI taxonomy): domain Eukaryota; kingdom Viridiplantae; phylum Streptophyta; class Magnoliopsida; order Lamiales; family Lamiaceae; genus Mentha; species Mentha longifolia. The sequence continues at coordinate 39,899,327 of CM038113.1, read as the reverse complement.
ATTTTCAAGAATCTGAAAATTCGAATTGGCGTAGGAAGTTTGGGATTTTCGATTTCGGATTTTGATTTGAGGAAGTGAGCTTGATTATGAGTTTATATGATTGTAAGAAGCATGAGTTTAATTTGTGAGAATTTTTAGAGTTCAATTTCAGGATTTTCGAAATTAGTGTTCTTGTTGAAATTGGGGTTTTGTTATTTCGATTCTATTCCATAAAGTTGACGATGGAGGTATGAAACTGACTTTATATGAACGTTAAACATAATTTTTGAAAGGTTTTTGGAGCAGCCCTATGTCAAAAACGAAAATAAGCATTCAAATAGATTGGGCATATTTGATCTTGATGCCATAGGATTTAATTGATGATGGGAATCCGATATGTATATTGTTTGATGCTTATTTTGAAATTTGAAAATGTTTAGAAACCTTCTGAGGCCTGAATTCGAAATATAAGTTTGGAATAGATGAGGTTTTAAATGTTTTGAGTTTTATTAGTTTGTAATGAAACCTGAAAAGTATTTTCTACTTCTTTTTTTAAACTTATTTTGGGTCCATTGAAGTTTATGGAAAGGTTTTGTGATCTTTTCTATTTTTCTATTATTTTCCAACTTTGGTTGTAGTTGAGTTTAGAATGATCGAATATAAGAAACAAGCATGCGAATACGTTTGATTATTAAGTATAAGCCATAGGAATTCTTTCTAAAATTTTGACTTTATAATCGAGAACACGAGGAGCTTGAAAATTGATAGGAACATATATGTACATATATGTGTTATAGATAAGGACGGAAGATAGATAAGATAAGTTAAACTCTCTCTTATCGAACAAACTCTTGGTAAATACCTATGTTACGATTATCAAGAAAGGTTTAGAGAATAAGATAAGCTAAGTAAAGAAGGTTATTTCCTATCTTATTTTCGTTTCTCTGTCACTTTTATTTATTCCCTCATTTCAATGAAGGAACTAGCAAAAACTTGAGGAATGAAAATAACCGAGGAAGGAAGTGTAGTAGGAAAAAGCTAGCCGAAGTCAGGTGGGCTTTCTAACTAAATGATGATGCGATGCATATGTATATGAAGCATGATGTTTTAAGAAAATGATTAACTTGCCAATGTTTGAGTTTTGTATGATCATCTACTTGATGGAAGACGAATTCGGTCATGCGATTAGCATGATATGTGTACACTGAGGTGACTGTGAGCCGTCCTTTCGGTCGGCCGGTCAATGTGTTTGAGAAGGAGGCCTACTTCTCAACACGCGAGATGATGTGGTAGATGTTATTCATACACCATATTTGACTGCAGTCATTAATGTTTGATGATGAGGAAACTAAAAAGTATTTTAGCATGCCTTGTGTTATTTAAAGTAAATCACTTGCGACATGCTTATCGAGGCAAGTTTAATCTATAGCTTTAATAAGCAACTTTCAATGTTTTGGGCACGTGTTCACTGAGTACTTTGTACTCAGCCCTGCATATTATTTCTAAAATGTGCAGGCAAAGCTGGGATGAAGATGGGAGTGTGCCGAACAAAGCTTTTGTTGTCATTTTATGAAGTGTCTTCTTATAGATATGACGATGTCAGTAGTTCGAGTTCTAGGATTATATGTCTGCATACATGTAATCCCTTTTGATGATCCATTCCGCTGCAATACTCTGATGTTATTGTTGATGTTTTGATGAACATGAAGTTGAAAGTTGTTATCTTCACCTGAACTCCGAGATAACTTTACTTATTCCATTGGAAGTTATCTATTATTGAAAATGTATAAACATTTATTATTTCTAGATGACTTTTAATTATTATTGAAAAGTTGTCTTAAGATTTTGATTATCCTTGATTCGAATTATCGAGCCCTTGAATGATCCTCTCTAGCTTGTTGTAAATGGGCAGGTATTATTTCAAATAATTTTAGTTGTCCCTTGAGATAAACGTTGATCTGATCATTTTGGAATTGTTGTTGAGAACAATATCCTTCCTTTTGGTTCATTTGATGAAGTAACTAAATATATCTCGAATATTTAGGACATGGTTCATTTCTCTTTTCTTGATCAATAGTGATGATTTGGGACAAGATATAAGTTATCGTTCGAATCTTGTAGTAACTGCCCATTCCTTCATTCTCTAATCTAAAAGACGTTTAGTTTTTATTCATTTTTTCTATTTTATTTATTTAGTCACATTACTCGGTTTAAATAGCCTTTAATTTAAATCGGGCTGTGACAGAATGTCCATCAAAAACTGAACAAGGCGTTGTTCTTCACACCTAGCAATATAGGGATCAAAAGCTCTAAGCTCGGCTGATTCAGTCATCGATAATTGATCCCAAAAGTTTGTCATAGCAGAATAGAAGTCTTGAATGCTCATATCCTTCTGTTGAAAAGTACGAATATCCATCTCTAGCTGATACTGTTTCGCAAAGTTAGATGTGTATAGCTTCTCCAAATGATCTCAAACTTGCTTTGTAGTATCATACTTAGCTAATTGCATACCAATAGATTTATCAACAGAGTCATTAATCCAAGTAATGATTTTTGAATTATTAACCTCCCAAACCTCTAATTGTTCCTCAAAATCTTCATTACTAGCCTCAGTAGGCTTCGATTTTATTCCTTTCACATATTTCCACATCTTCTTCCCCGTCAAAAAATTCTTCATAACATAACTCCAATAAGCATAATTCTTTCCATCCAAACGAGCACTAATAGACTGTAGCGAATCATCTCTCTCGGTAGCCATATTGAAAAACAGAAACCTTAAACAGAAGAGAACATCAACAAAGCATGCAAGAAAGACCCACAAATCCAAACAAAATCACCCAAAACAAGAGTAATCGAGCAAATAAAGAACCTGAGCAACGTCGTCAACAGAGAACCACAAAGACTCGAATCACGACTCTACCTCGAACTTCATGCAGTAGGCACACTGCCCCTTTGTAGCCCCCAAGCCAAAACATCAAAGAGTGGGATCCGCTATAACAGAAAAGATTCTTAAACCTGCTCTGATACCATGTTAAATTACCATGGTAATCACAAAGGAAATCATTAAGGAAGATGAAACAAATTCCATTAGAACATAAGAAAAGGTAGAGCTCCTTCTACAAGCACAAAGAAGAAGAGAATGGCATAAAAACAAGAAGAGGTGCATCAACTCTATTCTATCAATTTATGTAATAGGGCAAAAGCAAAAAAGACTAAAATGCCCTTATATAAATATCTAATATTCTAACAACAACAACTCAAACCTAAGATGCTTTACTTTCAAAGAGCTGGTGCCGGCCACTAATGGCTTCACAGAAGAATTAGGAAGGGGCGTTTACGGAACTGTCTACAAAGGCACTATCATCGTCTCCGATGACTTGAGAACAGCTACAGTGGCGGTGAAGAAGCTCGGGCGGCTCGAGATTCTGATGACAAGGAATTCACGACGGAGGTGGAAGTGATCGGCCGGATCCACCACCAGATGATGGTCCAACTCATTGGATTTTGCAACGAGGGGCCTAATCATCTCCTCGTGTACGAGCACATGGCCAAAGGCAATCTAGCCACCTTCCTCTTCGACTCTGATCCAAAGCCTAGCTGGAGGCAGAGGACTCAGATCGCGAGGGGGCTAGCCTACTTGCACGAATAATGCAGCTCCCAGATCACTGCGACATCAAGCCTTACAACATTCTTCTGGACGAGTACTATGTTGGGGTTATATACTGCAAAGCATGCTTTTATGCGTGTACATTAATTGTATCTTCCTGTTTTATGGAAATAAATATTGTCATATGATTTGCATATTGATTCGTATTATGGTTATGCAAATAAATGTCTGGTACTATATATTATAGATAATATGGTGTGGGTGGTCGCACGGAAGATCATATTATCATTTTCTTATATAGTTAAATGGTGTTCGCAACCGAAAGTAATCTTGGACAAATTACTTGTTAAGGTTGTAGTATAATGCTGGATAATAGTTGGTCTTGGCTATTAGCTTATACTAGTGCATACGATCAGAGTTGCACTGAACATGATCGAGGTGAGATAAATCCTTTTATACTGACTTATTAAGGATCACATCTCAGACGATTATTATTTCTTAATTCTAGTTGTCATAATATTCAATTATGTATTTATAATTGTTATTACTTTGATTTACCATGAGTGAGAGTTATCGCAACTCAAAGAATCTCCGTATCTTGGGTAATAATATTATAAATATGATAATTAATATTATAGCTAGAAATCGTGTCTCGGTGCGCCGAGTTGATGATGTCTCCTTGAGGCGTTCTAAGGATTATTATATCAAACCCTGCAGGTGGATTAAGTTCCGATATAATAATGAGGTCGAACGGGTACTACTCTCGGTATAAGATATTAAATAATTGGAGCAGTCAGTAGCTTAAATTAATTAATGGACATGCGATATCTTAAACACGGGAAATAATATAATTCAAAGAGGAGCCCGGTATGTAGTAATTTGGAATGGACGGCGATGCAATATTATTTTACTATAGTGGAAATGCTATAATATTAATATAATTAAATAGAGTATTCGGGGCCAGAGAATACTTGAATTATTTAATTATATTGGAAAGCCCAGTCCATGTCCTCCTCAAGATCCCTGGAGTAGCCCAATAGAGCATAGCCTGGCCCAATAACCAAGCCCTGACTTCTCCACCACTCCACTTCTTATCTATAAATAAGGGATAAGTGGAGAATGAAATAACGTAATTTCACAGATTCATAAATCTGGAGAAGGGGGGGGGGGGCGGTGTCTGGGTAGTGCAGAGAAGATAGATTTTCGCCCACTCAAAATTCTTCTCGTTGCTAGGGAATACTCTAGAAGATCTCGGGGTTTATGATCAAGAGCTAGATCTTGTGTGCAGAGATCTAGTGCGTGGAAGATCATTACCTCGACTCAGAATTCTATCAGTGTTTCACAAACAGGTATATGATTCTAGATCTGTTTCTGCTTTCAAGATCTGAATTCATATGTTAATAATTATTGTAATTAATTAAATCTACATCCGAGGGATCCCGGATCCAACATACTACACTCCTCGAATTTTGGATTTCGGATTGGCAAAACTCTTGATGCTGGAGCAGAGCAAGATGTTGACGAACATATGGGGAACGAAAGGATACATTTCTCCCGAATGGTTCAAGAACACGAATATAACTGCGAAGGTGGATGTGTACAGCTTCGGAGTTGTGCTGCTAGAGATCGTCACGTGCAGGAAGAACGTGGAGTCGGGGAGCGATGAGAAGCCTATCCTGAGCGTGTGGACTTGGGAGTGCTATGTGGAAGGGAAGGTGGAGGCGTTGGTGGAAGGCGACGAGGAAGCGTTGAGCGACGGAGGAATGGTGGAGAGGTTGGTGAAGGTGGGGCTTTGGTGTGTTGAGGAAGATCCAGATTTGAGGCCGAGCATGAGAAGAGTATGTGAGATGCTTCAAGGAACCGTGGAGGTTGGGGTGCTGCCATTGGAATCCTCTTTCACCTACATCTCTACACGGCTTTAGCTTTCTCCTAATTCACTGCGTATACATCTGTTTATATCATGTTTACTTTTAAATGATAATAGATTCATAGAAATATTTATGATAATCACAACGTTTTCGAAAAATAGTTCTATGTAACGAGTCTCTTATTATTCTTATTCTTTATTGTTATTACTCACTCCGTCCACGAAAAGTGTGGTGCGGACACTGTGGCTAGGAAGCTCATTATTTGTTAGATAATTAACACAAACTCATTAAATATAATCAATTTTCTAATCCTAACTCACTCCACTAATTAAAGTTTTATATGATTAATTGCTTAACAAATAACGAGTTTATAAAAATCTGTGCTACAAGAACACATTGCATTTGTCGTGGACTGAGGAAATACTACTTACTGGTTGAGGTAATAGTCTCCGTACCATGTTTGGACTTGGAACATAGGACACCATTTTTTCCGAATGAGATTCTCAATTGCTAAATTGTATTGCATTCTATTACATAAATAGATTAATGACACGTGGTAAATCGTAGGGGTTTAGAAATTTCAAAGGTTGGGGTATATATTTTTCTTATATAAATCTTAAATTTTAAATTATTGATTATGCCACATGTCAATTATCCATAAATGCAATAAAAGATGTCACGTATAAATGCAATAGAAAATCCGAACTGATTTTTCCTATATATCTATATACGTAAGCTAAAAAACTTCCTATACGTAAGGTTCCTTAGATGTGATGTGAGTGAGTTGCTGGAAATAATGAATGCTTATTATGCTTGTCGTTCTCTTCTTTCTCCATCGAACCACATAGTCACGCAACTAATTAAAATTAATGAACAATTGGGATATTTGGAGGAGACTTGAGTTGACCTTAAAAGTCATCACAATAAATTAAGAGTTGAGAAAGACATTTGGGAACAATTATTATTAGTTATTTTCTTGCAAGCTATTTTCCAAAGTTTTACTATGATTTATTTTGAACGAGTTGCATCTAAAATTTGGAAGGAAAAAAAAAAAGTTATTCAAGTCTATACGACTATACCCGTATGATGAACGTTCGGACTGCAAATATATGTCCCAACTTTTTCTTTTTTCTTTTGAACATGAAGGATTAATTTCCAAATATATGACATTTCTATATATGTATGTTACGGAGTATTATTTTTAATGAGTCAAAAAAAAATATATATTCAAGTCTTACCCGTATGAGAAAGGGTCGGATTGCAAATATATACTACCTCCAACCTATATAATTAGTCTCATTTATTTTTTATTTTTTCGGCATGCACTCTTATAGTATCCCGTAAAAGAAAAAATACTTCAAAATTATATTTTAAAACTCGTACTAGATTTCGGTAAAAAAACGTGCCTAAAAAACAAAAAAACAAATGAGACTAATTATATGGGTCGGAGGTAGTAACTGTTTTTTTTTCCTATATATATGAACATCTGATTTTCTTCCAATGGTTATGGCAATGGCAATGGCAATGGCTATGGCTTTTCCATCATCATCTATCTTCCTACTACTGCTTCTCTTTCCAATCTTCGCTTCTTCTCAAAACATAACCGTCGGAACCTCTCTCACGGCAGCACAAAGCTCCAATCCATGGCGGTCTTCCCCCAACGGAGACTATGCCTTTGGATTTCAACAGCTTCAAAATAGCACCGATCAATTCATACTCTCCATATGGTTGGATAAAATCCCAAACAAAACCATCGTCTGGTACGAGAGAACCAGTTATCCCGTGCCACGTGGCTCCACTCTCCGCCTCGACGCTTCCGACGGCCTCCTCCTCCAGGATCCTCAAGGCCGCCGTCTCTACAGCACTTCCACCGGCGGCGGCGCTGGTTATGCCTCCATGAACGACACCGGAAACTTTGTGATTTTTGGCAACGATTCCTCAGTCTTGTGGGAGAGTTTTAGGCACCCCACCGACACTATTCTTCCCACTCAGACTCTCGAGATCGGCGACGCCCTCATCTCGCGGCGAACGGAGGCCGATTTTTCTGCGGGAAGATTCTACGCCTCCATCTCTGGTTCTGGAAACTTCGTCTTCAACACCAAGAGCGTGCCCTCCAATTCCGACTACGACGATGAGTACTACAGCAGCTTCACTTCTTCCGACAACGCCTCCGACGCCGGCGTCCGCGTGGCGCTCAGCGGCGATGCTTTGATTTCGGTGGTGAGGAGAAACGGGGGGGAGCAGGTCCTCAGCCCTCGTAACCCTCCCTCGCCTTCCGACAATTACTACAGGGCGATTCTCGAATTCGACGGAGTTTTCAGACTCTACTACCATCCGAAGGACAACTCCGGCGACAATCCGGCGTGGCAGGTTGCAGGGTCTTGGCCTGCTAACATCTGTGTGAACGTCAATGGAGGTACGGGCAGTGGGGCCTGCGGGTATAACAGTGTGTGCAGAATTGACAGTCAGAGGCCGGTCTGCGAATGCCCTAAGGGATTCTCGCTGTCCGACCCCACCAATCCCTCCGGCGACTGTAAACCTAACTCCGTCCAGAGCTGCATCTCCGGCGAAAATGGAGACGAATACGAGCTGGAGGTGATAACCGACATCGATTGGCCTGGAAACGACTACCAACAGATAAATCCGAGCAGTGAGGATCAGTGCCGGAGCGCTTGCCTCGACGATTGTCTCTGCGGCGTCGCCATTTACAGAAGCAATAGCTGCTGGAAGAAGAAGCTCCCCCTCTCCAATGGCAGAGTCGACACCACCCTCGGTGTCAAGGCGTTTCTCAAGTTGATAAAGACTCCATTATCGGAAAATCCATTTCCCCCGAACAAGACTCCTCTTGCAACAAGAGATCGTCGGACCTTGATAGAGGCGCTCCTAGGAACCTCGGCCGTCGCCAACTTCTTCCTCGTCGCCGCCGCTTGCCTCCTTCTGTACCTCGTTTACCGCAAAAGGCTGCCGCCTCCCATTCCTGCACCAGCTCGGGACTCGAATCTGCGCTGTTTTGCTTACGAAGAACTGGCGCAGGCTACTAATGGTTTCGAACAAGAGCTAGGTAGGGGCGCTTACGGCATCGTCTACAAAGGGAGGATGCCGGTTGGCTCCGGTACCGCGATCGCGGTGAAGAAGCTAGATAGGATGTTTCAAGATTCTGATAAAGAATTCAAGTCGGAAGTGAATGCGATTGGACGAACTCACCATAAGAATTTGGTGGGACTGATCGGATTCTGCGACGAAGGGCCTCACCGTCTGCTCGTCTACGAGTACATGAGCAACGGGACGCTAGCAGCGTTTCTTTTCGGAGATTTGAAACCGAGCTGGAGCCAGAGGGCTCGAATGGTGGTGGGGATTGCCAAGGGACTAGCCTACTTGCATGAAGAGTGCAGCAATCAGATCATCCATTGTGATATAAAGCCTCAGAACATACTTCTCGATGAGTACTACACTCCTAGGATTTCGGATTTCGGGTTGGCAAAGCTCTTGACGATGAACCAGAGCAAGACTCTGACCAATATCCGGGGCACGAAGGGCTACGTGGCTCCGGAGTGGTTCAGGAACACGCAGATATCGGCCAAGGTTGATGTCTATAGCTTCGGAGTGGTGTTGCTAGAGATCGTGTCATGTAGGAGAATGCTCGAGGATATGGAAGAATTTGAAAACCCGATTCTTACGGACTGGGCTTGGGACTGCTTGGCGGAGAGAAAGTTGGATGCATTGGTGGGGAAGGATGAGGAGGCCTTGAAAGATAGAGAAATGGTGGAAAGGTTTATTAAGGTTGGACTATGGTGTGTTGAAGAAGATGAAGGTCTTAGGCCAACCATGATTAAAGCATGTCAAATGCTTGAAGGTGTAGTCCAAGTTCCAGAGCCCTCGCTTCCTTCCTCTTTCTCTTATGTTGTTTGAGATTTGCACTAGTTCATATAGGTGATTGATTATGTTTTTTTTTTTTTTGTTTTTTTTTATTATTATTATTATTATTATTATCATTCCATGGTTTCTGCTGAATTTTCCCATCATATATTGTTCATATTATATTATTGACTATTAAGTTCATGATTTGTGCTCCATCCACCACCAAATTCTATGGCTCATTCAACATAATTTAATTTACTTGATTATCATTTTGTATTAGAGTGTCACAAAATTGTTAAGGTGGACAAATCTCCTTCAATTTGCCCAACTTCAAAGACTAGAGTTAAATTTCACCTACAAATTACTCACGCACTCAAGATGATTCGAATTTCTGATTTATTAGTTAGAACAACTTCAACAATAATGCAATTTTAGTGTAAAATCTCCTCCAACAGCCAGCACTAAACTCACACCATTTTAGTGCTATGAACAGTGTTGCACTATATATAGTGTATCACTGTTCATAACGGCATAATTTCTTTTTCCTACTCATTTAAGATATTTTAATGAGGCTTGATCATCGTTTTCCCTTTCTTTTTTTTAAATTTTCTAAAAATATTATAATTTTAGTTTTATTTATTTATAATATCTACTTATTTCGCATATTAATTTAATTCATATAAATTTCTATTAGTCGTATAAATTTAGCCTATTTTTTCATGTTATTAAAAATAAATAACTGAATAAAAGAGAAAATAAATAAATTGTTGGAGATAAATTACTATTTCTGCATTACTTTTGTGTTGTATTGATGAAAAATATTGCAATCTCTAGGGAATGCTCTTAGATAAAATTTAACATTTAAATGTTGGCATATAATTGTCCAGAAGCTCAATAAGACACAAAAAACCAATCAGATGTCAATTACACATTTTCCTTCTGTTCATAAATTAAAAAAATTATCAAAAAAAATTAAAAATTACTACATACTTTCCGTATAACTTGGAACCCCCGCATTCCCATTTTTCTTTACATGTTTATATTATTTTACATTCATATATATTTAAGAAACGCGTCAAGAAAAACGGGATAGGAAGAGTAATTATTATTATGTGGAGGAGCAGTGCCATAGGAGCCATCATCGCAGAGGAATATGCAAGACTGTGCCAATAAATGCACCATTCAAGGACCAGTAAATAAAATACTCTTGTATTTTAAAAAATCCCGAACATGACTCAAAGTATTCTTTAGCTACCAATATTTATTTTGAAACATGCATAAAACACCACCGTATTTTTTATATTTTGCACAAAACACCAATGTAATTTTCCAACACATGCACAATATACTCATGTGTATTTTAAGACCTGCATAAACAAATCCATAATTTGTTCACTTTCATAGTTTGGGTTTTCCATGCAAATTAATTACTCCCTCCGTCCCACTTATAAAGTGTCATTTTTTATTCATCTGAGTTTATTAAAATAATAAAATGGTCATTTATAAGTATGACGGGAGTAAAATATATGAAAGCTTTATGCAATTTAAAGAACATGGCCAAAGGCAATCTAGCCACCTTCCTCTTCGACTCCGATCCAAAGCCTAGCTGGAGGCAGAGGACTCGGATCGTGGCGGGATCGCGAGGAGGTTAGCGTACTTGCACGAAGAATGCAGCTCCCAGATCATCCACTACGACATCAAACCTCACAACATTCTTCTGGACGAGTACTACACTCCTCGGATTTCGGATTTTCGAATTGGCAAAACTCTTGATGCTGGAGCAGAGCAAGACGCTGACGAACATATGGGGAACGAAAGGGTATATACGTTTCTCCCGAATGGTTCAAGAACACGAATATAACTGCGAAGGTGGATGTGTACAGCTTCGGAGTTGTGCTGTTGGAGATCGTCGCGTGCAGGAAGAACGTGGAGTCCGGGAGCGACGAGAAGCCGATCCTGAGCGAGTGGGCTTGGGAGTGCTATGTGGAAGGGAAGGTGGAGGCATTGGTGGAAGGCGACGAGGAAGCATTGAGCGACGGAGGAATGGTGGGGAGGTTGGTGAAGGTGGGGCTTCGGTGTGTTGAGGAAGATCCAGATTTGAGGCCGAGCATTAGAAGAGTATGTGAGATGCTTCAAGGAACCGTGGAGGTTGGGGCCATTGGAATCCTCTTTCACCTACATCTCTACACACGGCTTTAGCTTTCTCCTAATTCACTGCGTATGCATCTGTTTATATCATGTTTACTTTTGAATGATAATAGATTCATAGAAATATTTTTGATAATCACAACGTTTTTCGAAAAATGGTTCTATGTAACAAGTCTCTGATTATTCTTATTCTTTATTGTTATTACTCACTCCGTCCACGAAAAGTGCGATGCAGACACCGTGACTAGGAAGCTCATTATTTTTAGATAATTAACACAAACTCATTAAATATAATCAATTTCCTAATCCTAACCCACTCCACTAATTAAAGTATTATATGATTAATTGCTCAACAAATAACGAGTTTATAGAAATCTGTGGTACAAGAACATATTTCATTTTTCGTGGACAGAGGGAATACTACTTACTGGTTGAGGTAATAGTCACCGTACCATGGTTGGACTTGGAACATAGGACACCATTTTTCCTACATATCTATGTACGTAAGGCTGAAAAACTTCCTATACGTAAGGTTCCTAATTAGATGATGTGATGTGAGTGTGTAGCTGGAAGTAATGAATGCTTATCATGCTTGTCGTTCTCTTCTTTCTCCATCGAACCACAGACGCTACTAATTAAAATTAATGAGACCTTAAAAGTCATCACAATAAGTTAAGAGTTGATATAGACATTTGGGAACAATTATTATTAGTTATACAAATGAATTTTGCTAGATACTGTAAAACTTATATATGCGTGTTTGCACTTCCCATGAAATGAAACATGTACCATTCTTTTACTACACTTGGCACTAGTATAATTCTTGCAACATTTTGGTAGCTATTTTCCAAAGTTTACTACTACGTATGATTTATTTTGAATGAGTCTGCATCTAAAATTTGGAAAAAAAAAAGATATTCAAGTCTTACCAGTATGAGAAAGATTTCCAACATTTGATCGTATTCGCATTTTCGCGTATATATAAACATCTGGTTTTCCTCCAATGGTTATGGCAATGGCAATGGCTTTTCCATCATCATCTATCTTCCTACTACTGCTTCTCTTTCCAATCTTCGCTTCTTCTCAAAACATAACCGTCGGAACCTCTCTCACGGCAGCACAAAGCTCCAATTCATGGCGGTCTTCCCCCAACGGAGACTATGCCTTCGGATTTCAACAGCTTCAAAATAGCACCGAGCAATGAAGCGCAGTGCCGGAGCGCTTGCCTCGACGATTGTCTCTGCGGCGTCGCCATTCACAGAAGCAATAGCTGCTGGAAGAAGAAGCTCCCCCTCTCCAATGGCAGAGTCGACCTCACCCTCCGCGTCAAGGCATTTCTCAAGTTGAGGAAGAGCGATCTTCCTCTGCTTAATTGATCACCACTTTTCGTAGCAATGCAATAATATCGAAATATGTATATTTCGAGTCGAACCACAAGGATTGTTTAACGAGAGTATTTTAATTAGTGAAACGTGAACATCTAAACACTATTCAAGCTCCATATTCAAGTGATTTGTTTTGGTTTTCTATATTTTAACAATTAACTAAAATAACAAGATGAAAATTCAAATATAAAATGCAACAAGCAAGCAATATCAAATATGAGATAATCCAATAATAGAAAATAGGTTCCAAAATCTATCAAAAATATCAAGAAAAACATAGAAGCAACCAAGAATCGAGAATACAAGAAATATAAGAAATGCGAATCAACATCAATCACATTTAACTTGAAACACGACTCCAAAAGATAAGAAAATAAACACAAAATAGGTGTTTATCATTAATCCAACTCACCCAAATCCAAATCCTGCGAGAACTGATCGTGATCGTCGGCAAACATTTATAATTATAATATCAGTGCTTTTAGGCAGCTGAGCCTTCATCAACTTCTTATTCATCATTGCAGCTTGCCTTCTTCTCTTCCTCCTTTACAAGAAAAAGCGGTCGCCTCTCAATCCGGTTCGAGACTCGAATTTACGGTGCTTTACTTATAAAGAACTGGTGCAGACAACTAATGGATTCAAGGAAGAGCTAGGCAGGGGCGCCTTCGGAATCGTCTACAAAGGGACGACAATGGCAGCGAGTTCCGAAACAAAAGTCGCGGTGAAGAAGCTAGATAGAATGTTTCAAGATTCTGAGAAGGAATTCGAGACAGAAGTGAACGCGATTGGACTGGGCTTGGGACTGCTTGGTGGAGAAGGATGAGGAGGCATTGAAAGATATAGAGATGGTGGAAAGGTTTGTTAAGGTAGGACTATGGTGTGTTGAAGAAGATGCAGATCTTAGGCCAACCATGGTGAAAGCATGTCAAATGCTTGAAGGTGTTGTCCAAGTTCCACAGCCCCCACTTCCTTCCTCTTTCACATCTTGAGTAAATTGAATCAAGATCAATTTCTGGGGGATATTAGTTGAATAAGCAATTTGTGATAAAACCGAGCCGTCTGTAAATTATATCTATTATATACTATTATTATTGGTCTGCCTATTTTACCCCTCTTAAAAATCTATCTTAAGGGTATTGTTGTAATTTAAATACTATTAATTTAATAATTCCTTTTAATCATTATGTATGCAAATTGATTCGACTAGCCACATCAATTAATTAGCATTATCTAATGGGATTAGAATAACTAGAAAACATGATCCATATTATTTTTTATAAAATAAAAACATGAGTGGATTTATATGCAACCAATACTTGATCAATTATAGAGACTAACATATAGAAGAAGATTGTCGAAAATATATAAATGAAATTTATTAGGCAAACACCGAAAAAGAATATATTATTGCATGATTTGCATCACCAATTAAATTGAGAAATCAAACACATGAGAAGGAAAATATAAAGAAACTTTTATCTGAATATATATTTACGCATGTATAACTATAAATACAATTATTATGTTCATTACTTAAATGGTAGTGTCACATACGCACTATTTTTTGGTATAATTTAACTTTTAAGATATATATTTATAATAATTTTTTTAATATGTGTCATTGTATCAATCGTGAGCAAATTAACAATAACCACCGTGAGTAGGGAAAAGTTCATATTTATATATAATAAAAAATCTTCAAGTATTTAATTGATATACTGTTAAACCAATCATAAAGTAATGCTCCTATTAAATTGTTATATAAAAATTGAGTATTTTTTTATCTTAATGTATACTAGAATATTTACCCGTGCGATGCACGGTACAACATTTAAATTTTATTTTAATACAGTAATAATAATATCATTAGGTAATTTTGAAATAATATATATAAATTTTTAGAAGGGTAAGTTTGGTGTAAGTTTTCTTAAAAAATGCTTTTTTTTTTTAATAGTCTAAAACATCATAAAAGATGAATGTAACTGAAGACCACAAATATCAGTAGTAAAATATTAATATATGAACTCTTTATTTCATGTTTGTTTTTTATATTGAATGTACAATTATTAATATGTTGTGTTTCGTACGTAAATGCAGTTTGGTTAGTGAAATAATGCATTAGGTTCAACGTATTGATATATGGGTATATTTATATACTATAAAATGTGAATTATAATTATATTAAGTGTACATAAACCATTATTTTATTTACACAGATCATGTAATCATGGCTACCGTCAATTACAAATATATTTTTAATACTTTAATTTGTGATAACTATTTTTATATATGCTTTTTGTAGTAAAATGAATGTTATCCCAAATTGAATTTGGTAAATAAATGTCACTAAAGCGCACTATAATAATAATGTATTTTTCATTTCCTTTTTTTTTTTAAATACCTTCATTATTTACCGCCGAATTCATCAGTAGCTAAGGCCAATTAGAATTTTATATTTGTAAAGATAAATATGTTTTGTTAGCAATATGAATTATTATCAATATTAGGTAAAAATAGATAAATAATTGTCCCTGAAATACAATACTAACAAAATAGTTACAGATAACCTACTAGTAATATAATTACATAATAACCTAATAATAACTTTCAACGCAATAATTGTTTAGAAATACATGCAGATGCATATTGCAGGCAAATAATAATGGGAGCTATGACTTTTCTACCCTTTTTAATAGATGTATTGTAAGAGTTACCCTTTTTAATACATGTAATTGTAAAAATGTCATTGTGTGATTAAATAATGCTATTGGGCCCACAATTAATTCAATACTACATGCACAAACACACAACGTCGGTACAGTATGGCAGTGTGTCGGCCATCAACCCATCAAGCATGAATCTTTATTTTTATTTTGTTTTTTCCTTTTGTCAAATATTCCCTCCCCACCCAAAACGAACTCAATATTAACCCTTCCCCCCACCCAAAGACTCCATGCACTAAACCCTACACGGACGATGGAAAAAACAAAAACTCGACACACACCCCCATTCCCCATTCATATTATTCTTATTCCATAAATAAATTCAACAAGTGAAAATACAAACACAAAACAACAAAAAATAAAAACATAAAAACCCTAACTTATGATTTACACTCACCCGACTAAATACATAACATTCACCCTCCCAAAGCCGAGCAGCACCTCCCCAACAAACCCTTTTCATCATCTTCATCATTACTTCCCTGCCGAGCACCACCTCCCTCGCCGGTGTTCCATTCCGTTCCTCATTGCCCACAAGCCGTCGCTGTCATTGCACCGGAGATGTCGGGAGGATACATAATCAACGATGATGACGAGGAACACAAAGTCTTGCCGGAAAACAAAATGGGTATCTCGATCGAAATAATATCACGCCGAATATTGGTATGTTTTAAAAAATATATTAATTTTTTGTTATGATTTGGTATGAATTAAAATGGTATTATTTATTATGATTTAAATTGTATGATTTGTTACGATTTAAATTTTATTAATTGTGGATCTCAATTTATTTGATACGAATGATTTGTATGATTTGTTATGATTTGTTATGAAATTGTATTTGTTGGGAAGTCTAAATAATGTATTATTTGTTAGGATTTAATTAAAAGTTAGTATATATATATATATATATATATATATATATATATATATGTAATTTTTCTTATTTTTTTTCTTAGTAAAGATTGTTAATCACTTTTTTTAGCTTATAAAATAGTTTGTATATTTTTTATGAAAATTAATTGATATATATTTTGTTTAAATTAAGTTTTTTTTAGTGATTTAATTCAAAAACATATATATATGTGATTTTTGAAACATTAAAATTTATATTTGTGTTGAGAAAAATAAAATAAATTTTTTGAGATTGCCGACTGGCCAATCCGGTGCCAGAAAATTGGCAACCGGACGCTTCTTCCGTTCGCCGGAAAATTGACATTCCGGTCACCTAATTGGCCGGTTGCCTACACCATAATTTTTTTTATTTTTTTCTAAGTAAATATAGTTAATCACATTTTTTTTTGAGCTTGTAAAATAGTTTGTATATTTTTCATGAAAATTAATTGATATATATTTTGTTTAAATTAATTTTTTTTAAGTGATTTAATTCAAAAGCGTATATATATGTGACTTTTGAAACATTAAAATTTATATTTGTGTTGAGAAAAATAAATCAATTTTTTTGGGTTTTCCGACCGGCCAATCCGGTGCCGGAAAACGGGCAACCGGATGCATATTCCGGTCGCCGGAAAATTGACATTCTGGTCACCTAATTGGCCAGTTGCCTACACTATTATTTTTCTTATTTTTTTCTAAGTAAATATAGTTAATCATATTTTTTTGTGAGCTTGTAAAATAGTTTGTATATTTTTCATGAAAATTAATTGATATATATTTTGTTTAAATTAAGTTTTTTTTAAGTGATTTAATTCAAAAACGTATATATATGTGATTTTTGAAGCATTAAAATTTATATTTGTGTTGAGAAAAATAAATCAAATTTTTTGGGTTTGCCGACCGGCCAATCCGGTGCCGGAAAACGGGCAACCGGATGCATATTCCGGTCGCCGGAAAATTGATATTCCGGTCGCCTGATTGGCCGGTTGCCTACACCACAATTTTTCTTATTTTTTTCTAAGTAAATATTATTAAACACATTTTATTTTGAGCTAATAAAATAGTTTGTATATTTATTTTGAAAATTAATTGATATATATTTTGTTTAAATTTATTTTTTTAAGTGATTTAATAAAAAAAACATATATGTATGTGATGTTTGAAATTAAAAAATTTACATATATGTTAAGAAAAATAAAAGAAATTTTTATACGTATATGTATGTGATTTAATCAAAAAAGCGTATGTAATGTTTTTATTTATTTTTTCTAAGTATAGATTGTTATTCTTATATATATATATATTTTGTTTAAATTAATTATTTAAGACAATCTTAACAATACATTTATACTATTTTATATGCTCAATACTTAATATATTAAACATAACGATTATTTATTAAACATAATACTTAAATTTGTAATACTAATAATAATATCGATTGTGTCCCTATTTTACAGGAATATGAGCCCCCATGGTTCCGTCGAAGCTATTTGATCAACAAGAACATGGATGTGACTAACTACTATAGGATTAAACTCTTGGCTGATATCCGTGACGTACTGAGCGAGAGCTATACGCTAGTCGATAGATTTCAAGGGGGACCTTTCGGACACTTTCTGAATTGGGAGCCGGGGCAAAATAGCAAAAAATTGCTAAACTCTATTATATCTCGCTGTATTATTACTGAGCAAGGAATTTGGTTCCACATTAGGGGCCAAGACGTAGAGTACACCATCCGAGACCATGCTCTCATCACAGGATTGAGATTTGGGCATACACTGTTTGATCCTAGGATTCAGAGGCATCCAAGTGAATCACATTTCTTTCAGGTGGTCTGTGGCGGCATTAATAGGAATGCGGCGTGGTTGAACTCGCAACTGAAGGAGATCACATCGGGCAACGATCCAGATGGCGAAGTTCGTGTGAAGCTGTCAAACTTGTTGATGGCAAATTGTTTTATTCTCGGTCACGAGGCGAAGGCCAATGTTTTTCCATGGTTGTGGGCGTTGATTGATGACGAGGATGAATTCAACGGTTTTTCTTGGGGTGCGTACACGTACAAGACCCTTCAATACTATTTGAGGACGTTTCAGACAACGTCCAAGAAATATCACATTTACGGGCCGTCATGGGCATTGATGATTTGGGCTTTGGAGGTGATTACGGTTTTGGTGATGATTTTGCGATGAGATGTCCTACAAATGACGTGCCAAGGTGTCTGAGATGGAATTTCCTCAATAGCTTTAGGGGCGTGTTTGATGATGAGTTGTACGCACCATTTGAGTATCCTGAAGGACAAATTTCGATGATCCATCCCGAAGATCAGGAGATCCAAGAAGGTTACTTCTTGTCTGTACTTCAACCAAGGTCCTTGATGGTTAATTTTCATGTGCCGAACAGTCCGTATATCGTCGTTGAACGCCCACCTGTACGTCGATCTGTGCCCGAGCCTCAACATGCCGAAAGAGATGATCAACTGAAACCTCAACGTAGACGGAGTACCCAGTCTACGAGGTATTCCGGCCTACTATCCGATGAGGGTACATCTTCATCCCGTCACCCACGAGTGAGCAGTAGTGGCGGCGATGATGGCATTCCTTCAGGGATGTCTAGAGAGGATTGGATCGGTATCGTACAGGAGGCCGCCCGTCGCGAGAATGAGAAAACAAAGGCCAAGATGATACAAAAGATCAGTAAATCCGTCTTCTCGAAGGTCAAGAAGTGGCTCAAAGGGGGCGTTGACATTGTGAGCTGCGGGACTTCGAGTATGTCCACTCGAGTGGACCGGCCCCAACTATTGAGCCCCCCTCTCAATGTTTCATCTGCACGGAAATCGGGTTTTGCAGTCACGGCTGTTGATATGAGCCCCGAGGTGAACGCGCACCTCGAGACAGTGGCTGCACGTATGGATACCTCTCTGCCCATCTGGACGCCGTCCTGTACAGGGCCGTACACGGGATCCGCCCCGAGTACTGTAGTGGATTCCGCGTACACTTCCATATTCGGCCAGGTACAATCTATAAGATTATTAAGTTTCTTTGACATTTACTTTTATTAAATTCTTATATGTTTATTCAAATATTCATTTATCATACAGGTCCAGCAATTCACTCCAATCACCACTAGTGGGCCCCTTTCGACCTATATTCCTCCCTACGGCCAATCGTATTTGCCGTATGCTGGCGAAGCTCATGAACAACCCCGGTGGTCTTTGAGCGACTTCTCATTCACCGCGCCTGATTTCTCGACGCCCAGACCGTCATTCCCGACTGCCGCTCACCCCAACATTACAATTCATGAACAACCGAGGTGTGCTTCGTCAGTCGAGCTTGGGCAGGTATTTTTAATAATCAAAAACTCATTTTCGATTTTACATTGAATTTATTTTATGTTAATATTAATAATATTAATATATGTTGCATAATATACGTATATATAGTAATATATATATATATGTCATGGGTTGTATTTTAAATCATATAGATTTATGAAGTGGATATTATTATTTTTTTTACTCTCTTTTAAGTTACTAATTATTAAATGGAGTAATAAATAAAATGAAGCTTAGTTAATATCATTTTAAGAATAATATTCATACCCTAATTTCTTCTCAATTCCTATAGTCTACTAGATAGAGATCTATTGAATCCGAGAGACAGAGAGTTATTCCTAGTAATTCAGGGAGTCGTGGAGAATTGAGCTCTTCAGCCAGTAGAAGTACTTATTTGCAGCCACAAAACCCACCTTGGCCCCCAAGGGATGTGGTCGACCGATTCTACAAATATGTGAACTCCGACAAGCCACAACGCCCGATGAGGGTACATGACGCAATAACCGATCTGACGCCCTCTGATTTCAAAAGAATGATAGCCAAGGATGGTCAGTGAGATCTTTTGGTATGTAAAGTACGCCATAAATCTTAAAATATTATTTATATTGATTTTCTAATTAAATTATTGTTATAACATCTACGTCTTCAATGCACAGACTTTTGATCTTGCCCTAATGACCATGCGTTTGAAGCTACGAGAAGCCGTTGATGTCAAGCCTGAGTATCGGGATGAAAAATTGATCATATGCCCTACTTTTGTGATCGTAAGTATTTAAAATTATAATCCGATTTCACATATTTTAATGACTTAATCCACCACTAAATAATTATTTCGGTGTAGAAATTTCAGATGGATCTTAAAGCAGACTTCTCTAAGTTGATGAAACCAGCGAGGGAGCTTTTTGGTGCTACCCGTGAAGAACGAACTGGCCCATTCTACTGGCAAAATGTCCGTGAATACATGGTAAGGGAGTGGCAACCCAATCCTTTTTTGATAAATTTCATAAAGGGCCAAGGTTTGCCACTCGAGGGGAGCCCTGCCTGGTGGAGCGCAACTACGGTATCACATTTCCGTAAATTTAATTTATTTCTTCACTTATATTTATATTCTTATTTAGTTAATATCGTAACTGATGCATCTTTAATTAATTATGTATTTAATCAATTCTTTAGGTGATCATTCCATGGGTTCTTGGTGAAGCGAACAGATATATTTTGTGCATTCTCAACCTTGAAACTAAATCTCTTCAAGTTATGGATGCGCACTATTGGGATCTCCCAGAGAAGCAAAGAATTCAGATTATGATTAACTTGATGCCCTTGAAAATGCTTTTTCCAATTTGGGTAGCTGGTGGGGGATATTGGCTCTGCAACCGTAATGGTTGGCATGATGCAGCTCCCATGTTTGAAGTCAGTTTTCTTCCAAAAAAGGATATCATTGAGAGTGGTCGTCCCCATAGTGATGGTCCAATCGTGATAATGAATCTCGAGCGCTTCATTACTGGATGTCCCGATGTACTTGGTGCAGACAGAAATTTAAACAATTATAGAGAGCTTATTGCTTGTAGGATATTTAGTTATAGATGCTAGTTGTTGCTATTCGAAACTCTTATTTTTTTTCGAATCTCATTTCATGACAATTTAATAAGACAATTAATAATTTAATAAGACAATTATGATGTCAAACTTGAGATGAAAAATTTAATAAGACAACTAATAATTCATAAATATGAATCTACTGTGAGTTGATCTTTATTAAACTTCATAAATAGGAACAATTTATATTGACTTTTATACGGTAATTGTTGTAATTAATAAAATATTCGTTGATCGATATATTAATATATCTCTAAAATAAAAAAAAACTTCAATTTAATAATGTAAAAATATTTGACTCATTAATTAAAGATTGGTATTCGATCATGAATATTATCGAAATAATTAAAAATACGAAACCAAAATATTAATCTGAGACATTGGGACAATTGGGACCGGTGTGACCATATTCGTTGCAGTGCAGACACCTACGAGGAGGACGACCTCGACGAACTCTTCTTTCCACTCTGCCTCTTATTCTTTTTTCCTTCGGGCGACCTGGTAGACGTTTTGGAATCGGTGGCTGGACGTCAATGTCCGATAAATACTGCGGCACTGTCCACAGATGCTTCTTCGGGACACTACGAATTGACACGCTGAAACACGCCTGATACGTTGTCCGTCTGTAAAAATGCGATACATAATCGACCACGTTTTCTCCATTTTGCCTACAATAAAAAATTCAGCCAGTTAAACTTGCTTGAGTATCGTGTGTATTAGTTAATTAAAACGACAAGATATGAGTTTCATTACTTGATTGCCGCAATTGCATGAGCACAAGGTAGACAATCATACTCCCACTGGTGGCATTCACAGATGTGTTGTTGCAAGTCCACCCTGACTTCGCGCGCCGACGTTTTCACTTTATAATGAGGAGCATCTTCAATCCGGGTGGCTACGTAAGTTGTTGACATTTCCAATTGAACTACCATCTTTCTCCTTACCTCTTCTGTGATTGGATGAGGATCATTCCTGCACTTTTCTCGTCGCTCATTGAACCATTCTTCAATGATGAGCCTCACATCATCTAGACAAGCGCAAATCGGCAGACGTCGGGCCCAAAGAAGACTGTTATTAAAAGATTCTGCGGCATTGGACGTCATGTTGGAGAAGCGTCTGGCAGGGCAATGTGATCGAGACCACTTATCAACTCCGATGTTTATCAATTTCTTATAAGCCAACCTACTAGTGCTACGAATCCCTGACATGAATTTCCCGAACTCCATCTTGTCGTATGTGTATGCGGCATGTTGAAAGAGTTCGCCAACTTTCTTTCTGTAGATCGCCAGATTCTTGGCAAGGTGCCAGTAATAAAACCCATGTCTAGCTTCGGGGAACTCGACTTGAACAACATGTATGATAGACGGGTGTTGATCGGAGACGAACAACGTAGCCCTACATAGACCATATGCCATTCGGAGGCATCGCATGAACCAAGTCCACGAGTCGTTATACTCAGTCGGCCCGATTCCATATGCCAAAGGAAAGAGTTGCTCGTTCGCATCCTTAGCCACAGCTACAAACATTAAACTGTGGGCATTCCCCTTGAGATGCGTACCGTCAACAATAATAACCGGCCGGAGGTATCCGTTTTCCCATGCGAATCGCGTCGCGCCTAGAGCAATGAATACTTGTTTGAACCGGCCATATGGACTGATCTCGTACTCGGTGTAGGTATCGGGATTAGTGATCTTCAACATGTGAAGATAACCGAGCAGATCGTTGAAGGACTCATTGTGTTTGCCGTATAACATCTCGATTGCGTGATTCCGTCCCTTCAAGCACACGTCGTAGGTGGCATCGATGCCGAACTCTGATATGAGCTCGTTTTGAATTATTCTGGGCTTTATTATCTGAGAATCACGCAACAATCTATTTGCAAAAATTGAACCGATCACCAATGTATGGACCTTCCTCTTATGACCGGTATTTGTTAGACCAAATTCACTGCACACGTGCTCCTCAATAAATTTCAAAATAGTCCAAGGCCTGCCCTCGGTAGTGAGTAAAAGCCTGAAGGGGCATTCTTGGGATAATTTGCACGTGGCTAGGAATCTCTTGTTATCTGATTTCTCGACAATGTATTCTTTCCTCCTAATCAAATGCCACAAACCGACTGCGATGCAGATTTCATCATTGTCCCAAAAAACAGAGTCCTTGGAGAGCTCATCAATATTAATGAAATCATCGTGATATACTGCGGAATCACGAGGCCTGGGGGGGACTAACGGGACAACCCAATTACTCATGTGGTCGGTGTCGTTATCCGCCACTGCTTCACCCTCACTCAAATCTGGGAACATCATCCCAAACAGTTTCTGCATACCCCCTTCCTCCTGGATCCAAGCAGTCCACTCTGCGAATAAAGCCATGTTCATCTGCCTACCATCATGGTATAAATTGGTCTCACCCTCGCTCTCCGAGGTCTCCGAGCTCTCGTCAGGATCAAGGACGTAATCTTCATCATCCGTTCGCTCCTCGTCATTCTGGACCGATTGATTGAGGTCTGGAATTGCATTATCATGGACGATATTTTCATGATTCGCCGGATCCGCACCAACGTTGTTGCTCTTGCCGAGATATACGCCCTCATACCAGTTACTAGAAGCAGCAATCCTCCCGAAATGTTCCAAATCTGCATGCCAATTAGTACCTTGGTTGTGAAAATCAAATGAGCCAACATACGACCCGGGTTGATCGAAGGTAGGGAGGGAGGATGCCCCGGCATGTGAAGATGATGGCCCAACATGTGAAGAAGATGCTCTGTCGTTCGTCTTCACGAATATCGTTGGCGTCAAACCAGCATTGCATAATTCAAATAATTTCTCATCTCTTGTCAAGTGTGATTTGACAGTCCGTCCGCGGCTGTTCATCCTCAGATAAGAAATATCGAAATCGGAGACTGTCAGGTTGCAATAATAAGATATGAGGTATCTCAAGTTGTAAACGGTTATCCCGTCAGAAGATAATGGGATAGTTATCTCTTGGCCGCCTTCATAACTACAACCATCCCATTTACCCCCGTATTTAACGTTCACGTAGACCGAATTCATCTGTAATCACATAATTAAATATTAATTAATAAATCATCAACTGCAAATAAATATAAAAACAACAAATTAAACACATAAAATATACCAATTTCTTTAAGACTACCAAATTCAATTTCGAAATCACTATTGTATACTAATTTCGAATTAAATATTAAAAAAATTAATTTAACAAAATAATAATCAATTAATTTCAATATAAATATATAGGAAGAATTTATAAACTCAAAAATTTAATATTATAAACTATTCATACTTAGGAAAAAAATGAAAATAACGGTAAAGCCAACCGGCCGGTCGTTTCACCGGAAAACTAATTTTCAGGCGACCGGAATAAGCAACCGGTCAGCCTTTTCCCGGCTACCCAACGACCGGTTGGCTATACCCAAAATTTTCTCTTTTTTTCCTTAACATATTTATAAATTTTGGTAGTTCAAACATTAAAAATATTTTAATATTTCGAATTAAATCATTTAAAAGAATTAATTTAAACAAAATAATAATCAATTAATTTCAATATAAATCTATAGGAAGAATTTCTAAGCTCAAAAATTAAATGTGATAAACTAGGCGTACTTAGGAAAATTTATGAAAAATAATGGTATAGCCAACCGTCAGGTTTGTCCACCGGAAAGATGATTTCTCCGGCGACCGGAAAAGGCAACCGGTCGCCCTTTTTCCGGCTACCTAATGACCGGTTGGCTATACCAAACTTTTTCTCTTTTTTTCTTAACATATTTATAAATTTTGGTAGTTCAAACATTAAATAAATTTTAATATTTCGAATTAAATCATTGAAAAGAATTAAGTTAAACTAAATAATAATCAATTAATTTCAATATAAATCTATAGGAATAATTTCTAAGCTCAAAAATTAAATGTGATAAACTATTCATACTTAGAAAAATTTATGAAAAATAATGGTATAGCCAACCGGCCGGTAGGTTCACCGGAAAAGATGATTTCTCCGGCGACCGGAATAGGCAACCGGTCGGCCTTTTCCCGGCTACCTAATGACCGGTTGGCTATACCAACCTTTTTCTCTTTTTTTTCTTAACATATTTATAAATTTTGGTAGTTCAAACATTAAAAATATTTTAATATTTCAAATTAAATCATTTAAAAGAATTAATTTAAATAAAATAATATTCAATTAATTTCAATATAAATCTATAGGAAGAATTTATAAGCTCAAAAATTAAATGTGATAAACTAGGCATACTTAGAAAAAAAATGAAAATAATGGTATAGCCAACCGGCCGGTAGGTTCACCGGAAAAGTGATTTTCCGGTGACCGGAATATGCGACCGGTCAGCCTTTTTCCGGTGTCGGAATGACCGGTTGACTATACCAAAATTTTTCTCTTTTTTTCTTAACATATTTATAAATTTTGGTAGTTCAAACATTAAAAATATATACTAATTTCGAATTCAATCACTTAAATAAATCAATTTCAACGATATAATAAGCAATTAATTTCCAAAATAAATCTATAAACTAATTCCTAAACATATAAGTTCATTTTCGACATGTTAAAAAAATTCAATTTATTTCCAAAATAAATCCTTAAACTACTTACTATACTAAGCATATAAAATCGATATTAAAATTTACCTATATTATTGGATAATCCAAAAACACGATTGAAGAAGATGATGAAGCAGGCATGGCACGATATCCTCCTTGATAAACCCTTATAATGGCTCGTCTTCCTCAGCTCAGCTCAGTTCTTTAGCTCGGATGTTGATAATGCCTCCTCTTCTCCCAACAATTTTTTTTTGGTGAGTCTATTTATTTTTAATTCTATTTGTAATTTTTATGGTTGTATATATTGAGTTTTACGTAGGTGGGTTGGCATAGGATACCAAAATTTATTATTCCTATACAAATTTATGCAGATTGAATTATTGTAGAAAAACAGTCAAAAATTGTATGATTCAATAGCATTATTAATAACATTATTCAAGCATGCATGCATACAGTAGACTCTCAGAGTCAGATTGAATTATTGTAAAAAAAAGCAAAAATTGTATCATTCAATTCAATTCAGTATCATGCATGATTCGTCCTTAGAACACAGAAGAAAATTGAATAATTTGCACAAACTAACAGCTAAAATTGAGACATAAGGTGCATGCATGCACCATAGTGTGGGACCCACGAAATTACAATTAAATTACAGAGAAGCATCGCGGCTCGGCAAGTCGGGACCCATTTCAAAGTTTTTTAAACATATAAATGGGACCCATTAAACATTAAAATATTAAAAGGGGTAGTTTTACAATTCTTTCTTTTAAAAGGGTACTTTTTCCATTAAGTGATTTAAGGAGGGTAGTTTCCCCTATATCCAGACAAACCAATCCCTTAGAATCTGGGGTCAACATCTTCAACAACAGTAGCAAGAAGCATGCTTCAAACCAGCCTTTAAACCACCCCCATCAATACAACCAAGCCCCACATTCAAACTTAAATTATAAGAACACACTCTCACACAAAATTTACTCTCACACCAACACAAAAACAGAAAGAAAAGATAGTAGAAAATCTGAGGGAGAAAAGTTGAGAGCAGCAAGGAGGGAGAAAGAGGAGGAAGAAAGAAGGCTTATTCTCAATTCACCTCAATCAAACAAACCTTTCTTCAAGGTACCAATAATCGAACACCTATCTTCTTTCATTAAAAAGCATGCTTTCCCTAGAAAATATACTACAAAAATCAAGTATGCTAAGCTACAACAAGACTTCATGAAAGATATAATGACTTGATAACAGAATTCTATGCTTTATTCCCAAGTCTAAAATCTGCCCTTTACCTTTAAAATATAGAAAAGGAAAGCATAATATGAAAGCGTGATTATTGTTTATGTCTATAACATTTGAGAAAGCAAGTAAGAATCAGAAAATCCTAAAGATAAAGTTTGCTCTAGCACAAAAACTCATACTCTCAAATTTAGAAGCTTGTTATGCTATTAAATCAGTCCCTAAGTTCAAGCATAAAGCACAATTTTTCTTTAATCAAGAAGAGGCTCACAGTTCAACATAACCTGTAACTTGAATCACCAATCACACGAAGAGACTTTATTAAAGAAACCAACTCAGACAGCAGGAACTTTAACTTCGTATTGCAACGCATTTACTTGATCATCATCATTCTTTTAAATCAGTTAGAGAACACCCTTTAAACCCAACTTCAGCAAGATATGCTCAAATCCGAAATGGAGAATTCAAAGTAGAGAGTCTAAACAGAACCTAAGAAACAAGTTCCTAAATTCTACAACAATGACAAAAATCTCTAAGCAAAAGCAAGAGCAGAAAACAGAACGTTTTAAATAGAGGGAGAGGAGAGAGTACTGCAACATGGGAGGACCCCTCGTTGGGAAGGCAGCGGCTGAGACAGCAACTGCAGTGACGGCGACCTCGGCGGAGCTGCAGCAGATTTCTCGCCGGAGACCTGCAAAGAGGGAGAGATTAAGAACGAAAAATAAAAATAAAAATAAAAATAAAAATAAAAATAAAAATAAAAATAAAAATAAAAGAAGGGGAAAGGGAGAGCTGAAATCGGGCCGAAGCCCTTCGAGTTTCCGTCGGCGGCAGCCACAGCAGAACACGGTGATGGAGGCAAGACTCCAACGGCGACGGCGAAAGCGAGGCTCCAACAGCAGCGGCGACCACGATGACGGCGGAGAAAGAAGGAGAAACAGAAAAGGGGAGAAGAGCTCAGGGAAGAGAGAGAGAGGGAGGTACCGGCCCCGGAATCAGGAAAGAGGGAGAGGAAGAGGGGGAGTGCCGATTTAAGATTTAGAGAGACAGATTGAAAGCCGAAATGAAATGTGGAGAACGATTATTGATTAGGAGGTCTGTAGATTGATTTGTTGGGCACAGATTTGGTTAATTCTTGGGCTAAGCGTTTAATTAATTTAAATACTTGTTTAATTAATATCACTCTACAAGTTAATTATGATTAAAATACTTATTAAGTTTTAATTAACTCAATTAAGTTTCAGAAATTATTTCTAACTCCTAGTATTAAATCTACGAGTCTTGAATCCAATTAAATAAATAATTAGATTTCTTTTATTAACAAAAGTGCTTAATTACTTAGCCACAAAAGCTTAAGAATTTCAAGACATTAATCTATCAACCATCAAAAGATTATTAATTCAAGTAGAAAAATTAGTACGAATACATTTAGTGAGTTCTTTTGAATTTAGAATTCTTATATTGTTGTTATAAATAGGCACGACTTGGCGTAAACGTTGATCGGTATATCTCAAGACCGGTTCTTTTATACACTTCAAGAGGTGGGCTTTCCTATATAAAATAAAGCAAATGAAATATCTTTTGATTAAGATTAGTTATTTTCAAGATTGTCATGCCATAAATATTTTGTTTTAAGTATGATGTCTATCTGTATTGGCTCTGCCAATTTTTAAGAATCGAATTCGGGTCCTAGCATTCTCGCTTGGGCTAAAGTGCACTAAGTGGCCGTGTGTCATCTAACGGGTTGGCCGGTCCGGTGTCCGTGGGAGGAGGCCTCCTCTCGGGGCATAAAAAACTCAGATATGGTAAGATTACTAAAGAACTTAACATGCGCATGCACTTTTATCACATGAAGAAATTTTGGTAAGCGTAGGTTCTTTTCAATAAAATCCCTATGCATTACTATCTCTTGGCTTGACAATTATTACTGTATACTTATGTTTTCGGCGACGTGTCCACTGGGTACATTTGTACTTAGTCCTGCATGTTATTTCTAAAATGTGCAGGTTGAGCTGTGATGAACTGGAGTGCCGAGCGGAGCTTTCGTTGTCATTTAAAGTTGTTGAACTCTTGGTGATATATGTCTTCATACATATATCTTTTAAGTATTTATTCCGCTGCGTACACTCAATCGTTATTGAGCTATGGATTCTATTGTTATGTAAGCTAAGTCCACTTTCACACATGTATCAGTTGTGTTCAACAATCGGATCTTCGTAACCGATTGTATCTCGTCATGAATTCCTTTTCTATCTATATATATTCGTGTGAGTTAAATATTCGTATGAAATTCCTTACCCCTTTCTATTCCCCTATTCTTAATTCCATCCCTTAGTCACGATTTCCCGGCTTAGCTATCCTTAGCAAAGTACGGTCGTGACTTTAGCAGATGGGGAAATGATGATTTTTATTATCACGCACTAATTATAAGGGGAATGACCCAAACACTCATCCCTTATAAATTTGAGAATAATTTGGGTATTTCAAATTCATTGCAACATGATTTTTGATTATATTGTTTTTCCAACATGGAAGACAATCAACATGGAATCGAAGAAGCTCTTCTAGAGCTGACAATAAGGATATTGTCAGTTGAATTATGAAAATTCTCACCCTCTTTTTATTGAGAGTTAAGAAATAATGTTTTATGTAATATTCTCCAAAATTTTATTTTGATGCTCTAATTATCAAATTTGCTTCAGGCAAACAAATAGATACAATTCATAATTTTTCGTAGTCATGGGCTATAGGAGAATAATATATTCATGATCTCGATTAGCTTACACTTGTTTCACCATATTGGGATCAACAAAAAAATTCTTAGATCTCCCTCGAGTGTGCTTCTATAAGTAGAAGCATGTGCTTCAGGCATGATTTGATAATTACGAATAACTTCCAATGGAAGTGAAAAATACTTAGGATCGATCCTTACATAGTAATTCGTTTTAGCCATGTACTACTTCTGGAGTACACAATCTGAAAATATGAGCTCAAATAATTATACTTAAGGGAGAATTATGACAATTTTGTCGTGATCCTTCAGGGATTGCCATAAATAAAAAAAATTATGTATTTTCATGTACTACTTCTAGAGTACAAAAAAATATTTCTTATAATTAATTTCACTGCGTACTACTGTTGGAGTACAAAAGTAGAAGAAATAATTTAATCGTGTTGTTTTGGGAGAGAAATGGCCATTAAAGAATTGTTCTATAATAATAATATCTTCTTCAAAAAAATATCAGAACTTTTGGCTTATGGGCGAAACCACTTGGTTAATCAGAAATTCTTCCAACATTGTATGCAAAAAATATATATTCTAGACGCATATATGTCATTCCATTTTCAAAAGCAATTTCGTAATATCATCGACCAAAAAAAAATAAAATGTATGCATGGTTATCGAAAATCACATACTCCAATATATTTCAGCCGAAGTGATATAATTTCATTTGATCGATATGAGATTATATAAACAGATGCAGATAGAGCAAGTAGTTGGTATACAAAAAACAATCCAACATGACAAATGTATCCAAAACAGGAAATAGTGCATGTATATAAAAGAAAACTTTTCATAGAATTCAATAATGAGTGCGTAATCCAAATTTATCATAGCAAAAACTTATATACCAGCTTTGGTACCCTACAGACTAAATGCTTTGCAAATTATAAAACAATCATGACATGATAATATGACAAACTTGTGGCTAATCTATTGTCAAAGGACCAACTCTATATTAAACGAATTTGTATCTCATATAACAGCTGTACAAAGAGTTTCACACTTAATAGTTAAAAACAATAATAGTCGTCGATCCAACATGCTTTGTCGTAAACTTCAATTATAAGACAATCTATACTATATATATATATATTATAAAAAGTGTCTTGTTTATAAAATTTATAATGCCTATTTTGCCCTTAATATTATAATCAGTATTTTAATACTATCATTAAGTAGATATGCATAAGTAATATCACACAAGAATTTCACTCCAATTATACTTCTAAATAACGTGTGGTTCAATAGATTAATAAGAATGTGTTTTGATAGATTTGATAGATATTTTCGTTTTCCTTTTTTTGGTTTAATCGTGAGTGAATCTTTTAATTTTCATGTGAAAAATATTGTAAAAGGTATTTTAGTACTTACTTTTTTTTCGGTATTTGCATGAATTAATATAAGTAAACTGTTTCTCAGAGCAAACCATCTGTTTCTTGAACATACACGCAAAAGAAGATTTTTTCCTAGCAATTACTATTTTGATATTACAAATTTTTCTTTTTTATAAAAAAAAGTGTATTATTTTTACTTTTTGTAGGATCATAATGGAACTTTAGCTTTATGAGGTTAGAGTTTCTAATTTACATGACGAAAATAAGACAAATTTCGATTGTCTTCATACAACAACATTCAATCTTCTTAACGTTATTTGCGTTCTAATAATTTTGTACTCCTTCCGTTCCACACTGTTTGTCCAATTCCTTTTCGGCACTTATTTTAAAAAGAGTATGTTTAGAGATAAAGTGTAGTGTTTAATATTTTAATGCAAATTTTATTGTTTTAAAACTAGAGTATTATAGATGCATAGAAATATATTGATATTTTATCTTAAATAAAAGATCGTATCAAGACCTTTAATTTGATATAAAAATCGTAAAAATCGGAGAACAAACGAGCAAGTTATAATAATTTAAAATTTACAATTCAAATTATATTGTGATACGTGCTAAAAGGTGAATGGATAATGAGATAATTAGAAGTCCACTTAACAGGCTAATTGTTTCCTTTTTAAAAAACTGGACAAGTAATGTGGGACGACTCAATTAAGTATATTGGACAAGTAGTTTGGGACAAAGGGAGTATATTATAGGAAAAAAAAAAAGAAAATATATCAAGTGATTCCATGACGATAAGAACTTTACAAATCAACCAAAGAATGTCTTCAATACGATTGAAGACTTTACGAGTTGGGCAAGAAATAGCTTGTGGAAATAACTTCAGCATAAGAATTAGAAAATCGATAATGATGGATAGTAAGGTAAGTCACGCCAAATATCAAATTTATATTTATAACGATCATATCTGTTTTAGCATAAAAAATTTAAAATTTATATTTTAGTTTTAATTTATATTAACATCACTTTTACTAAATTTGTAGGGCACTCGTATTGCAGTTATAATGTTCAATGAGGATTATAGATAATCATGCCCCAAAACATACTCCATTCTAGATAATCATGCCTCAAAACATACCCCATTCGTCTCATTCAAGTAGACAACTTTCTTTTCGGTATGCGATTAAGGTGCAATTGTTAGGGATGTTAAGTGTACGTAGCACCCTAAATTTTTTAAGAATCCATATCTTCGTATCCGAATCGTATCGCCCCCGCACCCATGCAACATAGCAGTAGATAGAACAAGAGGAGAGAGTGAGAGGGAGGGAGAAAGAAGAAGAAAATATGAGAGGGCAATTAGAAGAAGGGATAAGGTTAAGAGGAATTTTTCACACAAAACTGAAGATATAGAGAATAATACTTTGGACACGATTGAGACAGATGATCATATTCGGGATTCAGAAAGATTAAGATATAAATAAATGTAATAGTTATAATAAAAAATACTCTATATATGATTTTTTTTTAATTTATAAGTTCTCAATTTTCAATAATAAATGTATTCTATCAAATTTATATATACGATTATCTAATTGAATTTTAAGTTGAGTCATGATAATTCAGTAAGCTTGACATAATCACTGTAAAATGCTTCCTCATTTTTTTAAGACTAAATGGAAGTTATATGTTTCCTCTGATGATATAGCATTACTGATATGTTATTTCAGATTTTAATCTAAAAAAGAATATATTAATGTATCTATTTTTAATATTACATAGATACATAAGTAATGATTGGATAAGGGAATTTATTAAATATATCAAAAAATATTATATGTTTAATTCCACCTTCCATCTTATAAAAATATCTCATACAGAAGAATACCGATGTTTAAAAATGATATATTTTATAATAAATTTAGAAAAAAAAGAGTTACTTTTCGAATGGATTTTTGTCAACTTAGATATATGAAAGAAAAATTATAAATAGTGTTCTAAAAATTGGCATAAGCACTAGATGACATCCAACTGACCCGATTATAGCTTAATTGTTAGTCCACAAGTTAGTTGATTGAACAAGGTTGTGCATAGATTGTGTTAATTTACATAGATAAATAATTTTGTCAAATAACTACGTATCATTTTTATTTTTGGATTATTTTCTAAGGATATATATTAGTACAATACTTTGTTGAAATTGGAAATTAAATTCATTACAAGAGATTTTGTTAGCATTCAAAATATATTATTTTCCTTTAAAGAATTAAATAAATAAGAGAATACACGTGCAACGTAGTAATCTCTACTAGTTGTTAAAAAAAATTGCTAACCCAGCCTCGAGATTTGAAACATAAAGTGTGCATAATTTAATTCTATTGATTGTGTAAAAGAAAAATCTCAAGTCGAGCAGCATCTCAACATCATCGGTTGATTTCAATTAGAAATCAACTATTGATCAATTAGAAAAGTAGAATAATTACCTTTTAGGAAAAACACGATTGTTTTTTCTTGGGTATACTTCCGTTCTGTCATCGACAATTGATTGCCCATAATCCCCTTCAAAATCATTCGGTTGATTAGAAACTCGTGCTTCAAGATTCGTTCAAATGGTTAGAGACTCGTGCTGATAACGTATTGTAAAGTAAATAAATATTGTAGAGCATAGAAAAAGAACACAAGAAGAAAAGAAGATGAGAAGAGAGAACGGCGGCACATAGAGAGAATAGGGTTTCTCGTTTATTTCCACAATGTGTGTGTCTTACAAATGGGTACATAAGAGATATATATACAAGAATGAAAACCCTAATTAATAATAAGTAATGTCCGCAATAAAATATTTACAACATAGATAACCTAAAATTGGCGGCAAATAATAATTGAATAATCATTTTGTTTTAATATATTAATAGATAAATCCCCATGTTAGAAATGAGAATAAATCTCATCCATCCATTTTAAAAAATCAATGATTGTTCGACTATGGGAAATTAAAACATAAATTTGGCAATTACAAAGTATAAGGATATAATAGTCATACGATTAATATATTCATTTCCCATATCACTACAATTATGGGATTTATTCAATTTTTTTTGGCATGAAACGGCTTTCTCTCTCTCTCAATATGGTTTGTGTATATTTGATGTTTTTTTTATTGGATATTATTCAAAATGCCTAATTGTAGGAGTGAATAGTGTAATGATCGACGTTAAGCATGATTTTATGGGATAGGATCCTACGTTCCCATTCCGGTATCCCAATTGTGTCCCAATATTTAATTTATACTATTTCTATATTATTTTTTATAAAAATAAAAATACTATAATATAGTAAATCATAATAGACATTTATAAGAAAAAAATCGAATTTTTTTGACATTATATACTTTAGTTTTGAATTTATCAACTTTAATATACTAATAAAAGTGAAATTAAATTCTAAAAAATAATTATAAACCCTAAATGGAATGGGTGAACCCTTGAAAATAATCATAAACTAAAATAAAATTATTATAAAATAAATTTATATAAAAAATATATATATAACTAGTAAAAATTATAGTTTGGGACACAATTGAGACACCGGAATGGGGACGGAGGATCCCATGCCTGATTTTATATAATATTTAAGCATACAATTGCAATATTCAACATGATTTTATATAGTATTAAGCATGAGTATGATTTTATCTAATATTAAGCATATAAATTTGCAATATTAAGCATGATTTTACATAGTATTAAGCATAAGCATGATTTTAGCCTTTTAGGCAGCTCAGCCTTCGTCAACTTCTTACTCATCACTGCAGCTTGCCTTCTTCTCTTCCTCGTTCACAAGACAAAGTTGCCGCCCTCAAATCCAGTTCAAGACTCAAATTTACGGTGCTTTACTTATAAAGAACTGGTGCAGGCTACTAATGGTTTCAAGGAAGAGCTAGGGCGCTTTCGGAATCGTCTACAAAGGGGCAATGGCAGCGAGTTCCGAAACCATGATCGCAGTGAAGAGGCTGGATAGGATGTTTCAAGATTCTGAGAAAGAATTCGAGACAGAAGTGATGCGATTGGACGTACTCACCACAAGAATTTGGTGGGACTGATTGGGTTCTGCAACGAAGGGCCTCACCGCCTGCTCGTCTACGAGTATATGAGCAACGGAACGCTAGCAACGTTCCTTTTCGGGGTTCCGAGACCGAGCTGGAGCCAGAGGGCTCGAATGGCGGTGGGGATTGCCAAGGGACTAGCCTACTTGCATGAAGAGTGCAGCAGTCAGATCATCCATTGTGATATAAAGCCTCAGAACATACTTCTTGACGAGTACTACACTCCTAGGATTTCGGATTTCGGGTTGGCAAAGCTCTTGACGATGAACCAGAGCAAGACGCTGACTAATATCCGGGGCACGAAAGGGTACGTTGCCCCCGAATGGTTCAGGAACACGCAGATATCGGTCAAGGTCGATGTTTATAGCTTCGGAGTGGTGCTGCTAGAGATCGTGTCGTGTAGGAGAATGCTCGAGGATATGGAAGAAGTCGAAAACCCGATTCTTACGGACTGGGCGTGGGACTGCTTGGTGGAGAGGAGATTGGATGCATTGGTGGAGAAGGATGAGGAGGCGTTGAGGGATAGGGAAATGGCGGAGAGATTTGTTAAGGTAGGACTATGGTGTGTTGAAGAAGATGAAGATCTTAGGCCAACCATGATGAAAGCATGTCAAATGCTTGAAGGAATAGTCCAAAGTTCCAGAGCCCTCTCTTCCTTCCTCTTTCACCTCTTGAGTAAATCAAGATCAATTTCTAAGGGATATTAATTGAATCGTCTGTAAATTAACTTTTAAATATAAATATAAATAAAAATTTCTTGAAATTTCTTCGCAGCAGTCTTCATGGGTGTTACTATATCAGATGAATTGACCCATACAACCTCAAAAATCTTTTGTTCAACCTCAAAAATAGTTGGGAAAATATCACTTATTGTCCCAACGTTTCTACATTTTCACGATTACATCCCAACGTATACATACTTTCAAATTGATACCTAACATTTCAGAAAAATTGCACACTCCTAAATACTATCACTCTACACCATTCTAAACCCTACCAAAATTTAGCGGTGGCTTTCTGAAATCGCTCACACGACTATGATCGACACCCCCAACACTGAAGAGAGTGGATTTTGGTTAGCAAGGCCGTATTACATCTTCAAAACAATGATCGAAATATATATCTTTTGTATTGTGGGATTTATGGCAGTAGGCCTGTTTTTGGTATATTGACATGTCCAAACATCTCAAGTATTTTGACAAACATGTTTATCAAAACATTTGACATATATAAGCTTGATGGTTTTATGCTGGAATTTGAATGTTTTGAGCTCTGTATAAGCTTTGTTGATGAATTTCTAGTGTTAAATATATTTTGCATGGAACATATCTACTTCTATTTTTAGGCTTTTTTTTTTTTTTTTTAAATTTTAATTTTAATTTTAATTTCCATGTGTATAGCTTACGTGGCATTCCGGTGAGCCACGTAGGCACTAATCACCGGAAAGTGAGAAACGGGACATAATTGTGATTTTTCTGAAACGTTAGGTATCAATTTGAAAATATGTATACGTTGGGACATAATCGTGAAAATGTGCAAACGTTGGGACAATAAGTGATATTTTCCCAAAATAGTTTGAAAGTTGTGACCAAATCTAACACGTTTTCTGGGCTTGGGATCCTCTATCCCTAAAACTATGTCTCAATGGTGTCCCAAAACATAATTTCTACTAGTTTTATTTATTTTTTTTAAATAAATTTATTTTATAATGATTTTGTTTAATTTTATGATTATTTTCAAGGGTTCACCCATCCCAATTAGGGTTTATAATTATTTTTTTACATTTAATTTCACTTTTATTAGTATATGAGAGTTGATAAATTCAAAAATAAAGTATATAAGTTCAAAAAAATCTAATTTTTTTCTTATAAATGTCTATAATGATTTACTAAATTATAGTAGTATTTTTAGTTTTATAAAAAAACAATATAAAATTAGTATAAATTAGGTTTTGGGATACCATTGGGATATAGTTTTTGGGATAGAGGATACCATCCCCGTTTTCTGCAATCTGGATCAAAACTAACTTGTGTTTTTAACTTTTTCAAAACAAGATTATAAATAGTTATGTAAATTGGTTAATTAGTCAAGTACGCAAACCTCTGAACTAATTGGAGACTATCCACAGTCCACCGCAGACACATTTAATGTGCCATTATTGATATGACGGTGTTATTTTAGGATATACTCCTTCCGTTTTTTTTAAGTGTCCCGGTCAACAAATTGCAAATAACAAGGAAATATGTAAATTTACATTTTAACCTCATTTATTATTCTCTTTTTCTGCACACCACTTTATATATAACATTAATTATAGGGGTAAAATTGGAAAAAATATAGCTATTATTTCATCAAATTCCGAAATGGGACACTTAAAAACAAACAACAAAAATAGTAACTAGGACACTTAAAAAAAAACAGAAAGAGTATATCATACTAATTACTTCGAATCGTCAACTAATTACAATGTTTTCCTAACCACTCCATTGAAAATAAAATTAGTGGAGAAAAATCTTAGCTTTTCAAAATTAAATAAGCTCTTAATGACAGTTTATAATATTTTCATGTGTGATTGTGTAACCAAAGCATCATATTTCTCTCTCTCTCTCTCTAAACCATGTTTCATCTGTTAATCCTGGCGATGCTAATTCTTACTTGTAAAGCTCAGAACATATCCAGCAACGGCTTTTTCACGCTCACGGCAACCAAAAACTCGAGCACGTGGCGATCATCCAACGGCGACTTCGCCTTCGGTTTCCAACAGCTTCAATCCAACCCCAACCTCTTCGTCCTCTCCATCTGGTTCGACTAAATCCCAGACAGAACCATAGTCTGGTACGAAACAACCAGCTACCCCGTGCCACGTGGCTCCACCCTACAGCTCGACGCGAGAGGC
Source organism: Mentha longifolia (assembly GCA_001642375.2). Lineage (NCBI taxonomy): Eukaryota > Viridiplantae > Streptophyta > Magnoliopsida > Lamiales > Lamiaceae > Mentha > Mentha longifolia. Next base: position 39,861,008 of record CM038113.1, on the reverse strand, counting down.
GGCCTCCTCCTCCGCGACCCTCGGGGCTCGCCTCTCTACTCCACCAGCTCCGTCACCGGAAATCTCGCCGGTTTAGTATCTCGGGCGTTCATGCAAGACAACGGAAACTTCGTCCTGATGGCGACGAATTCCTCGAATGTTCTGTGGGAGAGCTTTAGGCATCTAGTTGACACCGTACTCCCCTCTCAAAAATAGACTGAAGCTTCCTGTACACAACTCAAACCTAAGATGCTTCACTTACAAAGACCTGGTGCAGGCTACTAGTGGCTTCAGAGAAGAATTAGGAAGGGGCGCTTTCGGAACTGTCTACAAAGGCACCGTGATCATCTCCAACGACTCGAGAACAACCGCGGCCATCGCTCGAGAGGGTGGCTCGAGATTCCGACGACAAGGAATTCACGACGGAGGTGGAAGTGATCGGCCGGATCCACCACCGGAACGTGGTCCGGCTCCTCGGGTTCTGCAACGAGGGGCCTAATCGTCTCCTCGTGTACGAGCACACGGCCAATGGCAATCTAGCCACCTTCCTCTTCGACTCCGATCCAAAGAAATATTTATATCATGTTTACTTTTGATATACAATCTACACGCCTTTAGCTTTCTCCTGCTTCATTGCGTATGCATCTGTTTATATCATGTTTACTTTTGAATGATAATAGATTCATAGAAATATTGATGATAATCACAATATTTTCGAAAAATGGTTATATGTAACGAGTCTCTTATTATTCTTTTTCTTTATTGTTATTACTCACTCTGTCCACAAAAAGTGCGATGCGGACACCGTGGCTAGGAAGCTCATTATTTGTTAGATAATTAACACAAACTCATTAAATATAATCAATTTCCTAATCCTAACCCACTCCACTAATTAAAGTATTATATAATTAATTGCTCAACAAATAACGAGTTTATAGAAATCTATGCTACAAGAACATATTGCATTTTTCGTGGACATAGTTGAGGTAATAGTCACCGTACCATGGTTGGACTTGGAACGTTAGGACACCATTTTCCATACATATCTATATACGTAAGCTGAAAATTTTCCTATACGTAAGGTTCCTTAGATGATGTGATGTGAGTGAGTAGTTGGATGCCAATTTCATAGATGGTGCTTTGCCAATTTCTAATCCAAACGTTACCGTTTCATCTTTCTTCTTGCATTTTTCTTTTTTATTTCTTCTTTTCTCTTTTTTTTTTGTGGGGACACATTATTGTGCTGAAAATTATGATATACTAATAAATATATTATGATAAACAAAACTCCAACTAACACGGTTTGTTGAAATTTAAAATTAAAAAAATCTAAAACTTAGTAAAGGAATAATTTAATTGTAATTAAAATGATTATCTAAAAACTAAAAAAATATATAAAACATAAATATGGAAAATATTAATTGAAATTTAAATAGACAAATAATCAACTCTAGTTATCTAATAAAACACCAAATAACAATTATGAAAATTAAAGATTACAATGAAAATGAGAAAAAACAGAAATAAATAAATTAGAACAAGCAAACAAAAGGAAAAACAATAAATGAAATGGACACAAATGCTTAAGTGGCGTCGTTTTGCCATGCACAACACCCTGCTGTGGAGTACCTCCACAGCAGGTGATCCAAATCCTGCTTATTATGCTTGTCGTTCTTTTCTTTCTCTATCGAACCACAGACGCAACTAATGAAAATTCATGAACAGTTGGGATATTTGGAGGAGACTTGAGTTTACCTTAAAAGTCATCACAATAAGTTAAGAGTTGATATAGACATTTGGGAAATTAGTTATACAAATGAGTTTTGCAAGATAATACTTTTATATATATGCGTGTTGCACTAGTATAATTCTTGCAACATTTTGGTAGCTATTTTCCAAAGTTTTACTATGATTTATTTTGAACGATTCTGCATCTAAAATTTGGAAGGAAAAAAAAAGGTTATTCAAGTCTATACGATATATGTCCAACTTTTTCTTTTTGTTTTGAACAAGAAGGATTAATTTCCAAATATATGACATTTCTATATATGTATGTTATTATTTTTAATGAGTCTGCATCTAAATTTGGAAAGAAAAAAAAAAAAGAAAAAAAAAAAAGATATTCAAGTCTTAACCGTATGAGAAAGGGTCGGACTGCAAATATATAACTCTCTGTTTTTTTTTTTCTATATATATGAACATCTGATTTTCCTCCAATGGTTATGGCAATGGCAATGGCTATGGCTTTTCCATCATCTATCTTCCTACTACTGTTTCTCTTTCCAATTTTCACTTCTTCTCAAAACATAACCGTCGGAACCTCTCTCACGGCAGCCCAAAGCTCGAATCCATGGCGGTCTTCCCCCAACGGAGACTATGCATTCGGATTTCAACAGCTTCAAAATAGCACCGATCAATTCATACTCTCCATATGGTTGGATAAAATCCCAAACAAAACCATCGTCTGGTACGAGAGAACCAGTTACCCCGTGCCACGTGGCTCCACTCTCCGCCTCGACGCTTCCGACGGCCTTGCCCTCGAAGATCCTCAGGGCCGCCCTCTCTACAGCACTTCCACCGTCGGCGGCGTCGGTTATGCATCCATGAACGACACCGGAAACTTTGTGATTTTCGGCAACGATTCCTCAGTCTTGTGGGAGAGCTTCAGGCACCCCACCGACACTATTCTTCCCACTCAGACTCTCGAGATCGGCGGCGCCCTCATCTCGCGGCGAACGGAGACCGATTTTTCGACGGGGAGATTCTACGCTTTCATCTCTGATTCTGGAAACTTCGTCTTCAACACCAAGAGCGTCCCCTCCAATTCGGACTACGACAACGACCATGAGTACTACAGCAGCTCCACTTCTTCCGAGAACGCCTCCGACGCCGGCGTCCGCGTGGCGCTCAGCGGCGGGGCTTTGATTTCAGTGGTGAGGAGAAACGGAGGGGAGCAGGTCCTCAGCCCTCGTTCCCTTCCCTCGCCTTCCGACAATTACTACAGGGCGATTCTCGAATTCGACGGAGTTTTCAAACTCTACTACCATCCGAAGAACAACTTTGGCGACAATCCGACGTGGCAGGTTGCAGGGTCTTGGCCTGCTAACATCTGTGTGAACGTCAATGGAGGTAGGGGCAGCGGGGCCTGCGGGTATAACAGCGTGTGCAGAATTGACAATCAGAGGCCGGTTTGCGAATGCCCTAAAGGATTCTCGCTGTCTGACCCCACCTACCCCTCCGGCGACTGTAAATCTAACTCCGTCCAGAGCTGCATCTCCGGCGAAAATGGAGACGAATACGAGCTGGAGGTGATAACCGACATCGATTGGCCTAAGAACGACTACGAACAGATAAATCCGAGCAGTGAGGAGCAGTGCCGGAGCTCTTGCCTGAGCGATTGTCTCTGCGGCGTCGCCATTTACAGAAGCAACAGCTGCTGGAAGAAGAAGCTCCCCCTCTCCAATGGCTATCTCGACACCACCCTCGGAGTCAAGGCGTTTCTCAAGAAGAGAAAGACTCCATTATCGGAAAATCCATCTCCCCCCAACAAGACTCCTCTTGCAACAAGAGATCGTCGGACATTGATAGTCGTGCTCCTAGGCACCTCGGCCGTCGTCAACTTCTTCCTCGCTGCCGCCGCTTGTCTCCTCCTCTACCTCGGTTACCGCAAAAGGCTGCCGCCTCCCATTCCTGCACCAGCTCGAGACTCGAATCTGCGCTGTTTTGCTTATGAAGAACTGGTACTGGCTACTAATGATTTCGAACAGGAGCTAGGTAGGGGCGCTTTCGGAATCGTCTACAAAGGGACGATGCCGGTGGGCTCCGGTACCATGATTGCGGTGAAGAAGCTAGATAGAATGTTTCAAGATTCTGAGAAAGAATTCGAGGCAGAAGTGAACGTGATTGGCCGTACTCACCACAAGAATTTGGTGGGACTGATCGGATTCTGCGACGAAGGGCCTCACCGTCTGCTCGTCTACGAGTACATGAGCAACGGGACGCTAGCATCGTTCCTTTTTGGAGATTTGAAACCGAGCTGGAGCCAGAGGGCTCGAATGGCGGTGGGGATCGCGAAGGGACTGGTCTACTTGCATGAAGAGTGCAGCACTCAGATCATCCATTGTGATATAAAGCCTCAGAACATACTTCTGGACGAGTACTACACTCCTAGGATTTCGGATTTCGGGCTGGCAAAGCTCTTGACCATGAATCAGAGCAAGACACTGACCAATATCCGGGGCACGAAGGGCTACGTTGCTCCGGAATGGTTCAGGAACACGCAGATATCGGTCAAGGTCGATGTTTATAGCTTCGGAGTGGTGCTGCTAGAGATCGTGTCGTGTAGGAAGATGCTCAAGGATGTGGAGTTCGGAGACGGGGGAAACCCGATTCTGACGGACTGGGCTTGGGACTGCTTGGTGGAGAGGAGATTGGATGCATTGGTGGAGAAGGATGAGGAGGCCTTGAAAGATAGAGAAATGGTGGAAAGGTTTATCAAGGTAGGGCTATGGTGTGTTGAAGAAGATGAAGGTCTTAGGCCAACCATGATTAAAGCATGTCAAATGCTTGAAGGTGTAGTCCAAGTTCCAGAGCCCTCCCTTCCTTCCTCTTTCTCTTATGTTGTTTGAGATTTGCACTACTTCTTTTAGGTGATTGATTATGTTTTATTTTCTTATCATTCCATGGTTTCTGCTGAATTTTTCCATCATATATTGTTCATATTATATTATTGACTACTAAGTTCATGATTTGTGCTCCATCCACCACCAAATTCTATGGCTCATTCAATATAACTTAATTTACTTGATTATCATTTTGTATTAGAGTGTCACAAAATTGTTAAGGTGGACAAATCTCCTTCAATTTGCCCAACTCCAAAGGCCAGAGTTAGTCCTTTAAATATCACCTGCAAATTACTCACACTCTCAAGATGACTCGAATTTCCGATTTATTAGATAGAGCAACTTCAACAACATCGCAATTTTAGTGTAAATCTTCTCCAACAGCCAGCACTAAACTCGCACCATTTTAGTGTTATGAACAATGTTGCACTATATATAGCGTATCACTGTTCATAACTGCATAATTTTTTTCCCTACTTATTTAAGAGGTTTTAACGAGGCTCAATAATCGTTTTTCTGTTTTTGTAATTTTCTAAAAATATTAGAATTGCAGTTTTATTTTTTTATAATACGGAGTATGTACTTATTTCGCATATTAATTTACTTTGTATAAATTTCTATTATTCATATAAATTTAGTCTATTTTTCATGTTATTAAAAATTAATAACAAAATAAAAGAGAAAATAAATAAATTGTTGGAGATAAATTACTATTTCTGCAGTACTTTTATGTTAGTATTGCTAAAAAATAGTGCAATATCTAGCTCTTAGATGAAATTTAAGATTTAAATGTTGGCATATAATTGTCCAGAAGCTTAATAAGAGATAAAAAACAATCAGATGCCAATTACACATTTTCCTTCTGTTCATAAAATAAAAAATAAATTTATCTAAAAAAAATTAAAAATTAGTACTTAATTATTATGTGGACGAGCAGTGCCATAGGAGCCATCATCGCACAGGAAATATGCAAGACCGTGCCAATAAATTCCCCATTCAAGGAAGAGTAAACAAAATAGAGTGGAGTGGACGGATGTAGTATTTTCTTAAATAAAATAAAATACTCTCGTATTTTAAATAATCCCGCACATGACTCAATATATTTTTTTAGCTCCCAATATTTTTTGAAACATGCATAAAACACTACCGTATTTTCTAAAATTTGCACAAAACACTGATGTAATTTTCCAAAACATGCACAATATACTTATGTGTTTTTTAGGACCTGCACAAACAAATTCATAATTTGTTCACTTTCATAAATCAATGGGACGGAGGGAGTAAACTATATCAATCAAACCCTGCCTTTTAAGATGCCAAGGAAATTACATGTTGAAATGGAAACACTAAGCGATAAAGTAATACAATGTGTACCTATTATCAACACAAGCTCATTAGCATTATAAAATTCAGCAGTCTACGCGACATACATTATTAAATCAAAAAATAACGATACACAACTCAGTTGGTAAGATGCTTCCCCCTCCAACTAAAAAAGTCTGGATAAAAGCCACCTCAAAGGGAAAATGTGGAACTAATAAGAGTACAACCCTTATCGTCCTCAAGAGAGTGAGATATTCTCTCGAGAAAAGGCCAATGGCAGTCGCGAGCTGAGACTCGTCGATCACGCCAAAAGTTTGCAGAGGAAGAAGAAAGACGGCAATTGAGAAGTAGGGTTTATTTTATTGATAGTCAACAAAACAACTCCAATCCTCATTTTATATCTAAGGACCCTGGTTGATTCGACCTACGATTCGGGAAAGAATCAACAAGAAAACCCGAAAAGGAGCTTATAATTTGCTCGACTCAATTAAATAAAATCCCGGGCTAAGCCCAACAAGGAAAAATAATTCACATAAAATAAATTAACGATAAGAGATGAAATTCTCGAACTTCTTGGGCTCCTTCGTCCGTCGCTTGGGCCGACTACTTCTCTCGCCTTCTCCAAGCCCATCACTTATGGATCCACTTGCATCATAGATCGGTTGCTCCGTCTCCTTCGAAGCGGTATCATCTTGATCTACCATGGCGGAGCGAGAGTTGTCCGTATCAACTCCTCCCCCGTTAAGAGCCTCTTTGTCCTCAAGGAGCAAGTGCGGAAAACGCCGTTTAATCACCTCCATCGGCTCCTAAGAAGGTGTAGCTCCTTCGTCATCATCCCAATGGAGCAAACCCTCTTCAACCGTGACCCCGTTACGCCACACCCGTCATTGCTTTGACAATTTATACGGACGAGAAATAACACGGCCTCTAGCAAAAAATGTTGGGAAAGATGCCACCGCTGTAATACTACCCTCCACAAACGGACGTAGAAGGCTCACATGAAAAACGTCATGAATTTTGCTACCCTCCGGAAGAGCCAAACGATATGCGACGGTGCCAATCCGTTCAAGTACCTCGAAGGGACCATAAAAACGGCGAGCGAGCTTCGTGGATAAAGGGCGAGCCACCGAATGTAGGCGGTATTGTTGGAGTTTCAATAACACTTGATCGCCGACTGCAAACTGAACATCGCGGCGATGTTTATTCGCCGACTCACGCATGCGCTGTTGTGCCTTAGTCAAATTACGGTGTAACCAAATGATCAACTCCCCACGTTGGCGGATGAGGTCTGCGACAGAGGCCGGACAAGAAGGGGAGGGAGACGCTGCAACCAAAGGCGGGGGTTCACGACCGTACAATGCGTGAAACGGCGAAGTGCCGAGGCCCTCGTGATGAAAACAATTCAACGCCAACTCCGCCCACGGAAGAAAGTTAGCCCATTTAGCCGGACGATCGGCCACGAATGCACGAAGGTATTGCTCTAATCCTCGGTTCCGGACTTCCGTCTGTCCATCAGACTGCGGATGGTATGCTGTTGTAAAATGCAACTTCGTACCACTCAAGCGAAGCATATGGTCCCAAACTTCATTAAGAAAGACAGAGTCACGATCGGATACCAGCGTGGCGGGAAAACCATGATGTTTTACCACCGTGTCGATGAAGACGTTGGCGACACGCCATGCATCAAAACGGGTCGGCAGAGGAGCAAAGTGAGCGTATTTAGAGAGGCGATCAACGACCACCATGATAGCAGTGAAGCCCCTCGACTGCGGCAACCCCATAATAAAATCCATAGAGACATCCTCCCACACTTGCGAAGGAATTGGTAACGGTTGGAGCAAACCGACCAGTTTTTGTGTGGAATACTTAGTGGTTTGACACTCGAGGCACGCGGCAACAAATTGCCTGACCTCAGTACGCATTCCTTTCCAATAAAAAGATGAGGCGAGGCGCCGAAGCGTGCGATCCACCCCGGGATGACCAGCGGTAGGAGTAGAGTGGTGTTCGTAAAGAAGGGCTTGTTTGGCAACCGAATCCGCGGCGACGAATATCTGATTGCCGCGGAAAATGAGCCCATCGTGCAAGCGGAAAGCGGCTGAAGCTGTCCCGGACTGAATATCCGAGCACAAGGATACTAACTCGGGAAGTGTTCGGACATCCTCACGTAATAACTCCATAATATCCGGAATAGGGTGCGAGATAGCCAGCAACAACGACAATTCGGCATGCGGCGAGGCACGGTCATCATCGCGACGAGAAAGCACGTCAGCCACGCGATTTGACACTCCCGATTTATACTCAATGCGAAACTTGTAGCCCATCAGTTTGCGAGCATATAATTGCTGATCCGGAGTTTGGATGACTTGCTGCAATAATTCCTTTAAGCTCTTCTGATCGCTGCGGATGACAAATTCTCGACCCAATAGGTACTGCCGCCATTTCTGTACTGCTTCAACAATAGCATATAATTCCTTATGGTATGTGGATGTAACTCGACGCCGAGGTCCCAGTTTTTTGCTGAAATATGCTAACGGATGATTATCCTGGAGCAAAATGGCACCAATGCCCACATCAGATGCGTCGGTCTCAACATAAAAAACTTTCTGGAAATCCGGCAAACGAAGAACTGGGGCGGATGTCATCGCGGATTTCAAGGCTTTGAAGCTGTCCGCGGCTGCGGAGGTCCACTCGAAGGCATCTTTCTTAAGCAAATCGGTGAGTGGCGAAGCAAGCAAAGCATACCCAGCGATAAAGCGACGATAGTAACCGGTGGGACCCAGAAAACCCCACAGTTGCTTAATGGATTTCGGTTGTGTCCAGGCCACCATGGCTTCGATTTTTGTAGGATCGGCGCGCAACTGGCCCTCCGTGATAATATGACCTAGATAATCAACAGTAGTGCAGCAAAAAGAGCATTTAGAGAGTTTAATAAAGAAACGATGAGCCTGTAGGATAGATAAAACCTCTTTCAGATGCTCCACATGTTCCGGCAGACTTGAGCTGTAGACTAGTATATCATCGAAGAAAACGATGACAAAGAAGCGAAGTAATGGCCGAAATATGTCATTCATGGCGGCTTGGAAAGTTGATGGTGCGTTTGTGAGACCGAACGGCATCACGAGGAACTTGAAGTGGCCATCATGCATTCGGAACGCGGTTTTGTAAACATCAGCTTCATGCATGCGAAGTTGATGGTACCCCCGAACGAAGATCCAGTTTAGTGAAGAAGCGAGTAGCTCCTAACTCGTCCAATAGTTCATCCGTAGTAGGGATGGGAAAATGATCAAGCACGGTGATAACATTTAATGCACGATAGTCAATGCAAAAACGAAAAGAGCTGTCGTTTTTCCGAATTAAGAGCACCGGTGAGGAGAATGCACTACAGCTGCGTCGAATGATACCGGCCTCTAGCATCTCTCGAACTTGACGTTCGATCTCGTTCTTTTGGAAGTAAGGATATTGATATGGTCGAACATTCACCGGCTTCGTATTTGGCAAAAGGTGAATGCGGTGATCGAAAGCACGAACGGGAGGCATCCCTGACGGCAGCTGGAAGATGGAATTATGTGACAACAACACTTGTCGCACGGTAGGGGGCAGATCGGCGGGAAACTCCATGTCATTATCGGCGGTTTGGGTGGCGGCTTCGAGTGGAATGATCTCAAAGCAGTCGGCGCGCTCTTGGTGCATCATGATCACCGCGAATGTGTGGGCCGACACTTGGCGCGGGGCAGGCAGCTGGACACGGAGGCAAATGGGATGGCCGCCATGGGAGAATTCCAACGTGCCCACATCATAGTCACTAGTGATCCGATGCAACGAGCGAAGCCAAGACATGCTGAGGATGACATCCGGTCCATGCACGAGTAGAATATATAGATCCACGAAGAAAGAGTGCCCTTGAATGCACAGTTCCGATCTAGGGCTCATATTGGAGCATAGAAGAGATTGGCCGTTGCCCACATAGATCCGAAAAGGCCGAATAGCCGTGAGAGGAAGATTAATCTTCTCAGCGATTCGTGGATGTAAAAAATTGTGTGTGCTCCCAGTATCGATCAATATCATAACCTCAGACGCTCCCAGAAAACCTTGGAGCTCCAAAGAAGCCGAACGTGGGCGGCCATCCATGCCATACATGTGAGATAAGTCTGTTGTGACTACTTCCGGTTGTGTGGAGGTCTCCTCTGGTAAGACGCCGTCCTCAGTATCATCGTCGGTGCCCATATAAGCCAGGAAATTCTTCTTGCACACATGTCCTATCATCCATTTCTCCGGACAATACCAACACAAACCCAAACGGTTCCGTTCCGCCTTTTCTGCTGACAATAGGCGTACGATGGGCAGTTTCGAGAAGTCTCAACTGCGAGGAGCGGTAGAAGACGGAGGGGCTGCGGACGAGACCGCCACATCGGCAGCAGTTGGTACGGGAAGTGGGACAGACGGCGAGGAAGTTGGGCGTGAGTCTCGGGTGTTCCAAGGTCGGCGAGCAGATTGGCTTGTTCGATCATTGACACTATCAAATTCTACGGCAAAAGCCATAGCCGCGGCGACCGATGGTGGATGTTGAAAACGGACTTGGTTCTGGAGTGATTGACGAAGTCCACCCGAGGTAGATAGGTAATAAGGTAGATTCCAGAATTCCTTTAATATGATTGAGCATGCTGTCAAATTCCCGATGATACTCTGATAGGGAGGCGGTCTGCGTGAGCTTGGCCAACAATTCGATGTAGTTGACAAAATAGTTCGGGTCGAAACGCCGCCGAACATCATCTAAAAATTACAACCAAGAGGCCGTAGGATTATTAGCCCTGTAAGAAAAAATTCAATCGGACGCCGGGGGTGAAAAGAACATGACGACGTAGTGGAGACGGTGGTCGTCGGGCAGCAAGATATGATCAAAATAATACTAAATGTGAGTTACCCAACTCTGTGCATCGGACCCGTCGAAAAGGGGAGGGTCCATCTTAATATAGCGGCCCGGGTCGGTCGCGGCAGTCGGCGTGTGCGGGCGAGCGTGCGTAATATCCCACGATGAGCGCGCGCCTATGGAATCTCCTACCATGCGAGAAACCGGAGGATCCCACGAAGTCGGCTGAGAATGTGGGAGGGATCGCGGGATGGGGCCTGGTGCTCGGAAAACCTGTGGAGGGCGGAATGCATCAGTTGCCATAGAAAAAGAGGAGAACACTGGGGAAACCGTGACCGACGTGGCTGGCGAGGAGATGGGGCTGGGGAACCATGTCGACGACTGCCAATTGAGAGGCATGCCATATGGGGGTTCGGGCTCTGGGCGTGGCTGCGGAGGCGTCATCGCCCAACGGTGCTCGGACGCATCAAGCCGTGCTTCCATCCGGCGTAGCATGGACAGGATCTGATCCATTGAAGTGGTGGAGGACGACGAGGCCGTGTGTGGCGGGAGATTGATCGTTGGCGCAGAGTGGAAGGTCGTCACCGGTGGTGTAGTTGTGCTCGTGGATGAGCCCGAAGCAGCAGCCATAGTTCAACAATGAAAGCACCACTTTGATAAGAGTACAACCCTTATCATCCTCAAGAGAGCGAGATATTCTCTCGAGAGAAGGCCAACGGCAGTCGCGAGCTGAGACTCGTCGATCACGCCAAAAGTTTGCAGAGGAAGAAGAAAGACGGCAATTGAGAAGTAGGGTTTATTTTATTGATAGTCAACAAAACAACTCCAATCCTCATTTTATATCTAAGGACCCTGGTTGATTCGACCTGCGATTCGGGAAAGAATCAACAAGAAAACCCGAAAAGGAACTTATAATTTTCTCGACTCAATTAAATAAAATCCTGGGCTAAGCCCAACAAGGAAAAATAATTCACATAAAATAAATTAACGTTAAGAGATGAAATTCTTGAACTTCTTGGGCTCCTTCGTTCGCTTGGGCTGACTACTTCTCTCGCCTTCTCCAAGCCCATCACTTACAGATCCACTTGCATCATAGATCGGTTGCTCCGTCTCCTTCGAAGCGGTATCATCTTGATCTACCATGGCGGAGCGAGAGTTGTCCGTATCAAGAACCATTATCAAGTCAATAAATGAAATTGTCTGATTTTAATACATAATTTCTTGGTAATACTATACTGCCATATATGCCTTGGGATTAGAGCCATATTCCTTATGAATACGGCAACTTGAAGGTGGGTAGGCCACTTCTCCAATGGACAAACGTTGTCGAATTTGCAAAGATTTGAAGAATCCCAGTTAACATAATAAAAAATAAAAATAAAAAACAAGATACGTTGACATTAAGTTTGTGGGGGAAAAAAATTCAAAACCAAACCCCATAATAAATTCCAGCAACAGTTACTCGTGAAAATCCAAACACTCCTCCCTCCTCTCCTCTCATCCTCAAATAAAACCAAAGGCTCTTCTTCCAACTCAGTGTCCAAACTCGTGAGGAATAGAGCTCTTAAATTTCACGAGCTTCTTTCCCTTCTGTCTCTGAACCAGAGCGCCTCCCCTCCCTTCAAATACCCCAATTATAAACTCACACATACATCATCATCCCACTTCCCCATGGAGCTCTACTCTCCATTCTTTCTTGCCTTCTTTTCCTTGTACGTCTGCTCTCTTCTCACTCACGCACACCCTTTGCAGACCTTCATCGTACAGCTCCGCTCCGACTCCTCATCTCGTTCGTATTTCGCCTCCACCCTTCACTGGCACCTTTCCTTCCTCGAGAAATCTATTTCCGCAGAGGAGGAGAAGGACTTCTCCTCGCGCCTTTTGTACTCTTTGTTGGAATTTTCCTAATAAATGCTCTAAATTAAATCCATATTTAAATTATGGTAATTCCATTAATTAATAGAATTGATAATGGATTTGAAATCTACATTTTATGTAGATGAATCTAGTGTATTTATTTGTCTAATTCCATAAAGGAATGAATGAGAAATGAATGCTCAAAGTAAAACATTTGAATGTCGGAAATGTGTGGGAGAACATTTGTCCCACATTGAAAAATAATAAAGAGTAGAGCCATTTATAAGGGATTTCCAAACACTAAGGAGCAATCAAGTGTGCTCCTCTATGGTGTGCCTTATGGTGTACCATTGTTGACTTTTTAGTCAGCATTGACTGAACTCCTACGAGGATGGTGCGAAGCACCATCCGAGTCCGAGCACGTGCACATCGCACTTGTCGCAATGGGCGCTTTGTCAGCGCACTTTGCACTTCACACGTGCGCGTCGTCGCGAGTAGCCATAGGGGCCTTTGATGTTTTGGACGTCAATGGTTCGGATTGGTGACGTGGCAGTCGAGGTGGCGGTGACATGGACAAACGGCGCGTGTCAAACTCGGGCGAGGCGTCGGCTCGCGTGTGCCTATTCGGCAACTGCTGATGTGGCGGGCTCCGAGCGCGCCACGTGTCGATACGTGCTGACATGGCAGAACGAGGCGCTGCCACGTGGCAGCACACGAACCGACGCACCACTTCGGCCTCCTTCATGGCTGAACCAAGGTGTCTCCTTGGTTCGTACCATTTGGTGCGGTCGCGTCCCTTCGGTCGCACCACTTGAAAATTATAAATAGAGCCCCCCTCATTTGGAATTTATTCATTCGATTTTCAAAGCAAATCATCTCATGCATATTAGTATAGTTTTGTATACTCTAGTCCCGAGTATCAAGTAAGTTCGCCGGTATTACGACGTTCTAGTACAAGGACTCGTAATCGTTTCAACCATTGTATCTTGGAGATAATTGCTATCGAACCGCGTGTACTGTGCGGAGCAATTTTGTCTTGCGGAGAGAAAATTAAATTCTCGCCTCGGTTTTTACTAAGTTGTTACTCTGCCGATTCGCATTCTACACACCCGAAATAACAATCGCAAGACAAAATTTCGTGTGGAAATGGCGCAATCAAGCAACACCAACATTCCGAACGCCCCCGCTCATGCCGAAAAACCGGAGAAATTCTCAGGTTCGGAATTTAAGCGTTGGCAATCCAAAATGTTATTTTATCTTACTACTTTAAATTTGGCTCGATTCCTATCGGAAAATGAGCCACATGTTGATGAAGATGATACCGATTCGAATAAACGAATCACGTATGATGCATGGGATCATGGCAATTTTTTATGTCGCAACTACATACTCAATGGGCTAGACAACACACTTTATAGTGTGTACTCTAGTACCAAAACCTCCAAGGAATTATGGAATTCTTTGGAAACGAAGTACAAGACGGAAGACGCCGGCTTGAAGAAATTCATAGTCGGGCGATTCTTGGACTTCAAAATGGTAGACAGCAAGGCTGTCATTGAACAGGTGCAAGAGATTCAACTCATCTTGCACGACATACTCGCCGAGGGTATGGTCTTGTCGGAATCCTTTCAAGTGGCCGCAATAATCGAGAAATTGCCGCCTCGGTGGAAGGACTTCAAGAACTATCTCAAGCACAAACGCAAGGAGATGGGTCTTGAAGATCTAATCGTTCGTTTGAGGATTGAAGAGGATAATCGTCAATCTGATTCTAAAACGGACAAATCCTCGTATGAGGAAAAGGCAAATTTGGCCGAGTCGAGCAACAATAAGAAGAAATGCAAGTTCAAAGGAAAGAAGCACGACTCCAACCCAAAGAAGCAAAAGAGGATCAAAGGAGATTGCTACAATTGTGGCAAACTGGGACACATGTCGAAGGACTGTCGCAAACCAAAGGCGGAGAAGAAGAAAGAAGAAGCAAACATGGCGGAAGAAAAGACCGTGCCCATCGACATGAACGAGCTCAACCTCTCCGCAATTGTAGATGAAGTCAACTTGGTTGGAAACCCCTTGGGTTGGTGGATAGACACTGGCGCGACTCGCCATATTTGCGCCGACAAGGCTATGTTCTCGACCTATGAGGCGGTCACCGAGAAGAAGGAGCTCTACATGGGCAATTATGCATCATCCAAGGTCATTGGATGTGGGAAAGTTGCTCTCTTAATGACATCGGGATTGACGCTCACATTGCTAAATGTGTTGCACATTCCCGACATTCGCAAGAACCTTGTCTCGGGATCTGCCTTGAGCAAAGCCGGCTTTAGAATGGTCTTTGAAGCCGACAAATTTGTATTGACCAAAAATGGTCGCTTTACAGGAAAAGGCTATCTAGACAATGGTCTTTTCAAGCTATGTACTATGAATGTACATCTCAATGATGCTAATAAAGATAAAGTTGTTTATTTGCTTGAGTCTCCTAATTTATGGCATGATAGATTAGGACATGCAAATTTCAAAATAATACGTCGTTTGGTAAAAATGGAGTTATTACCAAAAATATCATTCGATCATCACAAATGTGAGGTATGTGTTGAGGCAAAAATGACAAAACAACCATTCCATTCAGTGGAAAGGTCTTCAAAACCTCTTGACTTAATTCATATGGATCTATGTGATTTGAAACTTGTGCAAACGAGAGGAGGTAAAAATTACTTCATCACATTTATAGATGATTGCACAAGATTTTGCTATGTGTATCTTTTGAGAAGCAAGGATGAAGCCTTCGAAGCTTTCAAAAGTTACAAAAATGAAGTTGAAAATCAACTCAACACCAAAATAAAAATGATTCATAGTGATCGAGGAGGAGAATATGTTGCGCCTTTTGAAGAATTTTATCGTGAACATGGCATTATTCATCAAAAGACGGCACCTTACTCTCCACAATCTAATGGTGTTGCGGAACATTGAAAGAAATGATGAATGCTATGTTGATTAACTCAGGCTTATCACATAACATGTGGGGGGAAACTATTCTTTCGGCAAATAAGGTTCTAAATAAGTTACCCCAAAAGAAACAAGAAAAAAACTCCATATGAACTATAGGAAGGTAGGAAACCATCCTACAAATACACGAAAGTGTGGGGGTGCTTAGCAAAAGTTGAAGTACCAAAACCCAAGCAAATAAAGATAGGACCTAAAACTATTGATTGCATTTTCATTGGTTATGCAAACAATAGTAGTGCTTATCGATTCTTGGTACACAAGTCAGAAGTACCGGACATAAACGAATGAATGATCATAGAATCAAGGAATGTCATATTCTTTGAAACGATTTTTCCTAAGAAAGAAAAGAAGGACATAAGTTCTGTAAAGAGAACTTATGAAGAAATCTCGCCTATGGATGTTAATCGTAGTGTTGAGTCAACACGCGAACCTACACCAGAACAAAGGCGAAGCAAAAGAGCAAAAACTTCAAAATCATTTGGCCCTGATTTTGTAGTATATTCATTAGAAGATGAACCAAGGACTTTCAAAGAAGCTTTGTCTAGTCCTGATGCTGATCTATGGAGAGAAGCAATAAATAGCGAATTTGAATCAATCTTAAGTAATCACACTTGGAATATTGTAGATCTTCCTCCGGGAAATAAACCTTTGGGTTGCAAGTGGATTCTTATGAAGAAATTCAAAGCTGATGGGTCTATAGATAAGTACAAAGCTCGGCTTGTAGTCAAAGGCTATAGACAAAAGGAAGGGTATGACTATTTTGATACATACTCTCCCGTAACTCGAATTACATCCATTAGAACGCTAATAGCCATAGCGGCGTTGTATAATCTTGAAATACATCAAATGGATGTAAAGACGGTATTCCTAAATGGGGAACTTGAAGATGAAATATACATAGAACAACCCGAAGGGTTTGTGATCCCCGACCAAGAGAAGAAGGTGTGTAAACTTGTTAAATCCTTGTATGGACTTAAACAAGCACCTAAGCAATGGTACGAGAAATTTGACGAGGTAATGTTGTCAAATAAGTTCAAAATTAATGAATGTGACAAATATGTCTACATCAAAGGCAACCCAAACAACTTCGTCATCGTATGTTTATACGTTGATGACATGTTAATTATGGGAAGTAGTCATGATGTTATCATGAATACAAAGGAAATGTTGAAAAGAAATTTCGACATGAAAGATATGGGATTAGCGGACGTGATTCTAGGAATTAAAATTTCTAGAACATCGGAAGGAATAATCTTATCACAATCTCATTACATTGAGAAAGTGCTTAAGAAATTCAAAGCGTTCGATCTACCTCCGGCTAGGACACCCGTCGATTTAAGTCTACACTTGGCTAAAAATCGAGAAGAACCCGTATCGCAAGAAGATTATGCTAAGATCATTGGAAGCCTAATGTATATCACAAATTGTACAAGGCCTAACTTAGCATATTCTCTAAGTAAATTGAGTCGATTCACGAGTAATCCCGCAAAGGATGGACGGCTCTAACTAGAGTGTTGAGGTATTTAAAACATAACTACACGTTCGGATTACACTACTCACGATATCCAGCCGTGTTGGAGGGATATAGTGATGCGAATTGGATATCCGATACCAAAGACACCAAATCTACAAGTGGTTTTGTGTTTACCATTGGAGGCGGTGCCATAAGTTGGAAATCCTCTAAGCAAACATGTATTGCCCGATCCACTATGGAATCGGAGTTCATAGCCTTAGATAAGGCCGGTGAAGAAGTCGAATGGCTTAGAAACTTCTTAGAGGATATTCCATGTTGGGAAAAACATGTGCCTCCCGTCATGATACACTGTGATAGCATGGCTGCTATAGGGAGGGCAAAGAATAGTATGTATAACGGTAAGTCTCAACATATTCATCGTAGACACAATACCGTTAGGCAATTGATCACGACTGGCATAATATGCATTGACTATGTAAAGTCAAAAGACAATATAGCGGATCCGTTTACTAAAGGTATTAACCGTGATCAATTCTACAATGCAGTAAGGGGAATGGGATTAAAACCCGCGATAAATGGACGTTCATAAATGACACTCCACCATGAAGATTGGAGATCCCATGAACTTGGTTCAAGGAGAGAACATTTTGTGAAGGTTCAAGTCAAGTACTTGGAATCTACATAATCCATTCTTGCAGCTGCCCAAGTACGAACCTGTCGTGCGTGGTAAAGGGTAAACTTGTGGAAAGTTTTTAATGATTTCTATAGCCTTGTAAAAGGTGGAGTATGACAGGCTACTCTTTATAGAAGATCACCTATATAAGTGAGAAGTGAGGCCGCTTCTAAATAAATAACACTTATGAATCCAAGATATGGTCCAAGGCCAAAACAGACACAACGTGAGAACTGAAAGATATAAGATCTGTTGTCGTGTGTGTGTTATTGTCTTGATTTGCACAAAAGCTGACCGGTTCAAGACATCACGTTCATCGAGCAACGAGTAAATTCGAAACATTACACAAAGGAAGGTTCAAGGCTAACTACCACCTATCCTGATGCGATAACAGGTCGTCGGGACTTAGTATATGTTGCATATGCATTAATTTCATTCATGTGGGGGATTGTTGGAATTTTCCCAATAAATGCTCTAAATTAAATCCATAATTAAGTTATGGTAATTTCATTAATTAATAGAATTGATAATGGATTTGAAATATACATTTTATGTAGATGAATCTAGTGTATTTATTTGTCTAATTCCATAAATGAATGAATGAGAAATGAATGCTCAAAGTAAAACATTTGAATGTCGGAAATGTGTGGGAGAACATTTGTCCCACATTGGAAAAATAATAAAGAGTAGAGCCATTTATAAGGGATTTCCAAACACTAAGGAACAATCAAGTGTGTTCCTCTATGGTGTGCCTTATAGTGTACCATAGTTGACTTTTTAGTCAGCATTGATCGAACTCCTACGAGGATGGTGCGAAGCACCATCCGAGTCCGAGCACGTGCACATCGCACTTGTCGCAATGGGCGCTTTGTTAGCGCACTTTGCACTTCACACGTGCGCGTCGTCGCGAGGAGCCGTAAGGGCCTTTGATGTTTTGGACGCCAATGGTTCGGATTGGTGACGTGGCAGTCGAGGTGGCGGTGACATGGACAAACGGCGCGTGTTAAACTCGGGCGAGGCGTCGGCTCGCGTGTGCCTATTCGGCAACTGCTGATGTGGCGGGCTCCGAGCGCGCCACGTGTCGATACGTGCTGACGTGGCAGAACGAGGCGCTGCCACGTGGCAGCGTGTGAACCAATGCACCTCTTGGCATGCGAACCGACGCACCACTTTGGTCTCCTTCATGGTTGAACCAAGGTGTCTCCTTGGTTCGCACCATTTGGTGCGGTCGCGTCCCTTCGGTCGCACCACTTGAAAACTATAAATAGAGCCCCCCTCATTTGGAATTTATTCATTCGATTTTCAAAGCAAATCATCTCATACATATTAGTATAGTTTTGTATACTCTAGTCCCGAGTATCAAGTAAGTTCGCCGGTATTACGACATTCTAGTACAAGGACTCGTAATCGTTTCAACCGTTATATCTTGGAGACAATTGCTATCGAACCGCGTGTACTGTGCGGAGCAATTTTATCTTGCGGAGAGAGAATTAAATTCTCACCTCGGTTGTTACTAAGTTGTTACTCTGCCGATTCGCATTCTACACACCCGAGATAACACTCTTATGGCCCCGCCATGGAAGGCTTTGCTGCTCGGCTCTCGCCTTCCGAGGTTGAGGTTTTGAAGAGGTCCCGTTACGTCGTTGCCGTGAGGCCCGACTGGAAGCTCGAGATTCACACTACTTATTCTTATAGGTTCTTAGGGCTGAGTCCCACGGAGAAAGATGGTGCGTGGATCAAGTCTGACTTCACTTACAAGGTTCTTAGGGCTCGATCGTCGGCATCCTCGACACCGGCGTCTGGCCTGAGAGCCCGAGCTTCGATGCAAAATCATACTTCGCAAAAACCTAAGAGAGAGAAGGACAGAAAAGTGTTGATAGTGGTGGGATCAGTGATTTTAGGAAGCTCAGTTTTGGCCAACCTCTTCTTCGCCATAGCAGCTTTCTTCCCCAGAAATAGAATGAAGCTTCCTGTACACAACAACTCAAACCTAAGATGATTCACTTACAAAGAGCTGGCCCAGGCCACTAATGGATTCAAACAAGAATTAGAAAGGGACGCTTTCTGAACTGTCTACAAAGGCACTATCGTCATCTCCGACGACTCGAGAACAACCACAGCCGTCGCGGTGAAGAAGCTCGAGAGGCAGGCCAAGATTCCGGCGACAAGGAATTCACGACAAAGGTGGAAGTGATCAGCCGGATCTACCACCGGAACGTGGTCTGGCTCCTCCGATTCTACAACGAGGGGCCTAATCGTCTCCTCGTGTACGAGCACATGGCCAAAGGCAATCTAGCCACCTTCCTCTTCGACTCCGATCCAAAGCCTAGCTTGAGGCAGAGGACTCGGATCGCGGTGGGGATCACAAGGGGGCTAGCGTACTTACACGAAGAATGCAGCACCCAGATCATCCACTGCGACATCAAGTCTCACAACATTCTTCTGGACAAGTACTACACTCCTAGGATTTCGGATTTCCGGCTGGCAAAGCTCTTGATGCTGGAGCAGAGCAAGACCTTGACGAACATACGGGGAATGAAAGGGTACATTTCCCCAGAATGGTTCAAGAACACGAATATAACTGCAAAGGTGGATGTGTACAGCTTCGGAGTTGTGCTGCTGGAGATCGTCGCGTGCAGGAAGAACGTGGAATCGGGGAGCGATGAGAGGCCCATCCTGAGCGAGTGGGCTTGGGAGTGCTATGTGGAAGGGAAGGTGGAGGCCTTGGTGGAAGGGGACGAGGAAGCGTTGAGCGACGGAGGAATGGTGGAGAGGTTGGTGAAGGAGGGGATTTGGTGCGTTGGGGAAGATCCGGATTTGAGGCCAAGCATGAGAAGAATATGTGAGATGCTTCAAGGGACTGTGGAGATTGGGGTTCCGCCATTGGAATCCTCTTTCACCTACATCTCTACACACCTTTAGCTTCTCCTAATCACTACGTATGTTTACTTTTAGATGATAATAGATTTATAGAAATGTTTATGATATACATGTAGTAGTTCTATTGAATCACAACGTCAGTTACCCAATGAATTCTCGAAAAATGGTTCGATGTAACGAGTCTCCATTCTTTATTGTCATTACTCCCCTCCCGTTAACAAAAAATGCGATGCGGCACCACGGAAGGTCATTATTAGTCATATAATCATCACAAACCCAATAATTGTAATTAATTTTTTAATCCTAACTTACTAATTAACCATAATCTACTAATTAAAATTTTATATGGTTAATTGCTTAACAAATAACGGGATTTGGATCCTCTATTGCCTAACGGGGTGACATTCTTTATTGCACCGTTAGATGATTGACACGTGTCCACAATATTTTCAAAACCACTCATTTTTCATTATGAATTTTTTTAATTATTGTCGGTTTTGCAAATATTGTGGACATGTGTCAATCATCTAACGATGCGCAATAGAGGATGTCACACCGTTGGGCAATAGAGGATTCGAATCCCAAATAACGAGCTTATAGAAATTTGTGCCACAAGAGCATATCGCATTTTTCGTGAACAAAGGACGTACTATAAGTCTATAATACTACTTGGTACACCTTAGTTGGAATAGAGAAAACTATTTTGCCTACATATCTATATACTTCAGCTGATAAACTTCCTATACGTAAGATGTGATGTGAGTTAGTAGCTGGAAAGAATGAATGCTAATTATGCTGGGTCGTTTTCTTCTTTTTCCAACGAGACACAATTAAAATTAATGAACAATTGGGATATTTGGAGGAGACTTGAGTTGACCTTAAAAGTCATCACAATTAGTTAAGAGTTGAGATAGACATTTGGGAACAATTATTAGTATTAGTTATACAAATGAGTTTTGCAATATGATGGAGTATTTATATATGCGTGTTGCACTTCCTATGAAATGAAACATGTATTGTTTTAGCCTTGGCACGAGAAATTCTATTAGACATGTAAGTGCACTAAGTTTAACCCAACACATTTAAGCCACGCCAATTAGTTTTTTAAATCAATTCTTTAAGTTTTAATTCTATTTTTCTCTAAGTGAGAAACGCGTAAACTCTCTCCTAACGCCGTAGATTCTATGACTCTACATCTTCTTCATTCAAATTTCTTCTGCCATTATTCGAGAAGTAATACTCACCACATATCAGTCTCTTTTGTTTTGTTTTGTTTTTTTATCTTTGCTACTATTTGATGCTTCCGTCTGAGAAGAATACAAGGTACTTTGCTTGAGAAGAATTTGTATACTTTTTCTATTGAGGCAGATGAATTCGCTTGAAAAACTATACTACAAGGTTAATTTTTCGATTGAAAGTCTCCTTTGTTTCATTTCCAATATTATTGTCGTAATGGTTTCATTTCATTAGCACTGTTTTGCTGAACTATTCTTCGAAACAATGTGCATGGAAGCTATTTATGAAAATGCCGAAAAGAAATTAAGTATCAGCTACTTATCCTCCCCTTTCCTTGTCAAGCTTAGAACATATCGATCAATGGCTCTTTCACGCTCACGGAAACATAAAACTCGAGCACGTGGCGATCACCTAACAACGACTTTGCCTTCGGTTTCCAACAGCTCCAATCCAACCCCAACCTCTTCGTCCTCTCCATATGGTTCGACAAAATCCCAACTGACAGAACCATAGTCCGGTACGAAACAAGCAGCTACCCCGTGTGGCCGTGCCACGTGGCTCCATGCTATAGCTCGATGCGAGAGGCGGCCTCCTCCTCCGCGACCCTCGGGGCTTCCCTCTCTACACTACCACCGCCGTCACCGGCAATCTCGCTGGTTCAGTATCTCAGACATTCATGCAAGACGACGGAAATTTCGTCCTCACCACCACGAATTCTTTCTGCATTATTTCCTTTTGCATCCAATAGAAAAATTGCTATATTATAATAAATCATAATACAAATTTACAACTAAAAATTGAAAATTTTAAAAATAATACACCCTAGTTTTGGATTTATCAATCATATTTTTAACTCGCAGAATTAAAATTAAATGCTAAAACATAAGTATAAAGCCTAATTGAATGAGTGAACTCTAAAAATAATTATAAAATTAATCTAAATCATAATAAATCAAAATTATTGAAAAAAAAATACGTATAACTAATAAGAATATATTCATATTTAGGACATGGTTCGTATATAGAATTTGGGACGTTATGTGATAGATTTGAAGTAGGGATGACAATTTTACCCGCGTACCCGCGGGTTTATATATCCCTGCCCCGATAAATAAACTTAATATATATAAATTTTTAATAAGTTTAGTATTTAATTATTATTTTTTAATAAATATATTAAATAATTTATCATTCTTTTATTTATTTATTTATTACTAGTATAATTTTAGTTTTTAATTAAATTTTTTAATAAAAAAAAAAATTATTCTAAAAATCATTTTTTTAATAAAAAATAAATTGAGTGTGTACCCATCCCGATCGGATATGGGGATGGGAAAACAATACCCGACCCCGTCCCGACCCGTTTACATCCCTAATTTGGAGGCAAAGCGTATGGTTCTTCTAAATTTGTCATAATACAATCTTGAATATTAGTATAAACATCCAGAACGTTCATGGTAGAAAATGAGAAAGGGCGTAGCAAGTCTTTGAATTTGTTTAATTTTGGCCCATAAAATAAAGGGTGAACTTTATAAATACCCAAAAAGGATAAGTATATTAGTTTTATACCCACCACTTTAATTATATAAGTTTCATACTCAAAATGCCTTAAAAGGACCACCATACCCCTTTTCTAAAATAAAGCACTATTTTCAAGTATTTGTTAAACATATGTTTAATTCTTCATGTAAATAATAACAGGCCCATCACACTTCCGTAATTAAATTAATGCATACCAACTTCCTACCTCGAACTGCTACAGGATCTCTTTCGCCAGAGGTTTTATGGATTGCGTCCAACCACCAGGAGCACCTTATGGTTCTCTGTCGAATTCCTTCCTAAGCTTCTGATCCACCTCGCCTTCGTCTTAATTATCAATCCGAGCAACGCTCCAGGAATTGTGATAATGGCTCAGAACACTGAGCAAAAGACTCATTGCGGGCTTAATTTGTTGGTAAATAAAAATTTAAAATACGAAGGTAATGAGCAAAAGCCCGAACTTTTATTAGGGAATTATAAAATATTTATTACATAAGTTTATCTCCTTTTGGGAGGAGACAGACTTGTTTAGCTACCTATGGTAGCGGAATGGAAAACACACATGCACAAAAAAAACTGAAACTATTACAAAGCTAATGTTGAAGAAAGCTAAGAAAATGATCGATGATCTTTGCTTCCTTCGCTCGTCTTTATTTATAGAGGCTGAAGACCTCTTCATCTTGAATTATTGCATCGGATGCTTTCTATCGACGCCAGCTCGCATGGGTCCTCCTTCTTCCATTATCACCGAAAGTGGCAATAATTGAGGGCGGCTTATGGAGTTTGGGGTCCTCCATTTTTGAATTCTACCGCACGAAGATGGTGACCTGTCTTTTCTTGAGTAAAGATTCCCAAGATTTCTTTTCTTTTTCACGGTTTAAAATATTTTCGAACCGTGAGACATTTCTTTTCACGGTCTTATTATGACCGTATAAACTTTTCTTTCACGGTTTAATATTGTTTTTGAACCGTGTCTCTCTCCTCATCCTTGTCATTTTCTTTTTGGATGAGATTCCTCCATTGTAGAGTCACATGACTCTACCCTCTTGTGTCGGCCACCTAATTTTTTCTTGGGGCCCTGGGCATCCTTCCTTTCGGTGGCTCCCTTGATTCTTTCTGTTCTTGGGCTCGAGCTCGTCCTGCTCTTGGCATGAACTTCTTGCCGAACTCAAGCTCTTTCTGACTTGGGCATGCTGGACAAATGTGGTTAATCCAGTTCCCATAGTGCGCCATGTTACAATACTTGCGATGAGTTTCCTTGCTCGTCACAAGTTTGTTTTCCCAAAGCAGATTCTTCTTTCTCTCTAAAGCCTCTTCTGCAAATCTCATGGTTTTCCCTGTCATTGTGTTTAATAAGAATGATCCGTTCACTGAGTTCTGGAAGAACTTGAACTGATACTTGACTTTGTCCATCTCCGTGAGACAGACCCATAAACCGCAAGCCCTACGGGTTGAGATTTCATCCTCGGTAATTGTGAAGACGAGTGGTACTTCTCCACTTGGAACCTTGATGTTGTATCGGCTCCTTTCATCGGTTCGCCTGAGCCTTATATAATGGAAGGCTTCATGGTTCCCCATTCCCACTAGTTCTGGTGCTGCACTAATGAAGTAAAGCTCCAAAACATCCCCTCGGCTAAGCTAGTCATTGTTAGACCAAGAATCGTAAACAGCTTCTTGAATCCATTTGGGTAGATTCTTGATTTCTGTAAACGATGGAGAGACCGTATAAACTGAGGCAAGTGCCCTAAATTCATACCATTCCTTGACTTCTTGTGGATGAACTCCTGGCATCATCCACACTCAGGGGTACTTTCCTGAGACATCAACCAAGGTTTTGTTTGGGTTGATCCCTCGTCTTGTCATCAACTTCTCCCAGCTAGCCTGATAAGCCTGCCAAAAAGGAGAAACTTGAATAATATTGTCAGTATTAATCTTAGAAATGCCTTTCAATGGCCTAAGATTAATCTCTCGCTCTTTAACCCTGGAGGTGCCGGGTTGAAATGATGCCTCAGGATTTGACTCATGAGTATCATCTTTTCCTTGGGCCGATAGTATTGATACTACCAACTTAGGACTCATGCTAGAGGTATTTGAATCCTCTGCTACCGTTATAGGGGCCGGCAACCGAATCGCTTCTTTTTCTGGGGTAACCGGAGTCACCCTAGAAGCCCGAAGGAGTGGCTCTTGTATTGCATTCCAGCACTTAGTCTGTGCCAGCCTGCAGTCTTGTATTCTGTTTAAGACTTTCGTCTTGTCAACAGATTGTATTTTTCCAGCTTGTTCAGCTTTCAAAACACACTCGTCCCATTCCCTCTGAAGCATCTCAAGGTCTTCCCTGAGATGTCTCATGGCATTGTTGATAGAGCTAACTTCATTTGGCTCCATCTCTTGTTAAGAAATCTGCAAGAACATTTTCGTGAGATTTCACAATGACAATATCAAAAATAAAATATTGACATTCAGCTTGCCATCTAAGTAATCTAGCCTTTTCAGGTTTCTATTCAATCTTGTTTTTTAAGAAAGCTTTAACCTGGGTGTTATCTACTTTCAAAACAAATTTCTTTGCAAGAAGAAAGAGAGGCCATTTTTTGAAAGCCTTTCGAACTGCAAAGAATTCTTTCTCGTTAATGTGCCATCGAATAGCCTCATTTTCCTGAAACAAACCACTACAATATCTGCAGGGTTCTTCTCCATTGGGAGTAATCTTTGTAAGCACTGCTGCCCACCAATGATCACTTGCATCCGTGTACAAGACAAGATCGTCTTCGTTTTGTGGTATAGAGAGTTTTGGGAGGTTCTCACAAACCGCCTTTAGATCTCTCATTGCTTTACAATGTTCCTCTGTCCAAATGAATGGAACATCTTTCTTCAGTAAAGGGCTGAAAACCTTTCTGTATTTTGCAAGATTCTTGATGAATGCTCCTGCAAAATTAACAACTCCTAGAAAACTCTGAAGTTGTTTTTTCTCCTTTAGGTCCTCAGAGAAATTCTTGACCTTTTGAACAATATGGTCCTGTAGAATAATCCCTGATTCATCTATCTCGATTCCCAGAAATTCCATTTTCCGGGTTGCAATGACTGTCTTCTTCTCTGAAAGCACCAGTCCTGCCTTATAGCAAACATCTGCAAAAATCTCGAGATGTTTAACGTGTTCATTTATATCTTTTGATGTTATAAGAATATCATCAATATAAACAAACATAAAAGAAAAATAATCTTTGAAAAGATTATCCATCTTTCTCTGGAAAATCTGAGGTGCGTTAGCTAACCCCATTGGCATCACGTTCCAAACATAATGACCCTGCGGAGTAAAGAAGGCTATAAACTTCTTACTACTTTCCTCCATGCGAATCTGGTAATACCCTGACTTGCAATCAAACTTGGAGAAAACCTTAGCATTTCTAATGCAGTTAATAAGGTGTTCTCTACTTGGAATGAAATAACCATCAAACTCTAAAATGTCATTAATACCTTTATAATTAATAACGAGTCTGGGTTTATTTCTTTTGATCTCACCATGGTTTCTTACCAAGAAGCCCGGGCTGCTATATGGCGAGTTACCTGGTTCGATTAACTTCATATGAAGGTGTTCCTTGATAATCTCTTTCATATCCTGTTGATCTCTGAGATTCATCAGGATTGGTCTAAATCTAACGAACTCATTCTTCTTGTCTGGCTTCGCCTTTAAGGTTGCTCTGAGTTGGTTTTTTTTCCCACCATGCCAAAGGATTCTCATTGTAACACCTTACAATTTTCCTTTTGACATCTTCTAATAACACCTGTGTATCATTTTCAATATCTTTAGGAATTAAAGATACCTTTAGGAGTTGAATTTCAGCTTCGTTATCTTCAAACTCACTGTCTATCAACTCTCCTTTGATCCTGTAGTTCAATAAAGCTTCATTGAAACCTTCTCCGATCTTGCATCTTTGGGTTTCGAAGTTGTCCTTCATCACCACGCTTGCTGCGAAAGACTATTGGCATTTGCCTGTTGAATGCCCCTTTTAGCCTTTGAACAATGATTTTGTGATCACATTGGGTTGTGAACACTAATCTTTGTCTCTCATTATCCTGCATATATCTTTTGAACATTTGCAAGAAATTGTTTCCTAACAGGATATCAGCTCCTGTATCATGAAAATAAATTGGTGAAGTTTTAACCTTATACCAAGGTGTCTGGCCTGCTCCTCCAATTAGTACTTCCACCATCTTGACTCCCTTCGTTAGGATCAAGATTTTCTTGGAAAAATCTCTTCCTGCAATCCGAGGTAGATCTTCTTCGACCTCTGTTGGAAAGATTCTTCATTTCGCCGTGCATATTCCTACTCCGGAATCAATATAAGCAGCAAAATATTCTGCCTTATATTTCTCGTATAACATTCCAATAGGAATGTATATTGAGAATGGACTAGTCATTAGATCAATATTTTTCTTTCATTGATCGTGACTTCCATTCCCTCCTCTTTTTTGGCTCCATGGTTTGAATTTCTCAAGGAAATCCAAACCTAAGATGAGGATATTCCCCTCTCTTCCTGCTCGCCCTTTGATCTTGACCATATGTCCTCCAATTTCAATCATTCATTTATAATGATGGACTTCCGGTTGCTCGAGATAATACAAGACATTGCAAGGGAAATTGGTTTCCCATCTTGTAATATCGAATCTGACAGTTACTCCTCTCCATCCTTCCGGACATTTGATGGTAATATCTGTCTTCTTGGGACTCGGAGTAGGTAAAAAACTCTGAGCCTCTTGACTCTGCTGAATGAGAATTCTTCCCATTAGTTGAGAAGTAATCCTATCTCCTTGGAATGACAATCTTCCTGATTGTATTCTAAGACTTTGATCATGGGTTATGACCGTCCTATCTTGAATTTGCATATTCACATTTCTCAAACGTGGAAACTCCATTCTATCGGGACAAATTGCCGTTGTCACCTTCTTGAAGATATCTGGTATCTCAATGAACTGCTTTCCAAGGAATAACTCAGTATGATGTGAGTTAGAAAGTGCATATGATACCTGATATGTGATGGAATAAGGTCTATTCCCTTCTTCCACCAGTTCTTTCCTCTTGAAGTCCTGATAGAGTGTCAGGGCTCTGCTGAAGTTGGTGTCGTTAAGATTGTATGCAATCTTAGGATATATAATCCCCACCACTTGTCCAGCACACAAATTTCCCGCAATGGTTCCCATTACGGAATCCTTGAGATTTCTGACTCGTTTGTCATAAATTGCGATGTCAATTGGAGAATCAACACCAGCGAAAAGGGCAGATTTGAGTACAAGTTGGATTGCTCCAATATGTATCCAACTCATCTTTTCTGCAATCTCCGGCTTCATCTTTTCAAGATCCTCCTGGATATCACTTGCTGGAATCAATTGCATCTCAACTTGATTTCCTGTGAGCTCGATTGGAAGTGACATCTCTCTTCTCGTAATACCATATACTATATGGTGCTTCCGAGTCTTGAGACTGAAGTTCCTCAAGGCATAATCGATATTCCCTGCTGTAAAGCCTTGATACTTCTGTATATTAAGGCTTTTCTTCATGATCTTATCGATCTGGCTTTCTGAAATCATCGTCCGGCTTGAAAAGCCCGTTCGATTTTCACTTTCCTGATGATGCACCTCTGGTTCAGTCTGATTCTGAATCGGTTGGTCCATCTCCTTCACTAGTAAGGATTTCCTCCTGTTCGTAAATGCTCTCATCTGAGGCAATATCCTCAAATTGGTAGACTTGTAGGAGATCTTGGAAGTAGATCGCGTCTTCGATATCTGGGGTTGACTCGAACCTTCTCATCATCCTATTTTCTGGGCAATTTGTAGAGATATGCCCAGCTGCGCCGCACGTCCAACAGTTGCAATCTTTAAAACTTTCATTAGCTCTGGTATGAGCTTTTCGGAAAGTTTTCCTTGCTGGTGTTCTCTCTTGAGGTCTACTTGAGCTTGCACCTCTGGATTGAAGCCTGTTTCTTGATGGACCGCTTCGCTATCCATACTTGTATGATCTAGCCTTTTGTCTAGACCACATCGTTCTTGGTTTCCAAGATCTTTTCTTTTTAGAATAGGGCTGATACCTATTCTTCCTGCTTTTCTTGTAAATAGCAGGATCCTCTCCAATGACCGTTGAGAGATCATTGTCCTCACAATTAAGGGGGGCCGCCTTGTTGATCCTCCTTAATTTTTTGATATTCTTTTGTGCAGTAGCTTGCTGACACCATTCTACCAGTTTGTTGTGCACAAAGGACATCCTCTTTCCGACTCCATCGTAATTACCTGGTACGTAATCACGAACGAACATTTCTCTCCATGGATTTGGAAATTTTAAAAAGAAAATTTCCTTTGCGAAGCTATCATCAGTCTTTGATTGATGTTGATAGACTGTGAAAAGCTGCAAGAACTTGTTGAGTGATTCCTGATCTAAGACAGTGAGTCTTAGATTGAGAAGAGCCATTTTGAATTTCTTCTTCTTCTCTTCATCATAAGTTCTGAAATAACCAACCCCCAAAAAAGGATTCTTTAGGAGATTGGACATATTCTTCACTTTGTCAGCAAAGTGCTCACAATTAAAACACTCATTTTTGACCTCTATGGATAGGCCATCATCCCACGCTGTCTTGACGACTCCGGCAAGACTTAATTCGAGGAACTTAACATATCCATCTGTGTCCATGTCGAGGGTAGATCCTGCCACCCTCATCGCTGTCTCCCATTCTTGGAAAGCCTTCTCTCTATCTTTGAAGTTGATTTCATCGATATTGAGCGTGACTCCATATGGATGAATGGGTTCCAAGGTTGATCTTGCCGAAGGAGTATTTTGTTTCCACTTCGTCCTCCGTTTGTGATTAACCTTGAATTGGTCTTCCGCAATTCCTTCAATTCTTTGATGGAATCTGAATCCAGCCTCAAAGTCATGAGCATTTCCTGTAGGTTGTGGGATTTCACCACCTCCTGATGTCTCTCATTCATGCTTGGCCATCTTGAGATCCACCACCTTCATGTTAGCAAAAGATTCTGCTAACTCTTGTAGATCTTCTAGTCCGATCCTCTCGAGGTTATTCATCTTTTTTACCTCGGACCGTACCAGTAATTAGATCCAATCTAGGGTCGCGTTTCTCGCCTTCCTTGACTGGTAGCGGGTATCTTTTTGGTTCATCCCAAAAGAAACCCCTCTTGGCTCGACTGGAACTTGGATGCGTCTCCAGTTTCTCAACTCGTTTTTTTGAATATCCTTTAGAATGTCAAGAATGACATCCTGTTTGCTGGATATTTCGTCCACCTTTTGAGGTACTCCATATAGGCTGTTGCCGTAATTTTGCACCGCTTCTGGATTTCCCGTAAATCCATAGAGATTTTAGCCGGATCTGGCGTGATCTCTACGAAATTAGGGCCAACATTCTGTCTTGATAGGGCCATCAGCTGTGATCCTGATGGGCCGTCCTCATCAGATGCCTTAGCTTCCCCTCAAGATAAGCGTTTATCATGAGGCGATCTAAGTAGAACTTGATCGTCCACTCGCAGGCACGGATCTCTCTTGGGTGCCTGTTTTCTCGAATCGCTGCTTCGAGGCGTTCTTGTCTTACTCGTAGTAGAGCAAGGTCACTTGTTTTGTTCCTCTCCATAATTTGGAGATATGAACTGTAATACTCGCAACTCAAACAATAGTCTGGTTCCATTTTAACTTGAAGTCTCCTCCGTTAGGCAATAAACACTATATAATAAATAAATATAATTCTCAAATAAACCTAGGGCTCTGATACCATTTTAGAAGCACGGGATTACATCGCCAAAACATAGGATTTTAATCCACTTTTAAACAATTAGGATAACAAATATAGCTTGAAAATTAAAGAATTACTAATCAATAGCAATTCTTGGTGTGCTCTTAGCAATTCATTAAGGATATGTTTGTCTTTTCATTGAGTTTTGGGTATAAAACTTATATTGTTAAAGTGTAGGGTATAAAACTACTATACTATTTTGTTTTGGGTATATATATACATTCACACTAAAATAAAAGTAAGTTCACTTTTTCATAACTATTCGCAACTTTATTTTTATTTTTTTCATTCAAGAAATGAAAAAAAAAAATATTCTCGATTTCTCGAATATGTTTATAAAAAAATGATGAAAATTTTAAATTCGAGTAGTCACTCATATTAGAAAATTTATTTGAACACGATTGAACTTAAATAAGCTTGTTCGTTCACATCAGATCCTCTATTTGCATTAACTATACCAATTATGCATCAAAATCGATTTTTCTTTATTTTTTTAATTTATTGATATTATGATTCAATTTAACTCGACACTAATTGAATAGGTTTTACCCAATCCAATTAGAATTTATTATTTCGTATTCAATTTTAATTTTATTAGTTAAAAATAAATAAATGATAAAAATAGTTATATATCCTAATTGAATTAATGAAATTAAGTCGATTTTGATATACTCCCTTCGTCCCCCATTTTTTGGCACTTTTGTTTCGGCACGAGTTTTCATGGCTGTACGAGATGAGTTTTAAAATGAACTTTTGAATTATTTTTTCTTTTATAGTATCCCGTAAAAGAAAAATAATTCAAAAATTTATTTTAAAACTCATCCTGTAAAAGCGTAGAAATGTGTGCCGAAACAAAAGTGTCAAGAAATAGGAGACGGATGGAGTACCATAATCCATACAGAGGACACGATCCGTGAATTTCCCCTGGTAAACTTACTACGGGTAAGTTTCGTTAGATGTGATGCGCAACCAATTAAAATTAATGAAGTTAGGATATTTGGAGGAGACTTGAGTTGACCTTAAAAGTCATCACAATAAGTTAGTTAGGAGTTGAGATAGACATTTGGGAGCAATTATTATTAATAAATTAGAGTAATGATCTCATATCCACCGTAGACATATTTGATATATTTACGATTGAAGTGGCAGCATTGTATTTAAGGAAAAAAAAATTAATTAGTATACTTTATAAATACACGTCCTACAAAAAATAATTAAACCTTAACAAAAATAACTAAATCCTAAAAAAAAAAATTATTGACGTGGCAGTGACACATCAACTGTGAGCACATTAAGTATGCTTACGGAGGGTGGGGGAGCATTTCTATACTAATACAAATGAGTCTTGCAAGACATATAATATTTATACAAAATGAAACATGTATTGTTTTAGCAGAAACACTGTACTACTTACTGTGGATACACTTTAATATGCTTACTGTTGATGTGGCAATGTCACGTCGTAATTTTTTACCATTTATGCATACTTAGATATATATTTAAATTAATTTCTTTATTCATAATATTGACACATTATTCGTAGACACATTAAGTATGCTCACGATGAATATTGTAACTCATTGTTTTAGACCTGGCACTAGTATAATTCTTACAACATTTTGGTAGCTATTTTCCATAAGTTTTATGATTTGTAGCCATGACATTTCTGTATATGTATGTTACTATGTCTGCATCTAAAATTTGGAAAAAAAAAAAAAAAGATATTCAAGTTTTTCAATATTTGATCGCATATATATAAACATTTGATATTCCTCCAGTGGCTATGGCTATGGCCATGGCAATGGCTTTTCCATCATCTATCTTCCTACTACTGCTTCTCTTTCCAATTTTCGCTTCTTCTCAAAACACACCCGTTTTAACCTCTATCACAGCTGCCCAAAGCTCGAATCCATGGCGGTCTTACCCCAACGGCGACTTCGCCTTCGGCTTTCAACAGCTCCAACCCAACACCGATCAATTCATACTCTCTATATGGTTCGACAAAATCCCCTCCAAAACCATCGTCTGGTACGAAAGAACCAGCTATCCCGTGCCGCTTGGCTCCACGCTGCACCTCAACACCTCCTACGGCCTCCTCCTCAGGGATCCTCAAGGCAACCGTCTCTACAGTACTTACACCGCCGACGGCGGCGGCGTCGCTTATGCCTCCATGAATGATACCGGAAACTTGGTGATTTTCGGCAACGATTCCTCCGTCTTGTGGGAGAGCTTTAGGCATCCCACCGACACTATTCTTCCCACTCAGACTCTCGAGATCAGCAACGCCCTCAGCTCGCGGCGAACGGACACCGATTTTTCTGTGGGGAGATTCTATGCTTTCATCACTAATTCTGGAAACTTCGTCTTCAACACCAAGAGCGTCCCCTCCAATTACGACTACGACAACGACCATGAGTACTACAGCAGCTCCACTTCTTCCGATGACGCCTCCGACGGCGGCGTCCGCGTGGCGTTCCGCGGCGGGGCTTTGATTTCTGTGGTGAGGAGAAGTGGGGCGGAGCAGATCATCAGCCCTCGTTCCGTTCCCTCGCCTTCCGACAATTACTACAGGGCGACTCTCGAATTCAACGGAGTTTTCAAGCTCTACTACCATCCGAAGAGCCCCGGCGACAATCCGACGTGGCAGGTTGCAGGTCTTGGCCTGATAATATCTGTGTGCGGATCCTAGGATGGAAGGGCAGTGGGGCCTGCGGGTATAACAGCGTT
This sequence comes from Mentha longifolia, assembly GCA_001642375.2. NCBI lineage: Eukaryota > Viridiplantae > Streptophyta > Magnoliopsida > Lamiales > Lamiaceae > Mentha > Mentha longifolia. Next base: position 39,827,047 of record CM038113.1, on the reverse strand, counting down.
TGCAGAATTGAGAATCAGAGGCCGGTTTGCGAATGCCCTGAAGGATTCTCGCTGTCTGACCCCACCAATCCCTCCGGCGACTGTCGGCCTAACTCCTTCCAGAGCTGCATCTCCGGCGAAAATGGAGACGAATACGAGCTGGAGGTGATAACCGATAAGGATTGGCCTCTTAACGACTACCAACAGATAAATCCTAGCAGTGAGGATCAGTGCCGGAGCTCTTGCCTGAACGATTGTCTCTGCGGCGTCGCCATTTACAGAAGCAATAGCTGCTGGAAGAAGAAGCTCCCCCTCTCCAATGGCAGAGTCGACCTCGCCCTCGGCGTCAAGGCATTTCTCAAGTTGAGGAAGAGCGATCTTCCTCTGCTTAATTGATCACCACTTTTCGTAGCAATGCAATAATATCGAAATATGTATATTTCGAGTCGAACCACAAGGATTGTTTAACGAGAGCATTTTAATTAGTGAAACGTGAACATCTAAACACTATTCAAGCTCCATATTTAAGTGATTTGTTTTGGTTTTCTATATTTTAACAATTAACTAAAATAACAAGATGAAAATTCAAATATAAAATGCAACAAGCCAGCAATGATCAAATATGAGATCATCCAATAATAGAAAGCAACCAAGAATCGAGAATACAAGAAATATAAGAAATACGAATCAACATCAATCACATTTAACTTGAAACACGTCTCCAAAAGATTAGAAAATAAACACAAAATAGGTGTTTATCATTAATCCAACTCACCCAAATCCAAATCCTGCGAGAACTGATCGTGATCGTCGGCAAACATTTATAATTATAATATCAGTGCTTTTAGGCAGCTCAGCCTTCATCAACTTCTTATTCATCACTGCAGCTTGCCTTCTTCTCTTCCTCGTTTACAAGAAAAAGTCGTCGCCTTTAAATCCAGTTCAAGACTCGAATCTACGGTGCTTTACTTATAAGGAACTGGTGCAGGCTACTAATGGATTCAAGGAAGAGCTAGGCAGGGGCGCCTTCGGAATCGTCTACAAAGGGACACTGGCAGCGAGTTCTGAAACCAGAATCGCGGTGAAGGGGCTAGATAGAGTGTTTCAAGATTCTGAGAAATAATTCGAGACAGAAGTGTATTCGATTGGACGAACTCACCACAAGAATTTGGTGGGACTGATCGGATTCTGCAACGAAGGGCCTCACCGCCTGCTCGTCTACGAGTACATGAGCAACGGGACACTAGCATCGTTCCTTTTCGGAGATCTGAAACCGAGCTGGAGGCAGAGGGCTCGAATGGCGGTGGGGATTGCCAAGGGACTTGCCTACTTGCATGAAGAATGCAGCACTCAGATCATCCATTGTGATATAAAGCCTCAGAACATTCTTCTGGACGAGTACTACACTCCTAGGATTTCGGATTTTGGATTGGCAAAGCTCTTGACGATGAACCAGAGCAAGACTCTGACCAACATCTGGGGCACGAAGGGCTACATGGCTCCGGAGTGGTTCAGGAACACGCAGATATCGGCCAAGGTTGATGTCTATAGCTTCGGAGTGGTGCTGCTAGAGATCGTGTCGTGTAGGAGAATGCTCGAGGATATGGAAGAAGTTGAAAACCCGATCCTTACGGACTGGGCATGGGACTGCTTGGCGGAGAGAAAGTTGGATGCATTGGTGGAGAAGGATGAGGAGGCCTTGAAAGATAGAGAAATGGTGGAAAGGTTTATTAAGGTAGGGCTATGGTGTGTTGAAGAAGATGAAGGTCTTAGGCCAACCATGATTAAAGCATGTCAAATGCTTGAAGGTGTTGTCCAAGTTCCAGAGCCTTCCCTTCCTTCCTCTTTCTCTTATGTTGTTTGAGATTTGAGATACTTGCACTAGTTTCTTTAGGAGATTGATTATGTTTTCTACTGAATTTTCCCATCATGTATTGTTCATATTCCCAATTAAGTATATTATTGACTACTAAGTTCATGATTTGTGCTCCCTCCACCACCAAATTCTACGGCTTTACTGAATTTACTTGATTATCATTTTAAAGAGTGACATAATTGTGGGAAATTTGACAAAGGATGAGGAGGCATTGAAAGATAGAGAAATGGTGGAGATATTTATAAAGGTAGGGCTATGGTGTGTTGAAGAAGATGATGGTCTTAGGCCAACCATGATCAAAGCATGTCAAATGCTTGAAGGTGTAGTACAAGTTCCAGAGCCCTCGATTCCTTCCTCTTTCACATCTTGAGTGAATCAAGATCAATTTCTGGGGATGTTAGTTGAATAAGCAATTTGTGATAAAACCGAGTCGTCTCTGTAAATTAAATTTAAAATATAAATATAAATAAAAATAAAAAATTCCTGAAATTTCTTCTCCATACTGCCATACGACCTCAAAAATCTTTTGTTCAACCTCAAAAATAGCTAGAAAGTTCCGATTTATATTTATAACTTTTTCAAAACAAGATCATTATTGAGGAAATAGGCAAAAATAGTCACTTTTTAGATAGCAAAGATAAATAATACTCCCTCCATCTCGCCGAATTCGTCATGTTTCTTGTTTTTTTTGGCACGCTTTTCCACGCTTCTCGATGATGGTAGTATCCCGTAAAAAAAAGAATTCTTCAAAAATCCATTTTAAAACCCATCATCGAGAAGCGTGAAAAAACGTGCCAAAAAAGACAAAAAAGAAACAGGACGAATTCGGCGAGACGGAGGGAGTAGTAAAGAGTGGTGAGCTATGAGATATGGAATTTGAAGGCTGTCAGCTTGTTAGACTTATCGTACAACAAGTTGTCAGGTTCTATTCCCAAATCAATTGGCAGCTGCCTGTCTCTTCAATTCCTAATCTTATCAAATAATTTCTTCAATGGATCCATCCCCACAACGATGGGAAACTTGACACGTCTCGTCTCATCTCACTAAACTTGAAGGGTAATCAACTGGAAGGACCACTACCTCAATCCCTTGCCAATTGCCAAAATCTGGAGGTTCTTGACATCGGAAGCAACAGAATACAAGACACTTTCCCATTTTGGACTCAAAATCTCACTCATCTCCGAGTCCTCTTACTGAGTTCCAACAATTTCAATGGTGCCATAACTTCTTCCAAGAACAAGACTAGGCTTCCATTCCTCAACCTCCAAGTTTTCGACATCTCCCATAATTCTTTCACCGGTGATTTCCCCAACGGATATCTGATGAACTTCAAAGCAATGATGGATGTCAATGAAAATCTCACCAAACAACATAGTTGGTATGGATCTTACAGAGAGTCGTTGACATTTACCAGAATCCTGAAAACATTCACAACCATCAACTTGTCCCTATGTGCCTATTATTTATTTATTTTATTATCCCAAAGTGGTTATTTTATTAGTTATCCCATTATTAATAGGTTAATTAGTCAATTAAGCAAACCTTTGAACTAATTACCTTGAATCTGAATCGTCAACTAATTACAATGTTTTCCTAACCACTCCATATTTAAATACTAATAAAAGAAAATTTGAGGAGAAAAATCTTACCTTTTCAAAATTTAAATAAGTTAAGACGACTTTTAATGAAATGCAACTCAATTGTGTAACCTAAACATCATCTCTCTCTCTCTCTCAACCATGTTTACCAGATTTGATTTCACTCAGCTCCCTCCTCTGTTCCTCCTGGCGACGCTACTTCTCCTCCCCCTTACTTGTCAAGCTCAGAACATATCGATCAACGGCTCCTTCACGCTCACGGCAACCGAAAACTCGACCACGTGGCGATCATCCAACGACGACTTCGCCTTCGGTTTCCAAGAGCTCCAATCCAACCGTGCAGGAAGAACGTGGAGTCGGGGAGCGATGAGAAGCCGATCCTGAGCGAGTGGGCTTGGGAGTGCTATGTGGAAGGGAAGGTGGAGGCATTGGTGGAAGGCGACGAGGAAGCGTTGAGCGACGGAGGAATGGTGGAGAGGTTGGTGAAGGTGGGGCTTCGGTGCGTTGAGGAAGATCCAGATTTGAGGCCAAGCATGAGAAGAGTATGTGAGATGCTTCAAGGAACCGTGAAGGTTGGGGTGCCGCCATTGGAATCATCTTTCACCTACATCTCTACACGCCTTTAGCTTTCTCCTAATTCACTGCGTATGCATATGTTTATATCATGTTTACTTTTGAATGATAATAGATTCATAAAAATATTTTTGATAATCACAACGTTTTCGAAAAATGGTTCTATGTAACGAGTCTCTTATTATTCTTATTCTTTATTGTTATTATTCACTCCGTCCACGAAAAGTGCGATGCGGACACCGTAGCTAGGAAGCTCATTATTTGTTAGATAATTAACACAAACTCATTAAATATAATCAATTTCCTAATCCTAACTCACTCCACTAATTAAAGTTTTATATGATTAATTGTTTAACAAATAACGAGTTTATAAAAATCTGTGCTACAAGAACATATTGCATTGTCGTGGACAAAGAGAATACTACTTACTGGTTGAGGTAATAGTCACCGTACCATGGTTGGACTTGGAACATAGGACACTATTTTTCCTCGAATGAGATTCTCTATTGCTAAATTGTATTGTATAAATAGATTAATGACACATGACAAATTCTAGGAATTTAGAAATTTTAAAGGTTGGGATATATATTTTCCTTATATAAATCTTAAATCATAAATCATTGATTATGTCACATGTCAATTATCCATGAATAAAATAGAATATGTCACGTACAAATGCAATAGAAAATTTGAACTCATTTTTCCTACATATCTATATACGTAAGGTTCCTAAATAGATGATGTGATGTGAGGGTGGCTCTTCTTCAGGTTCCAAAATACTAGAAACTATCATTGGAGAAATGTAGAACTTGTTTCTTGAAATTTTTTTGGAAACCAGCTTGGAACTAGAAATTGGGTGTAAATGGGCCCCATTTCTACATTTTTGACTTTTTCTTTTCTTATTTTTCTTTTCTTTTATGTTTTGTCTTGTATTTTGTTTTCATTTTTCGTTTTTATCTTTTCTTTGTTGCTGACAATTTTAATTGTTTTTCTTTTCTTTTTTTCCGTGTTCTTGGCTTTCTTTTTTCCTGTTCATTTTCAGTTTCGTTTTCTAGTTCCCTTTTTTTTCCAACAATTTTATTTTTATTGTCCTTGTTTTTTTCTTCTTCTTTACAGCAATACAAACTATATAATTATTTCATACACATTTCTTTATATTTCTATTTTCTTCCTGTCTTCTCTTCTTATTTCTAAAAGTATAATTATTACTTATAATTATGTAAATAATATATAAATAATAATGTAAATAAAATTCATTATAATGTATATACTTAGGAAAATATTTAAAATAATTGATTATTATAATGAGACCCACAAAAAAATAAGAAACTGGTTTATTGTTGGAGGTGATGAGAGATAAAAAAGACAGGTGAGTTCTAAAGCTGATGTGACATTTTGGAAGCTGAAATTGTTAGTTCATTTGGATGCATCCTGAGTGAGTAGCTGGAAATAATGAATGCTTATTATGCTTGTCGTTCTCTTCTTTCTCCATCGAACCACAGAGTCACGCAACTAATTAAAATTAATGAACAATTGGGATATTTGGAGGAGACTTGAGTTGACCTCAAAAGTCATCACAATAAGTTAAGAGTTGCTAAAGACATTTGGGAACAATTATTATTAGTTATTTTCTTGCAACATTTTGGTAGCTATTTTCCAAAGTTTTACTATGATTTATTTTAAACGAGTCTGCATCTAACTTTTGGAAGAAAAAAAAAAGGTTATTCAAGTATATACGACTATACCCGTATGATGAACGTTCGGACTGCAAATATATGTCCAACTTTTTCTTTTTTCTTTTGAACATGAAGGATTAATTTCCAAATATATGACATTTCTATATATGTACTACCTTCATCCCATCTAATTGTCCAATTTCATTTTTTGACTTTTTTCGGCACGCGTTCCCACTGAAACTTAGTAAGAGTTTTAAAATATAATTTTGAAGTATTTTTTCTTTTATGGGATACTATGAGTGTCAAAAAAAGTCAAAAAAATAAATGGGACAATTAGGTGGGATGAAGGTAGTATTTTATTATTTTTAATGAGTCTGCATCTAAATTTTGGAATAAATAAATAAATATTCAAGTCTTACCCGTATGAGAAGGGTCGGACTGCAAATATATAACTCTTTTTTTTTTTTTTTTTTTTTCTATATATGAATATGAACATCTGATTTTCCTCCAATGGTTATGGCAATGGCTATGGCTTTTCCATCATCATCTATCTTCCTACTACTGCTTCTCTTTCCAATCTTCGCTTCTTCTCAAAACATAACCGTCGGAACCTCTCTGACGGCAGCACAAAGCTCCAATCCATGGCGGTCTTCCCCCAACGGAGACTACGCTTTCGGATTTCAACAGCTTCAGAATAGCACCGATCAATTCATACTCTCCATATGCAGGCCCGGCCCTGGGCATAGGCGAGGAGTGCCGTCGCCTAGGGCCCACGGTGGAAAGGGGCCCCAAATTTTGATTTTTTTTTCATTTATTATATTGAATACAATTATAATTAAGTCATAGTAGTATAATTCTTTTCTTTTGATCGTGAGTTGTATGGGTTTTAGAACTTGAAGAAGAAGGCTTGAAAATTGAAATCAAAGCTTGTGATTGCAGTTGAATGAGTCGGAAATCAGAACTCGTTGCGACAAATAAGTATGAAGACGAAGAAGAGTAGGGATGAGGGGAAAGAAAGGGGTGGGGCCTAGCCGCCTAGGGGAATGATAAAAAAGTAATAAAAAAAAAAACGCTTCTATTAAAATTGGGAAACACCCTTTGAGACAATTAAAATTTCTTTGTTTGCTTTCTAGCTTTTTTTTCTTTTAATCTGAACTATAAATGCAAATTTTCTTCTCACTAATCGATTATATTTCTTACTTTTCTATACATTGTGAAACCAATACAGAAGCCTCATGTTGTTTCACATAAAATATGACGTCTTATTAATTACTACTCGTATAAAACAACTATAAATTGTGTGTTCGCCTAGCAAGTAGAGATTAATGTTTGAAATTTCAAATCAAAAATTTGAAGTTCAAACAAATTGTGGCGTGATTTTTTAATTTAATATAGTAAATATATTAAATGGTGGGGCATGTTTGGTAAAATTAGATAAATATAGAGTGTAGTAAGAGTACAAAAGATATTAGTACTAAGTTCACTTCTAAAAATAAAGTAATGCACTGATAAGTTCACTTCCAAAAATAATGTACTGATTTGGAAGACAGACAGACCGAAATTGAATTATATGCATAAATTTTGGGGATTGAAAGAGTACTATCTTATTAGAAGGCATGCCGTTGTGTGAATGTCTCGAAAAACTTGCTTCACAATCTTGAAGTGGCGAAGGAAGGATGAAAAATTATAAGGATTAGGAACAGGGTTGTCTATCAAGGGCCCATTTTTTCATCTCGCCTAGGGCCTCGTTTCATACAGGACCGGCCCTGTCCATATGGTTGGATAAAATCCCAAACAAAACCATCGTCTGGTACGAGAGAACCACCTACCCCGTGCCACGTGGCTCCACTCTCCGCCTCGACGCTTCCTCCACCGGCGGCGGCGTTGGTTATGCCTCCATGAACGACACCGGAAACTTGGTGATTTTCGCAGCGATGATTCCTCCGTTTTGTGGGAGAGCTTTAGGAATCCCACCGACACTATTCTTCCCACTCAGACCATCGAGATCGGCGGCGCCATCATCTCGCGGCGAACGGAGTCCGATTTCTCGACGGGGATGTTCTACGCTTTCATCTCTGATTCTGGAAACTTCGTCTTCAAAACCAAGAGCGTGCCCTCCAATTCCGTCTACGACGATACGTACTACAGCAGCTTCACTTCTTCCGACAACGCATCCGACGCCGACGCCGACGCCGGCGTCCGCGTGGCGCTCAGCGGCGGGGCTTTGATTTCAGTGGTGAGGAGAAACGGAGGGGAGCAGGTCCTCAGCCCTCGTTCCGTTCCCTCGCCTTCCGACAATTACTACAGGGCGATTCTCGAATTCGACGGAGTTTTCAAACTCTACTACCATCCGAAGAACAACTTTGGCGACAATCCGACGTGGCAGGTTGCAGGGTCTTGGCCTGCTAACATCTGTGTGAACGTCAATGGAGGTAGGGGCAGCGGGGCCTGCGGGTATAACAGCGTGTGCAGAATTGACAATCAGAGGCCGGTTTGCGAATGCCCTAAAGGATTCTCGCTGTCTGACCCCACCTACCCCTCCGGCGACTGTAAATCTAACTCCGTCCAGAGCTGCATCTCCGGCGAAAATGGAGACGAATACGAGCTGGAGGTGATAACCGACACCGATTGGCCTCGAAACGACTACCAACAGATAAATCCGAGCAGTGAGGACCAGTGCCGGAGCTCTTGCCTCAACGATTGCCTCTGCAGCGTCGCCATTTTCAGAAGCAACAGCTGCTGGAAGAAGAGTCTCCCCCTCTCCAATGGCAGAGTCGACACCACCCTCGGTGTCAAGGCGTTTCTCAAGTTGAGGAAGACTCCATTATCGGAAAATCCATCTCCACCCAACAAGACTCCTCTTGCAACAAGAGATCGTCGGACATTGATAGTCGTGCTCCTAGGCACCTCGGCCGTCGTCAACTTCTTCCTCGCTGCCGCCGCTTGTCTCCTCCTCTACCTCGGTTACCGCAAAAGGCTGCCGCCTCCCATTCCTGCACCAGCTCGAGACTCGAATCTGCGCTGTTTTGCTTATGAAGAACTGGTACTGGCTACTAATGATTTCGAACAGGAGCTAGGTAGGGGCGCTTTCGGAATCGTCTACAAAGGGACGATGCCGGTTGGCTCCGGTACCATGATTGCGGTGAAGAAGCTAGATAGAATGTTTCAAGATTCTGAGAAAGAATTCGAGGCAGAAGTGAACGTGATTGGCCGTACTCACCACAAGAATTTGGTGGGACTGATCGGATTCTGCGACGAAGGGCCTCACCGTCTGCTCGTCTACGAGTACATGAGCAACGGGACGCTAGCATCGTTCCTTTTTGGAGATTTGAAACCGAGCTGGAGCCAGAGGGCTCGAATGGCGGTGGGGATCGCGAAGGGACTGGTCTACTTGCATGAAGAGTGCAGCACTCAGATCATCCATTGTGATATAAAGCCTCAGAACATACTTCTGGACGAGTACTACACTCCTAGGATTTCGGATTTCGGGCTGGCAAAGCTCTTGACCATGAATCAGAGCAAGACACTGACCAATATCCGGGGTACGAAGGGCTACGTTGCTCCGGAATGGTTCAGGAACACGCAGATATCGGTCAAGGTCGATGTTTATAGCTTCGGAGTGGTGCTGCTAGAGATCGTGTCGTGTAGGAAGATGCTCAAGGATGTGGAGTTCGGAGACGGGGGAAACCCGATTCTGACGGACTGGGCTTGGGACTGCTTGGTGGAGAGAAGGTTGGATACATTGGTGGAGGAGGATTAGGAGGCATTGAAAGATAGAGAAATGGTGGAGAGGTTTGTTAAGGTAGGACTATGGTGTGTTGAAGAAGATGAAGATCTTAGGCCAACCATGATGAAAGCATGTCAAATGCTTGAAGGAATAGTCCAAAGTTCCAGAGCCCTCTCTTCCTTCCTCTTTCACCTCTTGAGTAAATCAAGATTAATTTCTGGGGAATATTAGTTAAATCGTCTGTAAATTAACTTTTTAAGTAAAAATAAAAATAAAAATTTCCTGCAATTTCTTCGAAGCAGTCTTCATGTGTGCATTATGTGGATGTTGGGGTCGATTGAATTGACCCATGCAACCTAAAAAATCTTTTGTTCGATCAACCTCTAAAATAGCTTGAAAGTTCCGATCGAATCGACACGTTTTCTGCAGTACGGATCAAAACTAGCTTATATTTATAACTTATTCAAAACAATATTATAAATCTATTACTATTATAAAAGAGTGAATTCTTACAATTTTCGTTTTGCTTAATATACCCTTTATGTTAAATTTATTTTAAGGATAACGAAATAATTCTTAACGTAATTTTATTGTTGAATTAAATTTATATAAAATTCTCCTACTTCAATTATAATTTTACTTCTTCCATCTTATTTAAAAGAACATTATTCATCTCTTTAGAGCATGTACAATGGGTGGTATCTTGTCTATGTTGCAAACTAAGATATGGGTTCTTAAAAATTGTAGCCCATTGGAGATCCCCAATTTAGGGGGATTTTAAACATAGCCACAAAATTTCTCACCATAGCCCCCTAAATAAAATAATGATAAAAATAATTTTGAATGTACTAATATACCCTTATATAGCCCCCAATATTAACTCTAATTAGATTTTAACTTATAGCCCCCAGTAACCGCATAAAATTGCAGATTCGGCAAGATTCGTTTTTACAGATGAACAAATCAACAAATATATTCATAGCCCCCTTGAAGAACACTAACAACAGGGAAAGATGAAAGAAGAACGAAACCCCCACGAAGAACAATCATGCTCCGAAAATACAAGAATGTGTGTCTATCATTGCCAATCTTTACTACGATGTTCATATTTTTTGTCATTATATTTTTTTCATAGTTTCCAATGTCCATTGCATAGTATGAATCGCAGCTTTCATTCAGAACATGTGAGAAGAATTTTAATCAATATAACATATTTAACAAATACATGGTATGAATCTCTTTCTATTTGATTTTCTATTATTTTTTGCGCACGTTTTGGAAGTTATGCGATCTGGAAAATTGGCTATGGCTCCAATCTGTCGCACTGTGTGTATTGAGAAGATCAAAATCGTCCAAAAAAAAATATTTTTCTGAGGCATTACAGCGAACAATTGGTGGTCAAGGTGTAAACTGCCAATATCCCATCTATCAAACTTTTAATTGGTTTTGGAAATTTTTGGAATGAAATTTGTATCATGGCTCAAGGAATGAAAGTCGACAGTAATCTATTTTTTCAACACAGACTCGGATAGGATTCAGATCCAATTTGTCGCACTGTGTGTATTGAGAAGATCAAAATCGTCCAAAAAAAAATATTTTTTTGAGGCATTTGAGCGAACACTTGGTGGTCAAGGTGCAAACTGCCAATATCCCATCTATCAAAACTTTTAATTGGTTTTGGAAATTTTTGGAATGAAATTTGTATCATGGCTCAAGGAATGAAAGTCGACAGTAATCTATTTTTTCAACACAGGCTCGGATAGGATTCCGACGACCTCTTGAACTCTGTGATCTCTAATACCATTACTTGAGTCACAAGTATAACCATAAATAAATAATTAAAACAAAATATCTCAAAATATCTAAGTGCATATTATGTGTTATCCAAGTTAATGATTTCTACACTCCCAAAATTTGGCGCTCTTGGAATTAGCGATTGAAACTTTCTAATACGATCTACAAATAGAGTATCCCATCCTTCAGCAGCTTCAAGGTGATGATGTATCCAGTTAGGCACAATTGGAGGCATCGGTGCAGCATGATCCAACAAAACCTACAAAAATTATACTAATCATAGTTAAAATAATGAATAAGGAAATATTTATTTAAGAAAAAAAAAATCAAATACCTGTACAAAATGGTTATTATTTATGAAACCAATCGTGATTATCTTAAGTTGTTGTTGCGGTGGTGGATTAGATCGCAAAGGAAGATATGTCAAACATTGTTGCCTAGAAATATGAATTAGTACCACATTATACCTTGTGGCAACCAAATGACCCATATCAGGCAACTCCATCCAATTCTTACGCGGGGCTGGAGTTATAAAGCAGGATAATGCCTGCAACAAGTGAACAACAGCTTTAGAAGTTCCATAAAATTTTACGTAGTAAGATCGATAATTGCACAACTCTTCAATTAACTCTTCCCGAACTCTCATCCAACATTCCTCCCCAAAACCAAGTAAGGCGGCAATTGCCCGAAAACCACAATGTCCATCTGCTTTAACATCAAATATACCACGAATATATGCTTGTACATGTAATGGAAATGAATTTAGACATTGCATTGTATGGTTGGGTCTTTTAACAGGTAGTTTCTCAAGTTTCTTACCCACAACTGATTTTCCACAAAGTCCAGCCTCATGTTTGGAAATGGTTCCCTCAACAATTTAGAAGTAAGATGGATCACGACGAGTTGATTCAGATTTCTTCAAAGTAGGACGACCCTTTGTTTTTGCCTTTTCCAATGGTGGAGTAAGGAATGTCGTCGCCGGATTTCCCAACTCTCTTAACTTCCTCTTTAATGTCAGCTTTCCTACTCGATTAGAAGAACGAAAGCGTGACAATATTGCATTTATTTCATCATCAATACTTGTCCCAAAAGAATCCGAACCGGGTTGAGATTTTTTTACGTTCAACCTCATCCAATGAGGATGAATAGATGAAAGTGGAATGGGACGAAAATCTCTCATGCACTCAGCAATCTCATGTGCACAAGGCAACCCATGTGTATTTTTGATAACGCACTTGCATAAGGTTATGTCAATTCCTGTATCATTAGCTCTTTTTGACTCATCTAGAATCATATCTAGTGCCTTCCTGGAAACCAATCCACGTAACTCTCTAAATAATGCAGGTCTGAAATTATGTTCAACAACAGTCATGCTTTGTTCAAATGAAGCTCTGATTTCAGTATGCTGCAACTCAATCAAAGAGTTAACTGTGTTCCAAGAACTGTCAAAATCACCTTGAGATGAACCAAGACATATTTTCAACTTTGAATGGGCACTCTCAACTCTGCACAAAGAAAAAAAATCATTCATATGAAGATTATTAATACTTAAACTAAAACAAAAGAATATTAATACGAAAGAAAAATACCTATTTGTTGTTAAATTTCCAAAGTGCATAATCTTGTCAGTCCAAGCAGACACAAATCTCTCTTTATATGGTGTCAACCATGTGTCTCTAATATATTTTAGAATGCTTGGATAATCTTTATAATCGTCATCAAGAGCTTTCAAATTTTGAGCGTAATCATTTTCAGAGGAGGAAAATGTAAGTACACCCCAAGCTTTAATGAAATCCTCAGTCTTCTCTTTTTGATTGAATTCATCAAAGCCAAGTCTCTATCAGTTAGAATCACCATAGGCAATATATTTGATGGCATCAAACCCTTTAACTTCTCCATTGCCCAAATGTAGTTTTCTTCACGCTCTGCTTCCATGTAGACAAATGCTACAGAAAAAGTAAGATTTGTACATGTTACACCAACTATCTCTAGTAACGGAAGACCATATCTATTGGTTTTGTATGTACAATCCATGATCAACACCAATGGAAAGGCATGCAAAATATCCACAGACAAAGGATGTGCCCAAAATAAGTCTTTAATAGTATCACTCGAATCATTGCTTCTATGCCATTCCACATATTTACTTTCATCTAACTTCCTCATAAGCTGTTGCATTTGTGATCTACCAGCTTTTTCAACAAGTCTGTGCCTGTGACGAACATTGTATATCGTCCTTATTGTAGACACATTTTTTTCATTTTTGTTCTTTATGGTCATGATTATGTTTCTGGGCTTGATCATATTCTTTGACATGTCACATACCCAAGACTCTTCTTCTTTATTTAATCTTCCCGCAAATGAGTGACCTTCCAGCTGTTGTGCAGGGGGATGATTATGATATCCGCATACACTTTTCAGAAGCCAGTCGTCTTCATTTTCTAATTTTAGCCCTTGTAATAAAAATGGACAACCAATCTTTTTGGTACCAGTTCCACTACGCGGCGTTCTATCAATTTTGGTAATATTCTTAGAAGACTTGTACATTCCACTACGCTCACAACCAAGTCGTAGTCTAGCTTTCCTTCCACCAATTTGAGATTGAGAAGATAGGATTATGATAATGTATCCTAATTGTTTTCCAACATTTCTCGCCCACGCAACTAACTCTTCTTTACTATTAAAAACCTGTAACATGTAAATTTAATTCGTTGTGTATATAGACTTACTTATTTATTTTGTGCCTAAATTTTGACTTACTTGATTAGTAGAAAATGCATCAGCAGATTCCCACAACTTTGTTCAATCGCCATCAGAAGCAGCAACCTGTCACCCATTATAATAATATAACAATGATGTGCTTCATAATTAAATACAATCAAGTTTATTAATTTTACCTGATTGTCCACATTCCAGAAAAATATAAATTAAGTGGTACGGTGTTAGAAGACAAACCCATAATAACTAGATGATAAAAAAAGATAAACAAATTTTGATACAAAGCAATGCAAATATAAACACTAAAAACATTTATTAAAGGACACCAACAATCAAACATGTTTTGTGCATTCCATGACAGATTTGTATCTCATATTGTCAGCCTAGAATTAAGCTTTATAAGAATGATAGTTGTCATCAATAATAACTACGACTTTCATCTTGTTCGAGACGTCACACTTTATAATTTTATACCTCACATTTATGAAAAAATTGTAATGTCTCAAATGGACAGAAGAAGTATATATTTATAGGCGAAAAAAATAATATTTTTTTATATCTCATAACATCATCTTCGATACAACATTAGCATGTCCTTCGTTCGGTTTATTATAATCATCTACCATTTATTTTTCTATTTTCTATCCCAGCCTCTCTATCTATCTTAAATTGTTGACAAGTTTGCATCATTACGCGTGCGCACAAACCTAATTCCAAAAAGATTATATTACGCGCACACATATACACCTAATTCTAGGTCAAATAGACAATCGCAGCTTGTTTAAAACTAAAAGATAGTATATATTGCAACATTCAAATCCTCGGCAAATCCAACAAAACAACATAGATATACTAATTAATTTGAGAAAAATATTTACCTTTGTTAAATATGCTATATCGATTAAAATTCTTCTCACATGTTCTCAATGAAAGCTGCGATTCATACTATGCAATGGACATTGGAAACTATGAAAAAAATATAATGACAAAAAATATGAACATCGTAGTAAAGATTGGCAATGATAGACGCACATTCTTGTATTTTCGGAGCATGATTGTTCTTCGTGGGGGTTTCGTTCTTCTTTCATCTTTCCCTACTGTTCATGTTCTTCAAGGGGGCTATGAATATATTTGTTGATTTGTTCATCTGTAAAAACGAATCTTGCCGAATCTGCAATTTTATGCGGTTACTGGGGGCTATAAGTTAAAATCTAATTAGAGTTAATATTGGGGGCTATATAAGGGTATATTAGTACATTCAAAATTATTTTTATCATTATTTTATTTAGGGGGCTATGGTGAGAAATTTTGTGACTATGTTTAAAATCCCCCAATTTAAGAACCTAAGTTCTTATATAAGAACTTGATACTTACAAAAAAATGGGGCCCAAGTGAATATGAAAAAAGTAACAAGTGGGACCTTTAAATTATAATAAGAACTTTTATCAAAAACTTTACCATTGTAGTTTTTTAATGGGAATGAGTTCTTGTCCATGTGGCACCTATAAAAACAACCTTAAATGGGGTTCTTCCATTGTATTTGCTCTTATTGCCTTCAATTTCCTATATCATAAAACTCACAATAATAAATAATAAGTATAGTATAAATAGTGAAATATAACAAAAGTTATATTACATTAAAATATTTAATAAAATTAATAAAAAAACAAACGTATATACGTGTTGCACGTTATCTATTTTAGTAGTTCTAAATTGGTTAATTAGTCAACTACGCAAACCTCTAAACTTAGTAGAAACGCTCCGCGGTGTGGGACCGGAGCAAGAATGCAGAGATGCATGCCTCCAGTATTACCACTGCGCCGCCGCCGTTCTCGGCGGAACTGGTTGCTGGAAAAAGTCCATGCCGATTGCCAACGGCAAGTACGAACGTGGCGCCAACACCTTTCTAAAACGCCGGAAATTATTGAATCAAACACTGAATCATACTACTTCGCAAGAACCTAAGAGAGAGAATGATAGAAAAGTAGTGTTGATACTGGGATCGGTGATTTTAGGAAGCTCGGTTTTGGCCAACCTGTTGGGATAAATGACAATTAAATCATTAACCCAAACGCACAACGGAAACAAATCACCAAAGAGAAATATGCTTGACCAGAAACTTAATCCAAAGTTTCACCACACCACCACAAGTAATAGCCAAAATACGAATAAAACAAGCAAGAAAGAACGAACACAAGATTTACGTGGTTCGGCAAAGCCTACATCCACGGAGGTCGTCGAGAGTTCCGCTAGAAACGAGAAAACCAACGGCTTGCACAACCCGCAAGCTCGTCTCAAAATGAGTACACCGATTTTACTCAAGAGAAGAAAATCCTTCTTCCTTGTACAAATCTCACTCTCACAATCCTCTCGTGTTTCCCAGCCCCTCACAACGCTCTTGTTTCTCTCACAAGTGTGATAGAAGAACCCTAATTCTATTCTAACACAAAAGAGGGTTAAATAGAATTAATCTCGTCAAAGACCGACATACGCACGGTCCGTGCTTCTGTTGCGCCACAGACGCACTGTCCATTCCTCGGGACAGAGATTTCCGAAACTCATTCGACCCTTGAGCACGGTCCGTGCTTCAAGACCACAGCCATGCACGGTCCGTGCATGGCCCAAAACTTAACACAACCTCTTCTTCGCCATAGCAGCTTTCTTCCCCAGAAATAGAATGAAGCTTCCTGTACACAACAACTCAAACCTAAGATGCTTCACTTACAAAGAGCTGGTGCAGGCCACTAATGGCTTCGGAGAAGAATTAGGAAGGGGTGCTTTCGGAACTGTCTAAAAAGGCACTGCCATCATCTCCGATGACTCGAGAACAGCTGCGGTGGCGGTGAAGAAGCTCGAGAGGGCGGCTCAACATTCCAACGACAAGGAATTCACGACGGAGGTGGAAGTGATCGGCCGGATCCACCAGAGGAACATGGTCCGGCTCCTCGGATTCTGCAACGAGGGGCCTAATCGTCTCCTCGTGTACGAGCACATGGCCAAAGGCAATCTAGCCACCTTCCTCTTCAACTCCGATCCAAAGCCTAGCTGGAGGCAGAGGACTCGGATCGCAGTGGAGATGGCAAAGGGCTCGCGTACTTGCACGAAGAATGCAGCACCTAGATCATCCACTGCGACATCAAGCCTCACAACATTCTTCTCGACGAATGCTGCAACCCTATGATTTCGGATTTCGGGCTGGCCAAGCTGCTGTTGCTGGAGCAGAGCAAGACGCTGACCGACATAAGGGGAACGGAAGGGTACATTTCTACCGAATGGTTCAAGAACACGAATATCACCGCGAAGGTGGATGTGTACAGCTTCGGAGTTGTGCTGTTGGAGATAGTGGCGAGCAGGAAGAACGTGGAGTCGGGGAATGATGAGAGGCCCATCCTGAGCGAGTGGGCTTGGGAGTGCTATGTGGAAGGGAAGGTGGAGGCCTTGGTGGACGGGGACGAGGAAGCGTTGAGCGACGGAGGAATGGTGGAGAGGTTGGTGAAGGTGGGGCTTTGGTACGTTAAGGAAGATCCGGATTTGAGGCCGAGCATGAGAAGAGTTTGTGAGATGCTTCAAGGGACGGTGGAGGTTGGGGTTCCGCCATTGGAATCATCCTCTTTCACCTCCATCTCTGCACACCTTTAGCTTCTCCTAGTCTTGTTAAGTTTTGAATGATAATAGATTTATACAAATGTTTATGATATTCATATACTTACTTTGATTCAAGATTGGTAACTCCCTTTTCTCCGGTACCGAATATAAGACGGAATGTTAAGTGTTTTATTCCCTCCGTCCCACTCCAATAGGCTTGTTTCTTTTCGGCACAGGATTTTAGGAGAGTGTGTATAGAGATAAAGTGTAATGTTTAATATTTACATGTAAATTTCATTGTTTTAAAACTAGACCATCATAGATGCATAAAAACATATTGATGTTTGATCTTAAATAAAAGATCGTATCAAGACCTTTAATTTGATATAAAAATCATAAAAATCGGAGAACAAACGAGCAAGTTATTAGTCATTCATTTGATGACTAATTCTTTCCATTTTAGGAAACAGGCCAATTGGTGTGGGACGACCTGATATAGTATACAGGCCTATTGGTCACGGATGGAGGGAGTATGTGTTTAGGGATGAAGTGCGGTTTATGTATTTAGTATCTTAAGGGCTCGTTTGGTAGCAATACCGAGAAATGGCAGATAAGAAAATGTGTGATAAGTTAAGAAAAAAGTTGAGATAAGTTGATATAATTAAAATTGAAAATAAAAAATTGATAATTAAAATTGAAAATAAAAATTGATAATTAAAATTAAAATAAAAAATTGATAATTAAAATTGAAAATAAAAAATTGATAATTAAAATTGAAATAAAAGAATTGATAATTAAAGTTGAAAATAAAAAATGATAATTAAAATTGAAAATAAAAAAATTGATAATTAAAGTTGAAATAAAAAAATGATAATTAAAATTGAAAATAAAAATATTGATAATTAAAATTGAAAATAAAAATGATAATTAAAATTGAAAATAAAAAATGATAATTAAAATTTAAAAATAAAAAATAATAATTAATAAAAAATAAAAATAAAAATAAAAAATAAAAAATAAAAATAAAAATAAAAATAAAAAATAAAAAATTGATAATTAAAATTAGAAATAAAAATAAAAAATGATAATTAAAATTGAAAATATAAAATTGATAATTAAAATTGAAAATAAAAAATTGATAATTAAAGTTGAAAATAAAAAAATGATAATTAAAGTTGCAAATAAAAAATTTATAATTAAAATTGAAAATAAAAAAGTTAATAATTAAAATTGAAAATAAAAATGATAATTAAAATTGAAAATAAAAAATGATAATTAAAATTGAAAATAAAAAATTAAAAGCCCGATATATTAGACTGGCCCGCTCTAAAAAGCTCTAAAAATACTATTCATCTCTCAATTCTTATTACATCTCCACCCCCATGATATGGAAACACAGTTAAACAGTAAAGTTGGCCCGTATTATATCATGATTTACTATTTAAATGTGTTATCTCACATTTACTACTAAACAAGCACTAAGTGTATTGCTAAATACATAAATCTCACTTCATCCCTAAATAATAAATTTAAAACACTAAATACTCCCGTTTTAATTCTCTTACCGAAAATAAAAGGGTCATCAATCTTGAATTAGAGGAAGCAGTAGTTATACTGAATCACAGCGTTAGTTAACCAACGAATTCTCAAAAAATGGTTCGACGTAACGAATGAGAATTATGCTTTGTCGTTTTCTTCTTTTTTCTATCGGGTCACAATTAAAATTAATGAACAATTTATTTGGAGGAGACTTGAGTTGACCTTAAAAGTCGAGTCTTGCCTGTATGAGAAAGGGTCGGACTGCAAATTTGATCACATTCGCAATTTCGCATATATAATATATGAACATCTGATATTCCTCCAATGGCTATGGCAATGGCAATGGCATCATCTATCTTCCTACTACTGCTTCTCTTTCCAATTTTCGTTTCTTCTCAAAACATACCCGTCGGAACCTCTCTCCCGGCAGCACAAAGCTCCGACCCATGGCGGTCTTCTCCCAACGGAGATTTCGCATTCGGCTTTCAACAGCTTCAAAACAGCACCGATCAATTCATACTTCCCATATGGTTGGATAAAATCCCCAGCAAAACCATCGTCTGGTACGAGAGAACCAGTTACCCTGTGCCACGTGGCTCCACTCTCCGTCTCGACGCCTCCGACGGCCTTGCCCTCGAAGATCCCCAGGGCCGCCGTCTCTACAGCTCTACCGGCGGCGGCGCTGCTAATCGAGTTGGTTATGCCTCCATGAATGACACCGGAAACTTGGTGATTTTCGGCAACGATTCCTCCGTCTTGTGGGAGAGCTTCAGGCATCCCACCGACACTATTCTTCCCACTCAGACTCTCGAGATCAACGAAACCCTAATTTCGCGGCGAACAGAGTCCGATTTCTCGACGGGGAGGTTCTACGCTTTCATCTCTGTTAACGGAGACTTCGTCTTGAACACCAAGAGCGTCCCCTCAAATTCCTTCTACGACGACAACTACTACAACAGCCTCACTTCTTCCGAGAACGCCTCCGACGCCGGCGTCCGCGTGGCGCTCAGCGGCGGCGGGGCTTTGATGTCTGTGGTGAGGAGAAACGGGACGGAGCAGATCCTCAGCCCTCGCTACCCTCCCTCGCCTAATTCCGACAATTACTACAGGGCGATTCTCGAATTCGACGGAGTTTTCAGGCTCTACTACCATCCGAAGAACAACTCCGGCGACAATCCGACGTGGCGGGTTGCAGATTCCTGGCCGGATAATATCTGTTGGAACTTCAGAGGAGATACGGGAACCGGCGCTTGTGGTTACAACAGCGTGTGCAGAATTGAGAATCGAAGGCCGATCTGTGAATGCCCTAAAGGTTTCTCGCTCGCCGATCCGAGCAACATCAACGGCGATTGTAAACCTAGATTCGCGCAGAGCTGCATCGACGGCGAAGAAACGGGCTCACCGGAAGACGTGTACGATTTGGAGGTAATAAGCGACATTAATTGGCCTAAGAGCAACTACCAACAGATATTTCCGAGCAATGAGGATGAGTGCGGAAGCTCTTGCCTCAACGATTGTTTCTGCGACGTCGCCATTTATGCAAACAATAGCTGCTGGAAGAAGAAGCTCCCCCTCACCAATGGCTTCGTCGACACCAACCTCGGTTACAAGGCGTTTCTCAAGCTGAGAAAGACCGATCTTCCTCTGCTAAATCCAACTCCCCCAAATCCAAATCCTGCAAGAAGAGATCATCGACAAACATTGATAGTTATCATCATATCAGTGCTTTTAGGAAGCTCAGCCTTCATCGCTGCAGCTTGCCTTCTTCTCTTCCTCGTTTACAAGAAAAAGCCGTCGCCTTCAAATCCAGTTCGAGACTCGAATCTACGGTGCTTTACTTAAAAAGAACCGGTGCAGGCTACTAATGGATTCAAGGAAGAGCTAGGCAGGGGCGCTTTCGGAATCGTCTACAAAGGGACTGTGGTAGCGAGTTCCGAAACAAAAATCACGGTGAAGAAGCTGGATAGAATGTTTCAAGATTCTGATAAAGAATTCAAGACGGAAGTGAACGTGATTGGCCTTACTCACCACAAGAATTTGGTGGGATTGATCGGATTCTGCGACGAAGGGCCTCACCGTCTGCTCGTCTACGAGTACATGAGCAACGGGACGCTAGCATCGTTTCTTTTCGGAGATTTGAAACCGAACTGGAGCCATAGGGCTCGAATGGCGGTGGGGATTGCCAAGGGGCTAGCCTACTTGCATGAAGAGTGCAGCACTCAGATCATCCATTGTGATATAAAGCCTCAGAACATTCTTCTTGACCAGTACTACACTCCTAGGATTTCGGATTTTGGATTGGCAAAGCTCTTGACGATGAACCAGAGCAAGACTCTGACCAACATCCGGGGCACGAAGGGCTACGTGGCTCCGGAGTGGTTCAGGAACACGCAGATATCGGCCAAGGTTGATGTCTATAGCTTCGGAGTGGTGCTGCTAGAGATCGTGTCGTGTAGGAGAATGCTCGAGGATATGGAAGAAGTTGAAAACCCGATCCTTACGGACTGGGCTTGGGACTGCTTGGCGGAGAGAAAGTTGGATGCATTGGTGGAGAAGGATGAGGAGGCCTTGAAAGATAGAGAAATGGTGGAAAGGTTTATTAAGGTAGGGCTATGGTGTGTTGAAGAAGATGAAGGTCTTAGGCCAACCATGATTAAAGCATGTCAAATGCTTGAAGGTGTTGTCCAAGTTCCAAAAAAACCTAGCAATTAATCCCTAATTCAGTACTCCAAAATTACGTATTTTCCATGCAACTTATTATGTGTCGCACGTGCCGTAGGAACCACCATCGCACAGGAATATGCGATGCCAATAAATGCGCGATTCAAGGACATGAGTAAATTACACAAAGAACCCTTATGTTTCATGGAAATTAAACAAAATTTATACGGAGTAGTAAAATACCCTTGTCTTTTATGAAAAATCCCGCACATAATTCTCAATGTACTTTTTGAGCTCCCCAATTTTTTTAATTTTTTTTTTTTTTTTTTGAAACATGCATAACACCCATATATTATTACAGGACATGTACAATATACATATGACTTTTTTAAGACCTACACAAAACAAAAAAAACATGCATATTTTGTTCTCCTTCATAGATTGAGTTTTCCATGCAAATTAAGTATAAAAAAATACATATTTTGTTCTATTAACTCATTCAATGACTAGCCTCTTATTTATTTCAAATTCAGCACTCTACGCGACAAACATTCTCAAATCAAGAAATGAAATGAAATTGTCTGGTTTTTTAATACTCAAATTTCTTGGTATACTATACTGTAATATTTGCATTGGGATTAGGGCCAAATTCCCTGTGAATACGGCAACTCGAAGGTAGGTAGGCCCTTCTCCAATGGACAAACGTTGTCGAATTTGCAAAGATTTCAAGAATCCCAGTTAAACATAAGAAGAAAAAAACAAGATACGTTGACATTAAACTCGTGGGGGAAATTAAAACAATTCAAAACCCAAACCCCATAATAAATTCCAGCAACAGTTACTCGTGAAAATCCAAACACTCCTCCTCCCCTTCCTCCCTCTCCTCCTCAAATAAAACCAAAGGCTCTTCTTCCACTCAGTGTCCAAACTCGTGAGGAATATAGCTCTTAAATTTCACGAGCTTCTTCCCCTTTTGTCTCTGAGCAAGAGCGCCTCCCCTCTCCTTCAAATACCCCAGTTATGAACTCACACTTACATCATCATCCCACTTCCCCATGGATCTCTACTCTCCATTCTTTTTCGCCTTCTTCTCCTTGTTCATCTCCTCTCATGCACACCATTTGCAGACCTTCATCATGCAGCTCCGCCCAGACTCCTCGTCACGTTCGTATTTCGCCTCCACCCTTCACTGGCACCTTTCCTTCCTCGAGAAATCTGTTTCCACGGTGGAGGAGGAGGACTCGTCCTCGCAACTTTTGTACTCTTACGGCCCCGCCTTGGAAGGCTTTGCTGCTCGGCTCTCGCCTTCCGAGGTCGAGGTTTTGAAGAGGTCCCGTGAAGTTGTTGCTGTGAGGCCTGACCGGAAGCTCGAGATTCACACTACTTGTTCTTACAAGTTCTTAGGGCTGAGTCCCACGGAGAAAGACGGTACGTGGATCAAGTCCGACTTCGGTCGAGGCTCGATCGTCGGCGTCCTCGACACTGGCGTCTGGCCTGAGAGCCCGAGCTTCGACGCAAAATCTTACTTCGCAAAAACCTAAGAGAGAGGACAGAAAAGTGCTGATAGTGGTGGGATCGGTGATTTTAGGAAGCTCCGTTTTGGCCAACCTCTTCTTCGCCATAGCAGCTTTCTTCCCCAGAATGAAGCTTCCTGCACACAACAACTCAAACCTAAGATGCTTCACTTACAAAGAGCTGGTGCAGGCCACTAATGGCTTCACAGAAGAATTAGGAAGGGGCGCTTTCGGAACAGTCTACAAAGGCACTGTCATCGTCTCCGACGACTCGAGAACAGCTGCGGTGGCGGTGAAGAAGCTCGAGAGGGCGGCTCGAGATTCCGACGACAAGGAATTCACGACGGAGGTGGAAGTGATCGGCCGGATCCACCACAGGAACGTGGTCCGGCTCCTCGGATTCTGCAATGAGGGGCCTAATCGTCTCCTCGTGTACGAACACATGGCCAAAGGCAATCTAGCCACCTTCATCTTCGGCTCCGATCCAAAGCCTAGCTGGAGGCAGAGGACTCGGATCGCGGCGGGGATCGCGAGGGGGCTAGCCTACTTGCACGAAGAATGCAGCTCCTAGATCATCCACTGCGACATCAAGCCTCACAACATTCTTCTGGACGAGTACTATACTCCTCGGATTTCGGATTGGCAAAACTCTTGATGCTGGAGCAGAGCAAGACGCTGACGAACATATGGGGAACGAAAGGGTACGTTTCTCCCGAATGGTTCAAGAACACGAATATAACTGCGAAGGTGGATGTGTACAGCTTCGGAGTTGTGCTGCTGGAGATCGTGGCGTGTAGGAAGCCAATCCTGAGCTAGTGGGCTTGGGAGTCCTATGTGGAAGGGAAGGTGGAGGCGTTGATGGAAGGGGACGAGGAAGCGTTGAGCGACGGAGGAATGGTGGAGAGGTTGGTGAAGGTGGGGCTTTGGTGTGTTGAGGAAGATCCAGATTTGAGGCCGAGCATGAGAAGAGTATGTGAGATGCTTCAAGGGACGGTGGAGGTTGGGGTGCCGCCATTAATGGAATCCTCTTTCACCTCCATCTCTACACACCTTTAGCTTCTCCCAATTCGCTATTCGCTATTCGAAAAATGGTTCGATGTAATGCGTCTCTATTCTTTATTGTCATTACTCAGTCCGTCCAAAAAAGAGCGATGTGGAAACCGTGGCACGGAAGTTAATTATTGGTCGGATAATCAGCACAAACACCCATTAACTATAATAATTTTTTTAATCTTAACTTACTGATTAACAATAATCTACTAATTAATGTTTTATATGGTTAATTGCTTTGCAAATGATAAGCTTATTGAAATTTGTGCCACAAGAGCACATCTCACTTTTCTTCTTTCTCCATCGGGCCACAATTAAAATTAATGCAGGATTGGGATATTTGGAGGAGACTTGAGTTGACCTTAAAAGTCATCACAATAAGTTAATAGTTGAGATAGACATTTGGGAACAATTATTACTAGTTATACAAATGAGTTCCTACGAAATGAAACATGTATTGTTTTAGCCTTGGCACTAGTATAATTCTTGCAACATTTTGGTAGCTATTTTCCATTAAGTTTTACTATGATTTATTTTGAATGAGTCCGCATCTAACATTTGAAGGAAAAAAAAAAAAAAAAAAGGTTATTCAAGTCTCTATACCCTGTATGATAAAGGGCCGGACTGCAAATATATGTCCAACTTTTTCTTTTTTGGTTTTTTTTTTCTTTTGAACATGAAGGATTGATTTCCAAATATATGACATTTCTATATATGTATGTTACTATTCCCTTCGTCCCATATTAGTTGACGCGTTTTTTTTTCGGAGTGGGAGTGTTTAGCGTGAAAAGTATATTGTGTTTAGAAATGTAGTGTGGTTTATATATTTAGACATATTTTAAAGCTAGAGTATTATAGATGCATAAAAACATATTGATGTCTAATCTTAAATGAAAAATCGTATCAAGACTTTTAATTTGGTATAAAAATTAAAAAAATCCGAAAACAAACAAGCAAGTTATGATAATTTTAAAGATTTAGAATTTAAATTATATTGAGGTACGTGTTGAAGATGAGGTTTAATTAAAAAAATATTAAGTGTAATAAGGGTTTACTAATTGTACCATTTAAACCCTAATTATTACCATAAAAAGAAACACGTCAACTAATATGGAACGGCTCAAAAAGGAATACATGTCAACTAATATGGGACGGAGGGAGTATTATTTTGAATTAGTCTCTATCTAAAATTTGGAAGAAAAAAAAAAAGAGATTCAAGTCTTCCCGTAATATACAAGTCTTTTTTTTCTTTTCTTTTTTTTTTCCTTTTTTTCTTTCTTATGAACTTGAAGGATTTCCAACATTTGATCGCATTCGCATTTCGCATATACGTTGAATAAAAACATCTGGTTTTCCTCCAATGGCACTGGCAATGGCTTTGGCTTTTCCATCATCTATCTTCCTACTAATGCTTCTCTTTCCAATTTTCGCTTCTTCTCAAAACATAACTGTCGGAACCTCTCTGACGGCAGCACAAAGCTCCAATCCATGGCGGTCTTCCCCCAACGGCGACTTCGCCTTCGGATTTCAACAGCTTCAAAATAGCACCGATCAGTTCATACTCTCCATATGGTTGGACAAAATCCCAAACAAAACCATCGTCTGGCACGAGAGAACCAGCTACCCCGTGCCACGTGGCTCCACTCTCCGCCTCGACCCCTTCTACGGCCTCCTCCTCCACGATCCTCAGGGCTTTCGTCTCTATAGTATTAACAATATATATATATATATATATATTGTTAATGCATATTCACTTATATAAACTTTATTTTTATCGTAACGATTTAGTCTAATGATGATATTAATATACTAATGATGATATCACCTTGACTATTATAGCATTTTTTTAATTGACCCAATGTAGAAATAATGTTATGTTGATTATACATGAAATTGGAAGATCAATGTTACGATGAATCCAAATTAAATTTAGTATCATTATAGAATAGCTTTAGCATATAAAATTGATTATGCCTGTTAAATCAATATCTCGTATATGTAATTTAAGAGTAATAATGCATAACAACAATAATTTCAAAAAATTATAGCGATTTGTATTTAATTTTTTTTAAAATAACAACAATAATTAATGCCTTATTGTTATCCACTCTAATATAGTATTTTTTTTTTAATATTTTATTAGAAGATTAATAAATTATGAATAAATATAAAATATAGCACATCGACTGGTCAAGTCTCCATGCATATCAAATATCTTCTGGTACTCTTTTTTTTTATTAAGAAATTAGTTGTTTTAATCTATTCTTCATGTCAATTTTCTTCATATCCCTGGTGAATAATTGTATGCTATATTATAATTTGATCAACTCTTCCTACTTATATATTGATATTTCAGAGCAATTTATTCTTTTAAAAACTAGAGCATTATAAATTTATAAATTCATATTGATAATGAATCTTAAGTGAAAGATCGTAACAAGACCTTTTGATCGATCTTATTTTCGTAGGTAATTAATGAACGTCAATAAGGAATAAATCGAGCACGAAAGTAAAAGGAACACAAGGAATTACGTGGTTCGATCTATTAGAATAGATCTACGTCCACGGAGCAAGAGTATGGATCTTTATTGCTAGTATGAGTATTGATTACAAGATTGTTTTCTCTTCTCAATCTATTCTAAGCCCCTATTTATAGATAATTACATGGATTTCGACTATAATACAAAATCTTCTCCTATTTGGACTTTTTGGCTTGACCATCTTCTTAGGGATAGACACCAAGCTTCTATATCTCTCTTGGAGCTTGAGTTGTAGTCGATGTAGGAGTCTTGGTTGCCTTGGTGAAGAAGTCTCTCTTAGTTGGGACGAGCTGCGTAGGCCGAGCTTAACTGTCGGGACCCGATTATATTGGGTCTGATGCTTGGGCCTAGGAGCTAGGTCGTATCCTATCACCTTTAATGTTATAAAAATTATAAAAATCGAAAAACAAACAAGCAAGTTATGATAATTTAAAATCTTACAATTCAAATTATTTGGGATACATACAGAGAAGTGAATATATGTGGAGTTCGTAGATTAGATTAATAAGTTAGTTTAATTAAGATAGTAAGACTTTGATTTTTTCCATTTTGAAAATGTGTCATCATTAACGGAATAACGGGACATCCCGAAATGGAAATTGTGCCAAGATGTATGTGACAGAGGAAATTTGCATGATTGTTTCTTAATAAATAGAGTATCATGTTTTGTTTTGTTATCTTCAATATTATTCTTGAGACAGTTGATTGGCTTTTTCTTTTAATTTTTTAATATAGTATTTTTTTGAGCAACTCCAATAATAAGATAAATTTGAAATGTTAATTATGCTAACTTAAGTTCAGATGATAGTTTGATTATAGAAGATTAGACATAAGTTGTGTCAATCTACACAATCTCAACACTGAAGAAAAAAAAAAAAAAAAAAAAAAAAAAAAAAACATCAAAACAATTGGCCAAATAGTTGCATACCATTTAGCTTTTACATTATTGTCTAAAGATATATAACTAAAAATATTTCTGTTGAAGTTAAAAAATATAAATATTGCATTATTACGGATTTTATTAGCATTCATAATATATTGTTATTCTGTTTAAGAAAATAAGGTAAATGAGAAATTATATGTGCAACGCACGTAATCACAGTTAGTTAATGAAAAAAGAGTTAAAAAGAAAATAAAGAAACCGAACAAACGGATATGGAAAGGTCAATCCCAATTCATTCATTTTGCATTAGAGCATACGCAACGGGCCGGGTGCAGCCCGTGCACCCGCCTTGCTCCCGCCTCCAAGCCGTTGGCGCCCTCCAAGGGCTCTTGCGCCCGGGCTCGTCCGCGCCCTCCTCCCTCTTGGCGGGCTCGTCCACGTGGCGTTCACGGATTGGTCAACGGTCGTTTGACCGTTGACCAGACGAAAATAATTTTTTTATTTTATTTTTTATTATTTTTACCTATATATACCCCTCTCCATTCCTCACATTTCTACACCACTTTCATCTTCAAATGCTCTCTATTTTCATCAATTTCAACTGGAATTCTCTCTATTTTCATCTATTGTGTCATGGATCCCTCCGACCCACGGACTTGGTTTGGATCAGACTACTACAATCCAGACCTAGATTACTCAAATTACCCAAATTCTAGCTCTTCAACCCCTCCCATTCACACACCAACACCTACACGGCCTCAAGGTTTTCTACCTTACGCTCCCACACCAACATCCTAAATTTTTCCAACGATGCCGGATTTCAAGCGGCGTACACACCGAGGCCGTTGTTTTCCTCACCGATGGGTCCTCCACGAACGAGGCACTCACCGATCCACCTCATGTCTCCTTTTGAGATCGACGAGGAAGGCGACTCCTCACAACCGGCAGTGAGTTTGGCCGACGAATCCAATCCACCGACGGAGGAGGAAGAGGTTCAGGAGGTGCCGATCCACGTAGGCCTATCACGAGGTGGTGGTCGAGCACGAGGTGAAACGAAAGCACGGGGATATGGTATCGATCATTCGCATGAAGCTCGGCATCCCCCCCCGCTCCCCCATCAGAAGATTATATTTTTTTCTTTACTATGTATTTTTTTTTCTTTCATTGTATTGTAATTTTTCAAATGTGTAATACAATCGAATTTTTAAAAAAACCTAGTATTAATTTAAATCATCAAAAAAAATTAAAATAAACAAATAAATAAAATAATATAAAATATTCAGAGCCCACCAATAAGTCGGAAGGCTCCACTGCAGCCAAAATAGGAACCCTCCAACTTTCATTAAAGTACTATATATATAGGGGCACACTTGGGTGAGTCTGGGTGTACTATGTGGCCGTTTAAAAGATTTACATTTTTATTTGTATAGATTAACACTTTTCTACATAAAGATTGACACTTTTAAAAATTGACACTTTTATTCGTTAAATAATTATGTTAAAGATTGACACTTTTATTCATGAAGATTAACACTTTTCTACATAAAAATTGACACTTTGACCTGACAACACTATGTGACCGGCCTCACTCAAATTTTTGCCATATATATATATTAATGAGGGCTCCCATGGCAATGCTCTTAAAATGGTGCAAAATTGCTGGCGCAAAATGCGCAAAATTAGAGTCCAACGGTAAATTAAAGTCCAGCATGAGCATGTATAAGATAGGTCAACCCAGTCAACTCTTTCTCTTCTTCTCGTACGTGATCGATTTCCAGATCCATCCGGGCCCCACACGGCTGCGAAATTTCAACTAAAGCAATCTGCTCTCTCAAGTGTCGGGTCCCACACGGAAGCCAAATTTCAACGTAAAGCACTATGCTTTCTCACCCCTATAGTCTATAGAGAGCAGATATTTCTCAAGAAAGAACTGGGCGTGGACAAAGTCAAGGTGAAGCTAGCTTATAAAAGCAAGAGATAATAAAAACGATTTTGTAAAAGAAAAATTGGCTCTTAATTTTGACTCTTTTATTCGTTTTTTTGTTTTTTTCCTTTCCTTTTTGAATTATGAGACTAATAAATGGAGCATCCCAATAAAGAAAATGAGACTAATAAAGTAAGACGGATGAAGTATTAATTAACACGATATATAGATAAAATAATTGTTTTTGTAGTTTTACGTAAAAAGAAACAATTTAGGAGTATTTGGCTAAGTTTTCAAGAGCTTAGCCAAACACTCCTAAATTTCTTCCCCGGCAACGGCGCCAAAATTTGTTTCACCTAAAATTAGTGCTAGCAATAAACTAGGTCTATCGTAGACTAACTAAGTAAAACCCGAATATTGAATCTCGAGGAAAACTTAACAGGGTATTTAATTATGTGATTACACACACACTAAACACTCTATGAAAGCAAGTAAAGGAAGTTTTAAATTAATACCTAGGCAAATAAATTAAACGAAAGCAATTAAAGATAACTAAGTAAATAAGTAAAGCAATTAAATCTTAAATCTAAAATTAAAACTAAGATGAAAGCTATAAATCTAAACCTAGGTAAATATTTAAAAATAAGCAAGAAATAAAGCAAGTAAAACTAATCTAATGCAAACGAATTTAAACATGCTCTTGAAAATAAATCTAAGTAAATTAAAGCAATGAATTAAGACTTGGAAAACAAATAAAATAAATCAAACAACGAACATGCAAGAACTTATAAAACGAATCTAAGAAAACGATTTAAGCAAAACGAATCTAAGAACAAAGCAAGACAAAGAACTTAAATGAAATAAGCAAACGAAGAACTAGAGATTAAAGAAGAAAATTGAAAGCTTGAATTAATAAAACTCGAATCTGGATCCCCGATCTTTGAAAGCAAAAATCTAAAGTTAAACTAGAGTATTTAAAAGCTAAAAACTAATGTAGGCAAAAGTATTTTCGTTCTCAAGAAGATTACATATATATAGGTTTGGAAAAACCTATTCTAACAAGGAAATAATTGTACAAGTCGGCCAGAGTGAGCGGCCGCCAGATACAGTGAGCGGCCGCTCACTGCCTTCTGCGGAACTTCTCTCGAATCCTGGCTGAGCGGCCACCAGCTAAAGGTGAGCGGCCGCCAGCCTCTTGCTGCGGATTTTCTTCCTTATTTTCTCCTTCTTTTGAGCTTTTCCTCCTCTTCTCGACTTTTTTGTCATCTCGATCCTTGTGTCCACCTTCCCTACACTTGAGCACAATAAACACATAAAAGCAAACAAAAACTAACACAAAACACAATAAAATTAACTAACAAAACTCACACAAAAACACATTAAACATGATGCACTGTGCTTTATAATTATATATAAGATGCATTATAGTTCTGTATAATGTGCATCATTTTCGTTATATTAGTTTGCATTTAGGAGTATTGTTTTTTTTTAATGTGATATTTATTTTATGAAAATGATCTAATAGATGCATTCATGACTAATATATATATATATATATATATATATTAGGTTATTTCCAAGCACATACTACAGTGAAATCCACATTGCAAATTTCACCAGAATGCAATATAATAAAAGATTTGTTTATTATTTAGTTTTATATATATATATATTTTTTTATTTGATCCTCTTACTTGTGATTCTTATGTTATATATATAGTTTATGTGAAATGTATGAGTCCATCAAAAGTTGATGAGCCAATGAGCACAAGTACATGAAGTGACTTTGAAAGATCTCAAAGAAAATCAACACGTATATATATCTTAAACAACGTGGTAAAATTTAAGCTTACTAACACAGTCATCACTGGGTAATATTATTTCATGGAGCGAATGCTTAAGAGTTTCTGCGACTATCCTTTTTTAAAAAAAATTAGCTCCTAATTTTGGCAATTAAGGCTACTGTTTATATGTCCGTCACTAACCATGTATTGACCATTACTGAAGGACTAAAGTTAAATATCCGCTTTCTATTTTTGTTGAAGAGTATAAATTTCTGATACTAAATTTAAGTAGAATATCTTAAAAAACCAAGTGTTTAATTAATTATTTTCCAAATTTTCTAACTTTGTAATGTTGTTTCGTTCTCTATTTTCTACTATAATTCACATTCATATTCTATGGTATTAGTAAAGACTTCGAATATGATAGAGAAGAGAACATTAAGTTTAGTTATATTGAAGAATTATGAACATTAAGTGTCATGCCGCTTGAGTTCTTTTTACTATTTATAAATATATTAACTTTTAATATTTATATTACATGAATCATACTATTTTTTATGGGAATCATTGACAGAGTTCAGGACAAATCATCGAAATGGTATAATTATTGTAAAACATGTTCAACATCATGTCCCAAAAATGGTAAAATTAATTGCAATGTGCAAAAAAAACGCGCAATATGGAAGTTGTTTAGACACCAAGGTAAAAATATATATATTATAACTATTATCTAATTAATACACCGCAGATATAGAATAACTTTGAATGTTATACAAGGAGATTATAATTTACATATCACAATATTTGAAGATGTTGCGGCAGTATGCTGGATGCTTTGTGGATGAATATATTTTTTTTCATATTAAATCAGATTAGTATTTGCTAAAAAAAATTCTTTATGAAATTTACTTTAAAATTTTAAAGAATTTTTTACAGATTTCTAAATTCAAGAAGTACATTTATTCAGGGTGAAAATGAATCAGTATACTTCAGAGGTTTGAGCTAACAAAATTCAACAAAAAATTATATTATGATTGCAAGCCAGCCTGTAAACATCGATAACGGGGGGAACGTGACTGTCATATCCAGTGCAATACAAAAGGTTAAGCGCAACAATATCGATGAAGAAACACTAGTTCAAGATCTCAAACAAATCAAATTGGAGGAAAGAAAAAATCAGTCATGGGAGTAAAACCAACAGAAGTGGAAACAAATGAAGTTGAAGGAAATAAAAAGTCAATCAACGAAGCAAAACCAATAGAAGTGAAAGAATATAAAAGGGCATTGAAAAAATTAAGCAAACTCAAGTGCAAGAAAAGAAAAAAATCAAATGCGAAGTTGGAGCTTGATGAAGAGCAAGGAAAGGAAAAAAGAAATACAGTCTTTTTCAGTAAGCTTCAATGATGATAATTATGAAAATAAAGACAAATAAGAGCACACAATATTTTTTTCCCAAAAAATAAAAGAGCACAAAATATTTATAGTGGTTAGGACCAACCATTCAACATCTACTCTATCACATTCAAAGATGAATTCCTTCACTCGAAATTTTTTGATTTACACAACCAAGTAACGGTAACACAAATTTATACACCTCAATAACTTGGTCCTTAGGATTACAGACACTTAGGCCATCCCCAACGCCAATCTCAATATAGTGGGATCTCTCCCACTTTCCGGTGGAGAGATCCCACTCCCGGAGAGATCCTCAATGCACGGGATCTCTCCTATTTTTTTATTCTTTTTTATTCTTTTTTTTTCTTTTTTTTATTTTTTAAATCTTTTATATTGCAATTAATAATTCACTTTAATTAATTTAATTCTAAACCACACCCATTAAAACTAATTTTATTTATTAAATTGAAATAGTAGACATTACATGAAAAATAATTAAACATCAACATAAAATTAAAAAAAAACACACACAACTTAATCAACACGACCACTACGAGTCCACAATTCCTCGATCAAATCGTTGATGAGGTTTACATGGCGCACCGAATCGCGTAGAGTGAATGAGCTTTCGGCATACTCACGAAAGGATGCCGGACCTCCTCGCTCCACTGTAGGCCCGCTGCTGCTAGAAGCTTCATCTTCCGGAGGAGCCCATTGCATCACCATTGGCCCTTCGTTCTCGATTATCATGTTGTGCATGATGATGCAAGCATACATAACATCTTGCATATGATCGCAAAAGTATAGTCTCGATGGGCCTTGGATGATTCCCCACCGCATCTTCAGTACGCCAAAAGCCCTTTCGACGTCTTTTCAAGCCGACTCTTGCTTTGTTTTGAAAAGTTGAACTTTGGGGCCGGCCGTGGCAGTTGGGCTTGAGATGAAAACAGGCCACTTCGGGTATATCCCGTCGGCGAGGTAGTATGCCATGTTGTGTGGTCATCCGTTGGCCATGAATTGAATTGGTGGAGCTATCCCATTCACGACGTCGCTGAAAATGGGTGACTGGTTGAGGACGTTGATGTCGTTGTTCAAGCCCGCAACTCTGAAAAATGTGTGCCAGATCCACAGATCGTAAGAGGCAACCGCCTCTAGGATGATCGTGGGAACCCCCTTATCGCCACGGACGTATTGACCCTTCCACGCATTCGGGCATTGCCTCCATACCCAGTGCATGCAGTCGATGCTACCTAGCATCCCCGGAAAGCCGTGGATCTCCTCGTGTATACGCAGCAGTCTTGCGCAATCAGTTGCACTTGGCCGGCGCAAATAGTTGCCTCCAAAAATAGTAACCATCGACCTACAGAAGTGCTTCAGGAAATCGATGGTCGTGCTCTCTCCCATTCACAGATACTCGTCGAGGTGGTCCGCCGGGCAGCCGTTTCTGAGTTGACGAAGCGCAACAGTACACTTCTGAATTGCTGTGATGCCAGGCTTTCCAAGAGCATCTGGACGTTGAGTGAAGAAAGGATCGCGTGCCTCCAGTATTTAGACGATGTGCAAGAACAAATTCCTCGACATACGAAATCGGCGTCGAAATATTGCATCGCCGTAGGTTGGCGTATCACCAAGTAATCCGTCATCAGTTGGGCAGCACCGCCCACACGATTTCGCTCTATATAGGACCTCTGTGCCGGACGTCGTCGGTGCCTCGTCTGGTCATCTTCCGGGGTCTGCTATCGCTCATCGAGTATAGATTGGATCAGTTGGTGTGATTTTCTCAGTTGTTCGAATGTTTGTGGTACTTCATCGGAGTCGCTCGAAGAACTCGATGAGAAAGTCATTTTTTTTTTGAAATTTTTGGAGAAATTTGTAAAAAATATTGAAGATGAATTTGTGTGTAAAGAAGGAGAATTGTGTGATATGTGAGTGTGTGGTGTGTTGTATTTATAGGAGAAAAATGGGAAATAACCGTTTGTGGCTCAACGGCTAGCAATCAATTTATTTTTTTTTAAATAAATAAAATAAAAGCCTTGTTGACGTCATTATGACGTCAGCAGGCATGACCGATCCTCGCACGCTCCTCCGCACTCCACCCCTGCGAACTCGATGCCCCCAACGCGGCTATGGGATCGATCCCGATATCGCTGGCGGCGGCGCGCCGAGCGATCCCGACGCGTTGGGGTGGCCTTAAGAGCCTAAGCGATGATGACAACATGTTGGACAAACTTGTGTCTAAAATCAAACAAGAAAATATTTAATGTGAATCAATGTTCACAGTTTGAATATTTCAGATATTCAGAATAGTATATATATATTTTTTTTTTAATAAACAAAAGGATTTTGGTCATTTTTTATTACTTTTAATTATCTATTGTTATTTTTCTATCCTAATATAGTTTATTGCATCGTACGTAAAAAATTAATAAAAAAATTTAATGGATACACGTAGAGGTGGCCAAATGCGGAGTTCGGGTATGGAACCGTACCCGTACCAGGTGGGTACGGTTCCGCCAAACTGGACCCATACCCTACCCGCGGTATAGGTGGGTACAGGTACAGTTTCGATATGAAAAGTGTGTGTACGAATACGGGTACAACCCTGCGGTTCCAGCGGGTTTTATAATTATTTTTTAATACTAAAAATGTATTTTAAGTTTGATTAAGACCTTGAATTATTTGTAATAAAAAGTATTTTTTTTATTGCAAAAGCTTCAACAACCTAGATCTAAACTAGACTTCTAAATTCTAAATTATTGGAGATTAAGTTGTTCGAAAATTTAATCTTCAAGGATGAGCCTCGTTATAACCTCTTTGGTGAAGATACAATTAGGGCTGTCTATACGGTCGGGAACCGAACCGAAAATTTCGGTTAACCGAACCGAAAATAGGTGGAATTTAGGAACCGGGACCGGACCCAAAGTTTAATTCGGGTACCCCGGAACCGGACCAAAGTTATTCGGTTCGGTTCCGGTTACCCGAAAAGGAACCGATTTTTTTTATTTTATTTTTTTTAAATTGTTGTGATTTATAGACCACCATCACACGCATAAATTATACATAGCTCAATTTAATTTGTTGGATGATACATCAAAATCAAGAAACAACTTTTTTACATTAAAATAAAGAATCAAGTAACCAACAAAATATGTACAAACAAAATAAAAATGTAGAGAAGAGATCATCCATCTAAACTACAACTTTGCAAGTAGCTTCAAAGAAGTGAGTGAACATTCTAAAAATCATGATTTGTACTATGAAAAAAATTAAAATTAAAATTAGTAATAAATATTTCGGTTCTTCGGTTGGAACCATTCGGTTCCCGGTTAGAACCGAAGACCGAACATTTTAAAAACTAGGAACCGGAACCGGACCCAAAGACTGAAATTTCGGTTATCGGGTACCCGGAACCAATTCGGTTCCGGGTAACCCGAGAACCGAGAACCATTTGGACAGCCCTAGATACAATGAAAAAAAGGTTAAAGTAAGAAAAAGAATGCACGTCTAATTAAAATTAAAAAACAAAAAATGCAATTTAAATAAAATCTATATAAAAATTGTGGGTCGGCGGGTTAGCGGGTCGGGGAACCGGCAGGTTACGGTTCTAACTTTTAGTATCCGTACCCGAACCGCTGCCCTCGGCGGGTACGGTTCCGAACCCGAACCGGCGAGTACGGGTACTAGCACAAACCCTCCGAGTACGTGAACGAATGAGTGTATGGGTCGGCGGGTACGATTATTTTGGCCACCTCTAGATACACGTGCAACACACATGATCTCTGCTAGTACTTTATAAAAATACGTCATACCAAAAATAATTAAACCTTAACAAAAATAACTAAATTCTAAAAAATATATATATTGACGTGACAGTGACACATCAACCGTGAGCACATTAAGTGTGCTTACGAAGGGTAGGAGAGCATTTCTATACTAATACAAATGAGTCTTGCAAGACATATAATATTTATACAAAATGAAACATGTATTGTTTTAGCAGAAATACTGTACTACTTACGGTGGACACATTTTAATATGTTTACTGTTGATGTGGCAATGTCACGTCGTAAATTTTTATCATTTATGCATACTGAGATATATATTTAAAATAATTTCTTTATTTATAATATTGACACATTATTCGTAGCCACATTAAGTATGCTCACGGTGAATATTATAACTCATTCTTTTAGACCTGACACTAGTATAATTCTTACAACATTTTGGTAGCTATTTTCCATAAGTTTTATGATTTGTAACCATGACTAGAGCCGGCCAAAAAAATCGGAACCGGGGAACCGAACCGGAACCGGCGGTTCGGAACTGGATTCGGAACCTTCAGAACCGACGGTGCAGTTCCGGTTCCATTCTCGAGGAACTGGGAACCGGCGGTTCCGGTTAAAAAACCGGAAAACCGGCAATTTTTTTTTATTTCTATATTTTATATTTGTATGTTGTATATAAATATCATACTAATTATTTGATCTAACATTTTATTAGTATATATCCATTTTAATGAATTCTTAATGTACAAATTATAAAGTATAATTTGTAAAATGAAAGAGATTTTTCATTGTTAAGTTATAATTCAAATTGAAAAAAGTACAAATGAATAAAACTACATACATATGTGATGTTTATTCATTCAAAGTTAAAATATAGTATAGCCTAGTGATGTTGGATGTTGTGCACTTGTGAGTTGTGAATCTTGTGATAATGTTCAAACTTTAAATTCAAATATTTAAACAAAATACCAAATCATATAAATGACAAAATATTCAATTAACAATGTCACATGATGATGATGAATTGAAGATGACAAAATATACAATTTAGTAATTTACATAAAGATAATAAATTATCCAATTCATGAAAAAGATAAGATGAAGTGTCAATTTTGAAATTTTTCATTCTAATTAAGAATGATAACATGTTAAATTTGTATGAACTTTGCATATTTAATTATCAATCCATAATTCCATATCATATGAAATATATTTTTTTAATTATGTACTAATATTATCTATTGAGAGAAAAAAAAAAAGTGGAACCGCCAGTTCCACCGGTTCCTAACCGGCGAACCGGGTGGAACCGGGGAACCGGGAACTGATACCGACACCTCTCAAACAGAAACTGACGATTTCGACGACGATTTCGATTTTGATAACATGTAATTCGGTCATGTTAAATCTTAGACGGGTACTCTTTTTCCTCACTGAGGTTTTAACGAGGCTCGGCCTTTGAAATCAAAATGTGATCTTTAAAGGTTTAGGTGAAATAAAAAAAAAAATTGAATAATCGTCTAATTTGTTATATTTCCAATTTCTCTTACAGTTTTCGATTATAATGCTCTTACAATTAAACTCGAAACAAATATAAACGAAATATGCATATAGGGAAGAAATAAAAAAAAAAAGAGAAAAAAAAAGGAGGCGGTTCCACCCGGTTCGAACCGGAACCGGCGGTTCGGAACTGGATTCGGAACTGTTGGAACCGGCGGTGCGGTTCCGGTTTCTCTTTGGGGGAACCGGAACCGTGGTCGCCTCTAGCCATGACATTTCTGTATATGTATCATCTAAAATTTGGAAGAAAAAAAAATAAGATATTCAAGTCTTACCCGTAATATATAAGTCTTTTTTATTTTTTTTTCTTCAAGGATTTCCAATATTTGATCGCATATATATAAACATCTGATATTCCTCCAATGGCTATGGCTATGGCTATGGCAATGGCATCATCTATCTTCCTACTACTGCTTCTCTTTCCAATTTTCACTTCTTCTCAAAACATAACCGTCGGAACCTCTCTCACGGCAGCACAAAGCTCCAATCCATGGCGGTCTTCCCCCAACGGAGACTACGCCTTCGG
Source organism: Mentha longifolia (assembly GCA_001642375.2). Taxonomy (NCBI): domain Eukaryota; kingdom Viridiplantae; phylum Streptophyta; class Magnoliopsida; order Lamiales; family Lamiaceae; genus Mentha; species Mentha longifolia. Next base: position 39,788,363 of record CM038113.1, on the reverse strand, counting down.
ATTTCAACAGCTTCAAAATAGCACCGATCAATTCATACTCTCCATATGGTTGGACAAAATCCCAAACAAAACCATCGTCTGGTACGAGAGAACCAGTTATCCCGTGCCACGTGGCTCCACTCTCCGCCTCGACGCCTTCTACGGCCTCCTCCTCGAAGATCCTCAAGGCAGCCGTCTCTATAACTCTATCGGAGGCGGCGGCGCTGCTAATCAAGTTGGTTATGCCTCCATGAACGACACCGGAAACTTTGTGATTTTCGGCATCGATGATTCCTCCGTTTTGTGGGAGAGCTTTAGGAATCCCACCGACACTATTCTTCCCACTCAGACTCTCGAGATCGACGACGCCCTCATCTCGCGGCGAACGGAGTCCGATTTTTCCAAGGGGAGATTCTACGCTTTCATCTCTAATTCTGGAAACTTCGTCTTCAACACCAAGAGCGTGCCCTCCAATTCCTACTACGACTATGACTACTACAGCAGCTCCACTTCTTCCGAGAACGCCTCCGACGCCGCCGTCCGCGTGGTGCTCAGCGGCGGAGCTTTGATTTTGGTGGTGAGGAGAAACGGGGCGGAGCAGATCATCGGCCCTCGTTCCGTTCCCTCGCCTTCCGACAATTACTACAGGGCGATTCTCGAATTCGACGGAGTTTTCAGACTCTACTACCATCCGAAGAACAACTCCGGCGACAATCCGACATGGCAGGTTGCCGGTTCTTGGCCTAATAATATCTGTGTGGACTTCGAAGGAGATAAGGGCAGTGGGGCCTGCGGGTATAACAGCGTGTGCAGAATTGAGAACCGGAGGCCGGTCTGCGAATGCCCTAAAGGATTCTCGCTGGCTGACCCCACCAATCCCTCCGGCGACTGTCGGCCTAACTCCTTCCAGAGCTGCATCTCCGGCGAAAATGGAGACGAAAACGAGCTGGAGGTGATAACCGACACCGATTGGCCTCGAAACGACTACCAAGAGATAAATCCGAGCAGTGAGGACCAGTGCCGGAGCTCTTGCCTCAACGATTGTTTCTGCGGCGTCGCCATTTACAGAAGCAACAGCTGCTGGAAGAAGAAGCTCCCCCTCTCCAATGGCAGAGTCGACACCACCCTCGGTGTCAAGGCGTTTCTCAAGTTGAGGAAGAGCGATCTTCCTCTGCTAAATCCAACTCACCCAAATCCTCCAAGAAGAGATCGTCGACAAACATTAATAGTTATAATATCGGTGCTTTCCTTCTTACTCATCACTGCAGCTTGCCTTCTTCTCTTCCTCCTTTACAAGAAAAAGCAGTTGCCTCTCAATCCGGTTCGAGACTCGAATCTACGCTGCTTTACTTATAAAGAACTTGTGCAGGCCACTAATGGTTTCATGGAAGAGCTAGGCAGGGGCGCTTTCGGGATCGTCTACAAAGGGACGATTCCGGTTGGCTCCGGTACTGTGATTGCGGTGAAGAAGCTAGACAGAATATTTCAAGATTTTGAGAAAGAATTCGAGACAGAAGTGAATGCGATTGGACGAACTCACCACAAGAATTTGGTGGGACTGATCGGATTCTGCAACGAAGGGCCTCATCGTTTGCTCGTTTATGAGTACATGAGTAACGGGACGCTAGCATCGTTCCTTTTCGGAGATCCGAAACCGAGCTGGAGCCAGAGGGCTCGTATTGCGGTGGGGATTGCCAAGGGACTTGCCTACTTGCATGAAGAGTGCAGCAGTCAGATCATCCATTGTGATATAAAGCCTCAGAACATACTTCTTGATGAGTACTACACTCCTAGGATTTCGGATTTCGGGCTGGCTAAGCTCTTGAAGATGAACCAGAGCAAGACGCTGACCAATATCCGGGGCACAAAGGGCTACGTTGCTCCGGAATGGTTCAGGAACACGCAGATATCGGTCAAGGTCGATGTCTATAGCTTCGGAGTGGTGCTGCTAGAGATCGTGTCGTGTAGGAAGATGCTCAAGGATGTGGAGTTCGGAGACGGGGGAAACCCGATTCTTACGGACTGGGCTTGGGACTGCTTGGTGGATAGAAGGTGGGATGAATTGGTGGAGAAGGATGAGGAGGCCTTGAGAGATAGGGAAAAGGTGGAGAGATTTATTAAGGTAGGGCTATGGTGTGTTGAAGAAGATGCAGATCTTAGGCCAACCATGGTGAAAGCATGTCAAATGCTTGAAGGTGTTGTCCAAGTTCCACAGCCCCCGCTTCCTTCCTTTTTCACCAATGTTGTTTGAGATTTGAGATGAGGAATAAGATACTTGCACTAGTTTCTTTAGGCCATTGATTATGTTTTTTATCATTCAACATGACTTAATTTAACATGATATGTGCTCCATCCACCACCAAATTCTAGGGCTCATTCAACATGATTTAATTTACTTAATTACTACTCACTCAATCCATGAGTGTGCATGGAATCTTTCAACACACACTTCAATATGCCGAAAAGTGGATGTTAAGATAAAGTTTAAGTCTCGCTTTATCTTAATATATACTTTTCGACACATTGAAGTGCATGTCGAAAGATTCTATGCACACATTTCGTGGACGGATGGAGTATCATTTTAAATTACAGTGTCAGAAAATTGTGGGAAATTTGACAAAGCCAAGCCTATTGTTAAGATGGACAAATCTCCTTCAATTTGCCCAACTCCAAAGGCTAGAGTTCGTCCTTTGAATTTCACCCATAAATCACTCACACACTCAAGATGACTTGAACTTCCAATTAATACGCCATTCAAGGAGTAAATAAAGAACCCTTATGATTTATGGTAATTATACAAAATATTCTTATATTTCTTTTTTCCCATCTCATTTATCCTATTTATACAACATATATATTCAATAAACATGCAAAATGGAATAGGATTGAACTAGGATTCCTTAAACTGTATAAAATACCTTCGTATTTTAAAAAATCCCGCACATGACTCTCAATTGTTACTTTGAGCTCCCCAATCTTAAAATTTTTGAATGTATATCCAATTTGCACAAAACAACCATGTAATTTTCCAAAACATGCACAATGTGTTTTTTTAGACTACTGCATAAACAAAATTCATATTTTGTTCACTCTCATAGATTGGGATTTTCCATGCAAATTAATTAATAGATGTGAGGGTTTTATGCAATTTAAAGAACACGTAAGTGTGTGTTATGCTATTAACTCAATCAATGACTAGCATCTAATTTATTTGAATTAAACCCTACCTCTTAAGATGCAAGGTAATTACATGTTGAAATGGAACACTAACCGATAAAGTAATAAGGGGACACCACTTGGGTTCAATCGAGCATTGCGTCGGTGCTAAAACAAGACACTTTTATTCATATAGATTGACATTTTTCTGTATAAAGATTGATACTTTTAAAAATTATCATTTTTATTCGTAAACTAATTATGTTACAGATTGCTACTTTATTCCTTATAGGATTGATACTTTTAGTATAAAGATTAGCACTTTGGGCCGGGGCCGCACGGGGTGTCTCCGCCTGACTGACACAAGTTTTTGTCAGTAATAAAAGAGTTAACTATTATAAACCACAAGCCTCCTCAGCATTTTATAACATTCAGCCACTCTACGCGACAAACATTAATGCCTGATTTTAATACTACTCAATTTCCTTGGGATTAGAGCCATATTCCTTGTGAATACGGCAACTCGAAGGTGGGTAGGCCTTCTCAAATGGACAAACGTTGTCGAATTTGCAAGATTTTGAAGAATCCCAGTTAAACATAAGAAAGAAAAAACAAGATACGTTGACATTAAATTTGTGGGGGAAAAACAATTCAAAACCAAACCCCATAATAAATTCCAGCAACAGTTACTCGTGAAAATCCAAACACTCCTCCCTCCCTCCCTCTCCTCCTCAAATAAAACCAAAGGCTCTTCCACTCAGTGTCCAAACTCGTGAGGAATAGAGCTCTTAAATTTCACGAGCTTCTTCCCCTTCTGTCTCTGATCCAGAGCGCCTCCCTCCCATCAAATACCCCAATTATGAACTCACACATACATCATCATCCCACTTCTCCATGGAGCTCTACTCTCCATTCTTTCTTGCCTTCTTTTCCTTGTACATCTGCTCTCTTCTCACTCATGCACACCAGTTGCAGACCTTCATCGTGCAGCTCCGCCTCGACTCTTCGTCCCGTCTGTATTTCGCCTCTACCCTTCACTGGCACCTCTCCCTCCTCAAGAAATCTGTCTCCACGGAGGAGGAGGACTCGTCCTTGCGCCTTTTGTACTCTTATGGCCCCGCCTTGGAAGGCTTTGCTGCTCGGCTCTCGCCTTCTGAGGTCGAGGTTTTGAAGAGGTCTCGTGAAGTCATTGCCGTGAGGCCCGACCGGAGGCTCGAGATTCACACTACTTATTCTTACAGGTTCTTAGGGCTGAGTCCCACGGAGAAAGATGGTGCATGGATCAAGTCTGACTTCGGTCGAGGCTCAATCGTCGGCGTCCTCGACACCGGCGTTTGGCCCGAGAGCCCGAGCTTCGACGACCGCGGGATGCCGCCGGTCCCGCTGAAATGGAAAGGGATATGCCAACAAGGTGAAGACTTCAATGCTTCAAACTGTAACAAGAAACTCATTGGTGCGAGATTCTTCAGCAAAGGCCACCGTGTTGCCTCGCTGGCATCTTCCCCCAATATGGTGGCTGAATATGTGTCGGCCCGCGACTTCCCACGGCCATGGGACCCACACGGCATCCACTGCGGTTGGAGTTCCCGTTTCGGCGGCAGGCGTGCTTGGAGGCGGAGGCGGCGAGGCCCGAGGGATGGCTCCAGCTGCACATGTCGCCGTGTACAAGGTTTGTTGGTTCAGCGGCTGCTACAGCTCCGACATTCTTGCAGCCATGGACGAAGCCATCAGAGACGGAGTCGATGTGCTCTCGCTCTCGTTAGGCGGATTCCCGGTGCCCCTCTACGAGGACACCATCGCCATTGGAAGCTTCCGGGCAATGGAGCACGGCATAACAGTAATATGTGCGGCAGGAAACAACGGTCCGATCGATAGCTCCGTTGCGAACGAGGCTCCTTGGATCATGACCGTCGGCGCGAGCACACTCAACAGGCAGTTTCCGGCAGTCGTCCTACTTGGTAACCGAAAGTATCTATATGGTGAATCACTATACCCAGGTAAAGGAATCCCAGCAGCCGAGAAAGAGCTTGAGCTCGTCTACATATCAGGCGGAAATCGAGGCAGTGAATTCTGCTTGCGAGGGTCTCTTCCAAGGGAAAAGGTCAGGGGCAAAATGGTCATCTGCGACCGCGGCATAAACGGGAGGTCTGAGAAGGGGCAGATAGTAAAAGAAGCCGGTGGCGCCGCCATGATACTAACCAACACAGAGATAAACTTGGAAGAAGATTCAGTAGATGTCCATGTCCTCCCAGCAACAATCATAGGCTCCGACGAAGCATTTCGCCTCAAAAGCTACATAAACTCGACTCGACGCCCTACAGCAAGAATCATCTTCGGAGGAACCGTTATAGGAAAGTCGAGAGCACCTGCAGTTGCACAGTTTTCATCAAGAGGCCCGAGTTTCACCGACCCTTCAGTTTTGAAGCCGGACGTGATCGCACCTGGGGTCAACATCATCGCTGCCTGGCCTCAAAACCTCGGACCGAGTGCCCTTCCGGAAGATTCTAGAAGGGTCAACTTCACTGTCATGTCCGGAACTTCCATGGCATGCCCCCATGTAAGCGGACTCGCAGCTCTCCTCCATTCAGCCCATCCAAAATGGACGCCTTCCGCCATTAAATCCGCACTCATGACTACTGCAGAAATGCATGATCATCAAGGAAAGCCAATAATGGATGGAAATAATCCTGCGTCTCTCTTTGCAATCGGAGCAGGTCAAGTAAATCCTTCAAGAGCCATTGATCCTGGACTAATATACGACATAAAACCAGAGGATCACGTCGCTCATCTATGCACTCTAGGATACACAAGATCGGAGATATTCACCATTACTCAAAGGAACGTGAGCTGCCACGTCATCCTACGGAAGAACAAGGGCTTCAGCCTCAATTACCCCTCGTTTTCAGTCATCTTCAGAAATGGAGAAACGAGAAAGATGATAAAGAGACAGGTGACTAATGTTGGCAGCCCCAATTCCATCTACTCGCTGGAACTGAAGGCGCCCGAGGGAGTCACTATGAGAGTTAAGCCACGTCATCTCACGTTCAGACGCGAGAACCAAACTCTTAGCTACAGAGTTTGGTTTGTATCGAAGAAAAGAAACAAGACAAAGAGTACGAGGTTTGCAGAAGGACATCTGACGTGGGTGAATACGAGAAGCTATAACAGGGTTCGTAGTCCAGTTTCAGTGACTTGGTCAGTAACAAAGTGACTTAACATCATTCTTTTCTAAAGAATGCAATTTACAGTATCATACCTACATTCAGTTTAGGCTTCGAGATTTAGGATCGAATATGAGATATCCACCCAGCCTTGTATTCTAGATGTAGCCTATCTTCTCTCTCGGGACAGGAGATAGTTCATAGTATAACATATGAGAATACAAGGTTTTTCCATTTACTACCCAAATTTGCTGCAGTAGTTCAGTCAATCAAAAATTCCACCCAATAAACTATTTAAAGCAAAATGATATGCCAGACAAAGACATAATCGAGTAGGCAAAACCCTTCATTCCTTTGGGATAATCTTATCAAATGAAATATACCTTCTCAATATCTCTCAATTCAGTATTAGAATTCGACCTAATTACAGCAACCGGGATTGCAACAGGCAATGAAGGAAAAAAAGAAAAAAAAGAAATTGAAAAATGGACGAGGGAAAAGATATGCACCAACTCATTTCTTCACGAATGACAATCCATTTGCATCGGCATATCTCTCCATGAATCTCATGAACCTGTCCCAATCTCGTGGAGTACGCATCACATACTTGGCCTCGATTCCAGCAGGTTTCCCATTCACAAACTTTGCATTCACATCAACTGACTGAAGCACTCCCTCCTCATCAATCATGTAGAAACCCGTAATATCACCAACTACGCTGGATGAGTCAAAAACGGAAGGCTCGGTAAATGTGAAAATGGCTTGGCCATTAGTCCCATCTCTCGATTTTGTTAGCCTCACATCTGGGATCGTTTGTTCATCAGTCCCTTGAATGAACTGGATTGTTGGTTTCACCATTTTAACACTCAGCCTGCGTGTGCTGTGTATTTGACTACTGTGTTTGGGCAGACTTGAGTGCGGTAGATGTAAAGATTGGCCATTGAATGATGAGCTTAAAGCAGAATGAACCGTTCCTATTGAAAAGCCTAACATAAAAAAACCAAGATCAGTGATTTGAAAATTCGAGTAAAGATAATTGGTAAGATACTCAAAATATTCGGTAGCATAGAACATGGATTGAAACATATACCTATCAAGATTGCTTTATATCTGATTGAGTCAGTTCATCAACCTCCATCTTTTAGTGTATCTTAAAAGATTAAAACAAGAAGCTTTATAGAAACCAAGACCATTTTAAGCAACATTTAGTTCTCGGATCATGAAATGGCAGAAAATTCTTTCAAAACCATCGAAAGGGAAGTAATCAACATTGGCTTCAGGGTTCGGTTAACCTACACTGTGCAAGAAAGGAAGATGTTCTTCCTTCCTAACAATCTCCAGCTTCTATTCCGGTTCCAGCACAGATTTTGAAACAAAAATCTTGAAACAGAAAAAATCATTCTACAGATACTATTAACCTAGTTTTGTTCAAATCAATATAAAATGCATTGCTAACATAAAAAATCCTGGCAAGCAACTGCGCATTGAAGATTATAACGTTCAATTGGAATGGATATTAAAGTTCTAAACAAGCTAGAAATAAGGAAATCAACATTTATGAGTTGAGCCCAATTCCATGAATTGCAGAATTGATCATTCATAAAATTCAATACAGAAATGAATAAAGCAGAATCCAACATATTTAACTTAATAGACATTCAAATTATCTAAAATTGTCCAAATATAACTAATTTAAATGCTTTGTATTTAAAAAAAAAAAAAACAGAACGAACTCCTTTCCAAGCTACATTTTTCAAATTCTACACAGAAAGCCAATGTGTCCCCAACTCTCTTTCATCATTAATCAAAATGCAACAAATAGAAGACATTTCAACTAATCACACCAAATAAAGTTCCACATTCTACCTAAAGACACGAAGTTCCTCCAATTGATTAAAAAAAACAAACAGCTATAGAGAGAGAGAGAGAGATAAGTAGACACCTGGAGCGCAGCGGGTGCGGTGGGAGCAATGAGAGATAGGAGAAGAGAAAGCCAGCGACTGCAGTGCTGCCATGGCGTAGAGAGAGAAAGAGAGTGAGACGAAGAAGAAAAGGAGATGATAATATGGGAATAGGAAGGATGGCGGTGGAGGTGTGTATTGAGGAGAGCCATTCACTAAGGAAAACATTCTTAGCCTTTTCAAAACGGTTGGACCAAAATTATTTTTCAGATTTTTTTTTTTTTTTTTTTTTGCTTTCTGTATTGAATGTTTTTTCATATTTTGTGCCGCAATTTATTTGAGACAGTGGGCCGCGTTTACTAAAGACTCGTGGCAGAATGCAACTTAATGGTATGGCCTTTAACTGAAAATGGACTGGGCTACCTGATTATTGGGCCAATTCCATCAAGGGTAATTAAGAGTATTCCTCTTTTTCTTTTTTCTGGCATATATTTTAATAAAATGTTAAATTGTGTGATATTATAGTAAATAAATTGAAATTAAAAATAATAATAATAATAATAAAAGCGATTGTGGTTGGGTATAATGTTTTTTTTTTTTAAAAAAAAAGACATACTCTTTCGGGACAAATCGATTTTTTTCTTTTTTTGTTGAGAATAGGCTTAAAAGACGGAGGGAGCATGTAATAAAAAAAATCAGTAGTATTACTTAAATATATTAATATCAAAAAAAAATCGTAGGACTGGATTCCCTACATACAATCATGTCCAATAATTTGTACTATAAATTAAGTGTAAATTTATTTATGAAGAAGGTGAGGCTAACTATATGCTCAAAAGGCCACTTTGTGACGTCGCATATTATTTATTGGATCGCATCCCATCATACATGTGTCACATGTGCAATCACACTAAAACACATCTATAATCCTCTCAACTTCCTATTATTATATAATATTCTTTTTTAATACACCAACCATGTGAATTAGTTAAAGATTAAAAGGTTGAATTGGTTAGTGGCACTAGTATGTTTTCGGACAGTCCCACATGATCCACGTCATTCTTTCCACCCCACTTTGCTAGTTCACATCTTTCGCAATATTAGACAAGAATTATGAGAAGAATTGATGAAATAAGTGCCTCAAAAGTTATACAAACTTGGGTTAATTGAAGAAGAAAAAAAAAAATCACCCATTTTTATATATTAGTGAATTAAGCATCACTTTTAAATTTTAACAATTTAAATTACTCCGTATTTTTTTTATTCGGATAAATTACTCCGTATTAACTTTTATTTTTAGAATCAAATCACCGCATTCATTCTTTCAGCAAATTAACTTACGGTGTTTTTAATTTAAACGTTCACATTATAGCCGAAAAGTCTCCGTATGTATATAGGTTATCATTGTGACCGTCGAGATTATTTTATGTGACAATAGAATTATATAATTTGTCAAAAATAAAAGTTCGTAATTTAATTCTTCAAAATTTAAAAAGTGATTCTAATTTACAAAAACTTTACCATTTGTTCAAGTGACTTGACATTTTTTTTACAAACCTAACTCTTTGGAAATGATGAAGATGCACCACCACGGTTAATAAAAATGTCCATAATTATATATCTTGAACCTACGTAAAATAAATCAAGAAAAGCTATCAATCACAGTATTAATTATCCACATAATTATTTAGTCTTGATGTAAGCTTATTTTTATTCTCTCTCTAAAGAAGAGAGTGAGAAGGTGTGGTCTCACATGGAACGGCATCAAAACACTTTAGCAGCTTATACATGTATTATACCATGTGAAGTAAATAACCAATACTACTATTAAACTATATCTGGATTTATATATGCATGTGAAATTTGGAAGTTTATGCTGAAAAAAATGATTGAGTTAGAAGTTTTTTCTTTTTCTTTTTTGAACCAAGGATTGAGTTAGAAGTTCATACCTGAAAATTGATATATAGTGGCATACTAGACCAAAATTGAGAACAAAAATGTTTGTAATAAGAAACAAGTAGAAAAAAAAAAAGAAAAAAAAAGAAGAAGAAAAGAAAAAATAACAAGCCATAAAAGTCAACCGACTCAAAAGGTAACTTTTTTGAGTTATTGAATCTTGCTGGGGTTTTGCATATGGGAAGAAACCTTCTTAACATGGAAATATTCTTTTTTGTTTGTTTCCATCTTCTTCTTCTACTTCTTTTGATATGTTTGTTTCCATCTTCTTTTGTACTCATTTTAAGAAGTTTATGAACATCTAACATTTCATTTGGAGAACTTATTTAGATATTTTCTCATGAATCACTAAAGTACTATTGTTGATATAATTTATTTATTTTTTGATAATTGTTAACCGTAATTTATTACTCTCCGTTTCATTTATAAAGAGATAGTTGACTGTCTTTTTATCAATTATTTATTTATAAATTGTACAGATGGAGTAGCAATCAACTCTCTCATTTGAGTTAACTTTTTTTTATTTTATTAGGTAAAGATAATATATTACGCAACCAAAACAGTACAAGGGGTAGCAACCCTTTACAAGTTACTACCTAACAATTCACGACTCAATCAAGTTTCTATCGGATATTTAATTTGGCAACCCCTTTAGTTGCGCACCAGCTCCAGAATCTATACTTTATCTCTTCTTCGGTTCTCTTAAAATCCCATTCTTTTTGCTCATGAATCACCATATTCCACCATCGCCAAACCACTCATATCACACAGATCCAAATACCTCCAAAACCTTTCTTTGTTACTAACTTACTATATAGTATATCTATAACAATTAAGCGGAATATAACGACTTCTAAAGTAATAATAATCATTTCGTCTCAAGACGGGGTACTATACTGTTATACAGTATTAACTAGTAGTAGTATAAGTAATAATCTCTCTCTCTCTCTCTTCGCAAAGTCTATTTATATTTAGCTTTTAGAAGGGACGAAACGGTGAATCTGCTTTGTTATGTCGACTACTGCTATTTCTTGAAATGAAGCATTGTTTATTTACATTAGAGGTTAAAAACTTAAAATCGAACAGTTACAGTAAGTAGCATTGTTTTTAAAGCACAAAAATTTGCAAAACAAACATGCATTTATCATCATATAGCTAATGTTTTGACTGCTAAGTCGCTCAACAGCCACAACAAAAAAAAAAAAAAAAAAAAAAAAAAAACAGCACATTCTCCCTATGTTTGGCTCAGGATTGGATTTCAAGAAAAGCCAAAAAAATTCCGTGCCTATCAACAGCTATGCAGAACCCAAGATCTCACGAGTTGCTTCATCACTTTTTCTTTTAAAAAACCTATAATGGCTGATCATGATCATCATCTGCACTTTTCCCATATTAAATTAAATAAATAGAACCTAACTAATCATTTGATCTTCCTCTCCACTTCATAATAACATGATGAAAGAGTAACCAAAAAAAATAAAAAACAGAAAAACATCATGAAATTCAAAAACAAACAGCTGCTCTCTTCTTCCTCTTCTTCTGCTCTGTTCTGCATCAGACGAAGAGCGTAAACAGCGACGAAGCCACGACACTTCTAGTCGATAAAGGCGGGCTTCGTCGATCCGTTAAACTATCTCAACAACTGGGAATTGCCGGATAAGATCAACACTTCATCACTTCCTCACTGCAGCTGGATTGGAGTCCAATGCAGCTTCAATGGCGGAGTCGAAAGCCTCGATCTTTCCCACATGAATCTCTCCGGCAGAGTCTCCGATCAAATCCAGTCCATGCAAAGCCTAATCTCTCTCAACTTGAGCTTCAACTCTTTCTCTTCTCCACTGCCTAAATCTATCTCAAATCTCACTTCACTCAAGATTCTTGATCTCAGCCAAAACTTCTTCTTCGATCAGTTCCCGGTCGGTCTTGGAGCTGCAGCGGGATTAGTATCAATCAACGCCTCCGGCAACAACTTCTCCGGCTACCTACCGGAGGATCTCGCCAACGCAACGAGCCTCGAGAGCCTCGATTTCCGGGGGAACTTCTTCAACGGCAGCATTCCTAGAGTCTACAAGAACTTGAAGAGATTGAAGTATCTAGGCCTATCCGGGAACAATCTCACCGGAGAGATTCCATCCGAGATCGGGGAATTATCGTTTCTTGAAACTATAATTCTCGGATACAACGAGTTCGAAGGTGGGATTCCATTAGAATTCGGAAACTTGACTAATCTCAAGTACCTTGATCTCGCCATAGCCAATCTTGAAGGCCTAATTCCACCTCAGCTAGGGGAACTCAAGAACCTCACCACATTGTTCTTGTACAACAACAATCTCCGAGGCGGGATCCCACCGGAGATCGGTGGGATGGCCTCGTTGGAGCAGCTCGATTTCTCCGACAACGCGTTGTCCGGAGAAATCCCGGCTCGGATAGGTGAACTCAAAAGCTTGCAGCTGTTGAATCTGATGTGCAATCGGCTCTCCGGTGAAATTCCGGCAGCCATTAGTACACTCTCTGAGCTAGCAGTGCTCGAGCTCTGGAACAACTCGTTCTCCGGTGAGTTGCCTCAAGATCTCGGCTTGAATTCTCCTCTAGAATGGTTGGACATCTCGTCGAACTCATTCTCCGGCGTGATTCCGGCGAATCTCTGCTCGAAAGGTAACCTCACGAAGCTCATCCTCTTCAACAACAGCTTTTCTGGGCCGATTCCACTCAGTTTATCTTCATGTGACTCACTGGTCCGAGTTAGGGTTCATAACAATCTCTTGAATGGCACAATCCCATCTGGGTTTGGGAAATTAAACAAACTTCAAAGACTGGAATTAGCAAACAACAGCCTCATAGGGCAAATCCCAATCGATCTCTCCACTTCCCCTTCTCTCTCCTCCATTGATATATCAAGAAACCACCTCCAATCCTCTCTCCCTTCCTCCATTCTCGCCATCCCAACTCTGCAAAACTTCGTAGCTTCTGGAAATAGCTTGATCGGAGAAATCCCAGATCTGTTCCAAGACTGCCATTCTCTCTCCGTTCTCGATCTCTCCTCAAACCATTTCACCGGAAGCATCCCCTCCAGCATCGCCTCCTGCGATAAGCTCGTGTCATTGAATCTTCGTAGCAATCAGTTCACTGGGCCCATCCCAAAATCCCTCGCCGCGATGCCGTCGTTGGCCGTTTTGGATCTCTCGAACAATTCCCTCACCGGAAAAATCCCTCAAGATTTCGGAAACTCGCCGGCGTTGGAAACGCTCAACGTTTCTTACAACAATCTAGAAGGTTCCGTACCTTCAAACGGCATGCTTCGGACCATCAACCCTAATGATCTCGTCGGAAACGCCGGGCTGTGCGGCGGCGTGCTTCCTCCGTGCTCGAAAAGCGAATCGTACGAATCCAGAGAGAGAAACATAGAGAGGAAGCATTTCGTGAGAGGATGGATTATTGGCCTTTCAACTCTAGTTTCTCTCTTCATAATCGGTGTGGGGGCGAGGTTTATGTACTCCATTTGGAAAAATGGAAGCTTCTGCTTTGAGGGAAGATTTGAAGGAGGAGGAAATGAGAAATGGCCATGGAGGTTGATGGCATTTCAGAGACTCGGATTCAACACCAATGACATCTTATCTTGCATCAACGAATCGAACGTGATCGGAATGGGGGCGACCGGGACGGTCTACAAGGCCGAGATACCGAGGCTCAACACCACCATAGCCGTGAAGAAGCTATGGAGATCAAGAAATGATCTTGAGGTGGGAGGAGGGAGTGATGATCATAACCTTGTTGGAGAAGTGAACTTGCTAGGTAGGTTAAGGCATCGGAACATCGTGAGGCTGCTCGGGTTCCTTCACAACGACTCCGATGCAATGATAATCTTCGAGTTCATGAAGAATGGCAGCCTCGGAGAAGCCCTGCATGGGGGAAAATCAGCCGGTTTGTTAGTGGATTGGGTTTCGAGGTACAATATAGCGGTTGGGGTTGCTCAAGGACTCGCCTATCTCCACCACGATTGTCATCCTCCGGTCATTCATCGAGACGTGAAGTCGAACAACATTTTGTTGGATGCCAATCTTGAGGCAAGATTAGCTGATTTTGGGCTTGCAAAGATGATGATCAAGAAAAACTGAGACTGTTTCTGTTGTTGCTGGATCATATGGTTATATAGCCCCAGGTAAATTACAAACTTATAGTAATAATCAAGTTTAAAAATCATAGTATTTTGATTATTGTAATGATTATACTAATATTTGTTTTTTTTATTTACAGAGTATGGCTACACATTGAAAGTTGATGAGAAGAGTGACATTTACAGCTATGGAGTAGTTCTGATGGAGCTTCTGACCGGGAAGAAGCCATTGGAACTCGAATTCGGAGAATCTGTAGATATCGTGGAATGGATACGAGGAAAGATGAGGAAGAACGGAGGTCTTGAAGAAGTTCTTGATCCTAGTATAGGAAGCACAAGACATGTTCAAGAAGAGATGCTCTTGGTTCTGAGATTTGCGATTCTTTGCACTGCAAAGCTGCCTAAGGATCGGCCCTCCATGAGAGACGTTGTGTCAATGCTCGGAGAGGCGAAGCCTCGAAGGAAAAGTAGCAGCAATGGAGGTGTTAATGCAGCTATTAACAACGTAGATAGACCTGTGTTTAGTACTTCACCTGTGAATGATCTGTGAATTTCATCGCAATTTCTTTTTCTGGCCTTTTTTTTTTTAATTTTATCTTATTTGTGATGAATTGTAACTAGTTAGTTAATTGATTCTTTGTTGTTATCTAAATGTATTTTGTTATGTAGAAAAGAATTTGAAAAGGAATACATAATTTTGTTTCACCTGGAAAAAACAGGAAATTGTAGAAGCATTCAATTCAGATTATATCATTTTCTTAAATAAAATAAAAATTAAAAAATTAAGATCGATCTCTGTACTTGAATGAATTGAGCCAAATACGTAAAAAAAAGTCCTTAAAAAAAAGGAGACAAACAAGTTAAGTAAGGGAGAAACAGTATCAAGAAAGCAATCAATCAACTTCGTACATAAGCAATGATATATTTTCCTTCATTATACCCGAATACCCGATGGAATTTAGCAGTTGGCGAAGAGCGACACAAAATGAAGAAGAAAAAAAGAACAAAAAAAAGAAGACAAACTTGCCACTTCCATACTTACAGTGTACCAAATGGCAACGCTTCGTATTCTTTACCTACACGAGAGGACAAAAAAAAGGGGGGGGAGGGGGGGAAGATCTTCCGCGTCATGCAGATGCAGGTGCTTCATGGGGTATATGTGATTATTAGTAATAAGCTGTAAAAAGGAGTGACCAAAATAATCTAGGCAAACCAAACCAAGACCCGTATTTCGCCTTCAATAAATTTTGTTGGTAACACATAGCATCAACATTTTACGACTTCACGCTTCATGCTTCTAGAGAGAGAGATTGTCTCAGTATCAGGGTATGCTTTAAATGGGAGCAGCTGCCAGTCTCCGGTTCCGTTCTTGAGATCCTGGAGCTACAGCAATGAAGAAAAACGAAAATGAAAACAGATTTACACACACACACATGCGCGCGCGCATATATAAAGTGTGATGCGCATACCAAGTCCTTTAGCATCAGTTGCCCTCATGATCCGGAGCCTCCTCACAGAGCTCAAGAATATCCTGACAGAAAGGAAGTAATCCGTGAGACTCGAAAGTAGACTGTATTTGAATTCTATTGCCAAAACCAGATAATGATCTAGTTAGGATAAGGACATTGATATCTTGTTTTGAAGTTCTATATTTTTTTTATATATATAACTCTCATGGAATAAGCAGATTCCTACAGTGTTTCAAAACATGATGTTTGTTAATACGAAGTTGATGAGTGAGTATTGCACAAGACAATGCACTTATTAACAAATTCATCTGCAAAATGCAAATACAGAAGTAGAGGACTTACTCCCACGGAACATCTCCGACAAGCATCCAATCTCCATCCTTGTCCTCGTAGGTGAGAACAAAGTCAGATGAACCATCCAAAATCCTAAGAGGTTGTCTTTTACCAGCGAGAGAAGCTTGCTCCTCCATATTTGATCCTAAAGAAAAAAACAGTAGCGTCTGTTAGTCAACTAGGCCAACTCAAAAAAAGCGGTAGGGTAGTCTCGATCCTCATTCTCTGTCAATGTAGAGAAATAGAGGAGAAGCATCACAGGATTCAACATTGGTTATTACGATAATAACCTACGATCTTCTCTACTCATGTCATTGAGTTTCATATTACAGGAAGATAACAAGATCAAATAACAGGTCCAACAAATAGAAGGTTTTGGAAACTCTCCACCTAACGGAATCAAGGCAAGATCGAATCATGCTTATACATGCAAGAAACAATATTTCTTATTCCGATCAGATATGGAAATAGAATACTACCTCTGGCCCCAACTGCTGCGCTTGGCATAAACATGTCATCCAACGTACGAGCTAGAGTCTCGTAGCAGCTATGAGCATTCAGATCAACCTTTCTACCGATTGGAGCCCCATCCATGTTCACCTTTACAAACAAAGATGTTTTCACAAACCCCTTTTCCTTTGGTAGATTGCTATTTATGCAGCCTCCATGGTTAGGCTTATCAGTGTTCTTGCTTTTACATTTATCAGCAGTGGAGAAGAGTTCTTCAGTGACCGGAGATTTTGCATGGTTCGATAAGCTGTTCATTCTGTAGGTTCTGACAGGAGGCCATCCCACAACCTGACTGCTTCAATAATGAAAATACTTAATCCCCATTTGAGCAAACATCAAGCATCAATAGTCTAAAACAAATAACCCTATAGACGAGAAGCCCCGTCTCATTCGAAGTAATATTATTAAACATCAATTCCGCCTATACTCTCCGATTAAAAGCCACATAGGAAACGTAATCACTAGCATATTCTTCAAGACAATGAACTGTAGTAGCATAAAAACTAAACAGAGGAAGGTTCTGTGCAGATATTACTAAATCGATTCTTCACTTTTGTAAGGATAACATTAAAGATTAAACATAATGCTCAGAGAGGGAGAGAGGAGGAAGAATCAGCAACAGAATCAATACGGCAATAGCAACTGTTCATATTAATCTTTAAAGGCTACCAAATAAGGGAAAAGCAGAGCCTAAATGAAGAAATACACAACAACAGCTTCCAAATTCAACCATTCCAAACTCCTAAGAATTCACAGTACCGAAAAAAGCCGATCATTAAATCCAATTTTAACAATTCCAAAAAACCTAAATATCCAAAACAAAATGAAAATTGTTTCGCAAATTTGGTAAGAGGCGAGGCTGAGTTTGGAATCGGAAAATCACCTAATTGCAGAACGGCCGGGCGGCGAACAGGGAGACTCGGCGGTTCTCTTGGTGCCGGAGGAGCCGCTGGTATTCACTTTAGTGACGTTAGAAGAAGACGACGACGAAGACGACAGCGCTTTAGTGCAAACCACCGGGGAAAAGTCTTTAGCGGTCAAGATTCTCGCATAGTGATCCCAAGAACCCCCGCCGGCCGCCGCCGCGGGCGGCGGCTGCTGCTGCTTGACTTTCGTCTTCCCACCTCCGAGACTGAGTCCAAGCCCCAATTCCAAGCCGGAATCATCAGGGTACGAAGAAGACTCCTCCGATGACATCATGACGCCGTTCTCCGCCTTTGACAAACTAGACAGCGACCCTCCGCCGCCGTCGAGGAGTGCAATTTGCATCAAGAAACAACCTTGGAGCAAAAATTCCGCAGAATGAAGAAATTGTGGAAGGAGAGAAGAATATTGGGGTTGTGGGTTTGAGGGGTTTGGGTAAAAGAGGAAGAGAGAAATGGAGGTGGAAGGAAAAGTGGGGAAGTTTGGTGGGGGGGGTGGGGGGTGGGGGGGAGAGGGGGGCCCCATTGTCGGGGTTGTGCGCCTCAACAGCCATTATAGATTTCTCCAAACAGGGGCCCACGTTAATGTTTCTTGCTTTGCTGTAATTAGTAGCAACAAAAATTGAGCTCCGGGAACCATCGAACCTGCTTTTTTGGCTCCAAACTCACTGTATTTTGGGTAATTTATTTTCTGTTACATATCCAAACCCTTTTTTGTCTTCTTCCTACTTTCTCTCTCCTCTCTCTCTCTTCATGTTCGTTCGTTGCAAAAGTAACGGAAAACAACCGCACTTGCTCTGTCTTTTGTTTAATTTCCTAGTTCGTGTTTAATGTTTTTTTTTTTTTTTTTCGTTTAATTGCTTTCTTGTGAGAAAATGGAGAGACATAAAGTGGGGGGATGGAAAGTTTGGAGATTTGGGTTTGGGAGATTTGTTTGGTGGCTTAGTTTTATGGTTAAAGTTAGTGTTTGTTTTAGATATATTTAGAATAAGATTTTGTGTGTACATATCTTACATTATGCTTGAAGGCGTATTTACATTTTGTGTACATATGTATTTAATTTGCTTAACACATGTGATTTAAGTATTGTTACTATAAAAATGAGAAGTTGTTAATTCGAGGCAAAGACTGGATGTAGAGTTAAGGTAATTGTTTCAAATTTATGGAAAAGAAGAAAACAAACCAAAGGAGAATAAATGTATAAACTAATTAAATATAGGCAAAAATTAGTCTGATAAATTCATCTTGTACATATGTGCCAATTTTAGTTTTATAAATCAATTGTGTTTAGTTATTCAATCAATTTCGGCAACAAAAACAGTCAATTAACACCTGATATCGTTCACAGTATAAAATATTTTTTACTTTCAAAGATAACATAAAATTTCTAAGAATCGTTTTATTTTAGTGGCCTCTGTTGCCAACTAATTTTCTAGTGCAAATTCATTAAGTAGCTAGACAAAGAAACACATCTCTTTTAACTTTAATGTTGAGAATTCGAGTCATTTCGGAGGAAAAATGGGGAACCATTATTGATGATCCTTTAATATATATATATATATATATATATATATATATATATATATATATATATATATATATATATATATATATATATATATATATATATTAAATAGTTTAAATTGTCACATATTATAATTAATAAATGTATAAAATTTGAGCTAAATTTGTTACAAAATAAATTTATCAGACTAAATTTGTATATTTTGTCTTAATTATAATGAGCATATGGAACTACTCCCTCCGTCCCCTTCTACTTGAGCCAATTTCTATTTTCGGCCGTCCCACTCTACTTGAGTCATTTCCTAAAATAGAAATAATTAGGCTCAATTAGTAGTGTAATTAAGGGACTTTAATGGCATAATTAAGAATTTTTGTATCATTACAGTGTTTTTATGTTTGGAAATATAAATTTATTCCAATTTTCTATTTTTCAAAATTTAATAAAATAATTTAATAATTATAATTGATAAAGTATTATTACTATCTTAATATCCGTGCCCATTCTACCGGGCTTAAGTAGAAGGGGACGGAGGGAGTATTGTTTTAAGACTGTAAGAAAGTTGCACAAAGTTTACAAAATATTTGAAGTATATAGTTCAAAATACTTAAATTTGGTAATTTCGTTCATAACTTTTTGTATTTTTGTTACAATCTAATACTGTACTACGAATTATCATGTATTTCCATGTGCTCTGTGATCATTGTGCATGTATCGACTTAATTAGGTGCAAATACATGCTTGTACCAACGGTTTTAGGGATGTTTAGTATGATGAAATGGAATGAAGTGTGGAGTGGAATGGAATGGAGATAGAAATGATCATATATATTATATGATTGTTTCTAATTTCATTTCATTCCATAATATGATCATTTCTACATATATTTTATTCCACACTTCATTATAATATGATCATTTCTACCTTCATTTCATTTTACACTTCATTTTATTCCATTATACCAAATACTCCCTTAAATAGTTGGGGGAATATTCTCAAAAAACAAAAAAGTTAGGGGAATATTTTAACAATCAATAGTCATTTCCCAAATCAGTTTTCAACTATTTTATTTTCTTATTATTCAAAATAATGCCACGTGTCTTTTTTATCAGTCTTTAATTGCTAAAAGACGATAAATTTATCCTACAATTAGTCTTTATTTGGCCCCTCCTAAAATTCGCCCTTAAACTTTCATATAAATATATAAATTAATTTTTGTTGTGTACTATTAATTATTTAAAAAATAATATCTATGGAATAAATAGTGAGAAACGGTAGTAGTAACTTATAAATAATTTAACCTAAGGTTTTTTTAATATAAAAAAAAAATGAATTTATAGAAGGGATGATTTGATGGCGTCATGGAAGCGTAAGAAGTTGAAAAATTGCTGGGACAAAAAAGACTTTAAGCCAAAGGACAAGCCGACAAGATGTGGGGCCCACCAAACTCACACGGCTCAACACCTCTTGAATGTGGGCCCCACCTTAATTACCCTAGGAGCAGGGACTACGCTAACTCCACCCGCTGCCCTCTGATCACCCAACACCCACATTTAATTATTACCCTAAAATCGTGGGACTTCTCTTCTTTTTTTTTTCTTTTTTTTTCTATCTTTCTTTTCTTTTATCTAAATTTAGCTCCAAAAATTCGTGTTAGAGCACTTGTAATGGAACCCTCCAATTTGGACGGCTCCAAATATTATAGTATTATATTATCTCCGATCTTTTCAAGTTGATATACTTTTTTTCAGCATTTATGGCAAGCATTTTAGAGCGTCTCGATGATGAGTTTTAAAATATATTTTTAAAGATTTTTTCTTTTTACGAGATACTAGAAATATTGTAGTTTCCCGCAAAAGAAATAAGTCTTTAAAAGATATTTTAAAACTCATCATCGAGACGCTCGAAAACGTTTGCCACAAATACTGAAAAAAATGTATCAACTTGAAAAGACCGGAGGGAGTATATATTAGTATTTAATTGAAGTTGGAGGTTCCTATTTTTCCCGCAATGGAGCCATTCGACTTCATAGTGGGCTCTGATTATTTTATATTATTTTATTTATTTATTTTTTTAATTAATTTTTTTGACGATTTAAGTAAAAATGAGATTTTTTTTTAATTCGATTTTATCGCACATTTGGAAAATTACAATATAATGAAAGAAAAGACAAATAAAAAAAAATACACAGTAATAAAAAATCTAATCTTCCGAGGGAAGGGGGAGGCCGAGCTTTTGGCAAACGATTTCTACCATACGCTCGTGCCTTTGTTTCATCTTCGGATCCATATCGGGGGTATCTTTGAGGTAGATGTCGTACATGGTCGATAACTCAAAGGTGTTGGCTAGTTTCAGAAGCGTCTCCTTCACCGTCTCATTCGTATTCCCGGAGGCCGCCTCGTCAGAGTCGGACATTCTCGACTTCCCTCTTGCATTCGCCTTCGCCGCTTTCGATCCCTCGGGCCGGGGTCTGTATCCACCTATGCTCGTGGAATCCGCCATATCCGTCGAAGGAGTTGACTCCCTACTACTCTCAGTGGAGTACGAGCCGTCGATGCTAGTTTTGCATCGTTTCACAGCATCGAGGGATCCGGGGGCGGTTAAGAATTTGGGAGTTTCGCGCACTTTATCCCAAGCCTTCGAGTATTTGAACGGTTTTCCCGTCGTCCCTTGAAATTGGCAGAGTGCGTCACGGAGAATATCCTCCGCACCTCTTCCACTACCCAAGTTGGTCGAGCACGAACTGTAGAACGCATCGAACAACTTCATATCTTTCATTGCGCGTTTCCAATGATGGCGCAATTTTTCAGAGTTACGAGAAAACGTACGTTTTGGGTGAATTTGGTTGTAGCAGTTGGCGATTCGAATCCACAAAGCACCCTCCTTTTGCTTGTTGCTCCGGTTTGGATCGTGGGATATATCGACCCAAATACAAGCAAGACACAAGGTCTCCTCCTCAGAATATGGCAAGGCGTCATCCGCATCGTCCGTCAGCATCTCTGCTTCTTCGGCCGGTATTGCGCCGCGAGCTCGACTGCCTCCTCTTGCTCGAGCGCCGCCTCGTGCTCGACCTCCTCGACCTACGCGCACCGGCACCTCTTCGACCTCTTCCTCCTCTTCCGGTGATTGGATTCGTCGGCCAAACTCACTGCCGGAAGTGAGGAGTCGTCTTCCTCATCGAAAGAAGACATGCGGTGTGTACGCCACTTGAAACCCGCCTTGGTTGGAAAAACTAAGCAAGTTGGGTTGGGAGGCGTAAGGAAGAAAACCTTGAGGCCGGGTAGGTGTTGGAGAGTGGATAGGAGGTGTGGGAGTGTGGATGTGAGGGGTTGAAGAGGTTGAATTTGGATAATTTGGGTAATTTTGGTTTGGATCGTTGTAGTCCGATCCAAACCAATACCGTGGGTCGGAGGGATCCATTTGATACAATAGATGAAAATATAGAGAATTTGAAGTTGAAATTGAAATTGAAGAAAATAGAGAGAGTTTAAGGAATAAAGTGGTGTGAAAATGTGATTATTGGAGGGGGTATTTATAGGGAAACGACCGTTGACCAATGGGAACACGCCACGTGGCGGGCGCTGAAGAGGGGCAGGTGGGCTCGTTTCCGCCCGGGCCGTCGAGCCCGCCGAGGGCAGCAATGGGAGCGCCCGGGCGCGGAGGGTGATGTGGCAGTGGACGGGAGGGCGTAGCCCTGCGAATGCTCTTAATATACACCCTCCGGTTTTTTTTTAATTGTCCTAATTGCTATTTTTATTATTTATATTTAAGTGTGCTATTTCGAAATTTGATAACATAATAGCTACATTTTTTCAACTTTACCCCTATAATTAATGTTGTACAATACTCCCTCAGGTCTTCTCAAGTTGCCACACTTTCTTTTTTCGTCCAGTCTTTTTAAATTGCCACATTTCCTTATTTGGCAATAATTAACACATAAAGCAATAATTAGATTTAACTAATTATACCATTATATTGGTTAATAAACACTTAATAAAACACCAATTTAATTACTCCCACCCACCCTTTCACCTACCCAACCCCTAAAATTAATTTTTTTTCCTTTCTCACAAAATATTCATCGATCACCCAGCCCCCCTTCTCTCATTCTGCTCCACCTCTTCGTCTCTCTCACTCGAAACCACCTCGTCAATGGTTGGATCTGTCCAAAAGGCTACGCTACATCACCCCCAAAATCGCAAAGCATCGTTCACCCGAAACCCTAGATCCCCCTCTCTGTGCAATTGATCGATTGCTCCTGATGATAGGGTGTCTCTCTCCGTGATGATGGGTCGGAGCGGTGGGCCGGCCAGTGGCGAGGAGACGCCCCATCTCCAAGGTGAACTCCACCCCCCCCCCCTCCTGATGAGACGGAACCTAGCATTGAAGAGATCAATCGGGACTTGCAGCTCAGAGGAGCAGTGACGAGATCGAGAGCCAAGAAGCTGCAAGGTTATTTGCAATGCTACATTCTGAAGAGATTGGAGGATGATGGAGTCGA
Organism: Mentha longifolia; assembly: GCA_001642375.2. Lineage (NCBI taxonomy): Eukaryota > Viridiplantae > Streptophyta > Magnoliopsida > Lamiales > Lamiaceae > Mentha > Mentha longifolia. Next base: position 39,764,838 of record CM038113.1, on the reverse strand, counting down.
ATTTCATCAATGCAAGTTGGTGAATTAAACAAGTATTGAAGATGAAGATTTGAGCGTCCATCATTGAATAAAAGGAAGACAAGTCCAAGAAAACAGATTTTCTTATATTTTATTTGGGCTTAAAAACTTTGTATTTATTTTTAATTTAGTTTAGTCCAATTATCACAACATGTTTAGGTGATTAATTGGCCCGTTTTTCTTAGGCCCATTACTTGATATTTTCGGCCCTTAGGGTAGTATTTAAGTGAATTTTCGAGATTATGTTAGACAGACTTGATTGAATGCAAAAAACAGCTTTACGCTATTCTCTTGTCTCACACAACAAATCGGTTCTTGGTAGAGTTTGATATTGGCGATTTCAAACTTGAATTCATCGACTCGTTCGTGATATCTCATAGTATCCGGGTTAGTCGAGCCACGAAGATTGCTCCATAAACGCGTTTCGGATTCAAGTAGATCCGGGGTTCGTTTCGGGTAAGATTCACAATTTGTTTCCGTTTCAATTCTTCAATTCGTGTTCTTTTTCATTTTCCCAGCCATTCTTCATTGTTCCTATATCATCAATAACCATCCCCTTCGTTCCCATAACCATCCCATCTCAGAAAACCTCTTGTTTAATTTCAGATCCGTTTTTTGAAACCCTAGTTCGACCCAAAAATCCATCCCGAGCCAAATCAAAAAATACTCGTGCGTTTTCGCTGAATTTTGGATATGTTCTTCATAACCCTAATTTGTAACTCGTGTTAAAATTTGAGCTTAATCGGAATTGAATTGCTTAGGTTTCTGTCGACGCCTATTCAGTGTATTTGTGGGTAGAAATTCAGGGAATTATCATTCGATTTTCATAGTTGTAATTTGGATTGAATCTTTCGTATCTGACGTTGTTCGATTCGTAGCTTCCGCATATTGTGATCGCATCACCTCCCCCCCTTCCGACCTCCTCCACTGGGCTCGCCGGCGGCGTGGAGGAATCCGAGGATGAAGAAATCCCTGATCCAGTGAAGCCGTTGTCCTGTCCCTTTGAAATGGTTGGGGAGACTTGGGATGAATGTGTTGCATAGATTCTTTCTCTCTTTATTTCCTTTACATGCTTCGAAAATTATATGTGGTTGTTGTAAAAATGGCTAGGAATCATAAATTATTTATCTGGGAAAAAAAATATGAAAAAATTTAATTAATCAGTTAATTAAAAAAGTAATTCAAAAAAAATTAAAGAATTTCATATTATTTTTATTAATTAATTAACAAAATAATTATAAACCTAATTCAATATTCTCATCAATTACCAAACCCACTTAAAACACTAAATACTTTCGTCTTAAATCCCGTGCCGAAAAAGAAGTGTGACAACTTCAAAGGACCGGAGGAAGTATATAACATGGTGTGCAGAAAAAAAATAATAATAATAAATGAAGTTAATATGTAAATTTACACATTTTCTTGTTTTTCACGATTTGTTGACCGGACACCTTAAAAAAAAACGGAGAGGGTATCTAATTATGCATTAACTGCATTTGTATGTTTGAATGAGAAGTGGTCATTTTTATTTGGTTTTTATTTTTAAGAAATTAGCAATATATTAGGTGTTTAGAATAACAAAAAAAAAAAGTAGAAGCCCAGAACCCATCAAATAAATCACTCTTCTATATATATATATATATATATATACGGTTTTGTTCTGCTAGGCGATTTCAGTGAGCAACTCTGTGAGCGTGAATCCACGTAATCTGTTTATTAAGTTTTGTTAGGTTTTTTTCCTTTTACAGTTTCTCTTTTTTAACAAATCTTTATTCATTGGCAAATCATTTTTTATTCAAATAATTTATTTGTTTCCTTGTGGTCTATTGTATATACTGATATACACGTCTCTCATACTATCTATGATACTCTTTTTTGTTAGTTTAATTAATATTTAACTAAATATAATTGAAAATTAATATGCCCCAATTGAGGAATAATGAGAAGAATGTTCTAATACCCATCGTTGACATACTTAATGTGTCAACGCATGACGTGACAATGCTATAAATAAAAAAATATATAAATATATACCCTAAAAAACTAATTATTACAAAAACAAAAGACTAAACCCTAAAAGAATCTCATCTCTAAATGGAAAAAATTACCGATGTGGTAGTATCACATTAGCGGTGAGCATATTAAGTGTGCACCACGATGGATAGAGGAACATTTATGGGAATAATGAACTCGAATTGAAATTAATAAACCTTGGGGTTTATTAATCCTAAATTAGGGTTTACTAATTTTAAATTAGGCTTTATTATTATTCTTCAAAAAGAATTTCTTATTTTTAATAAGATTTATTCTATTTAATTAATTAATTAATTAGAAGAAAAAAAAAGTGGAAAATGGAATGGTTGAGGCATGGATGGATTAGAAGAAAACACAGAAATTATTTGAATAGTTAAGTTTCCTAAATAAAAGGAATTAAAATTTGCTAACAAAAGATAGAAAGCTAACCGAATGTGTATAGGAGAGATGACGTGGACAGGCGCTCAGCAAAGTTGCTCACAAATGTCGCCCAGCTGATCAAAACCGTATATATATATATATATATATATATATACAAGAAATCATATTTAAATTCTTTTTGAAAATATAATTTTTTTTTAGAATTTTTTACTTTACTTCTATTACTCCCTTCGTCTTATTAATAAATGACTAGTTAATTGTCTTTTTATGCTAACCATTTATTAGAATGGAGAGTGCACTTCATATTATTTTCAACATTAAATTATTACAAATGTTGAGTAAGGCTATTTTGATAAATTTTTTTTTTAGTAGATTTGAGATTAAAAAAATGGACTAAACTAGGACAACCAAAAAGAAAAATTGAAACTTAAACAATGAGAAGGGAGGAGTATTTATTTTCTTTCCTTTTTCTTTCTTCTTAGACATCATTATGTATACTTAATAGGAAAATAGTCCATAGATATCTGTCATATTTATATTCGTGACTCGTCCACTCCACCACAAAGTAGATGTAGTCATTTAAAGGTCATTACCGAGTTAATGATTAATTTCATAAGATATATAATTGTAATTACAAGTCATTAACATGCATTAATCAATTAAAGTTGGGCCTTTATGTATCAATTAAATTATGAATTAATCCGATTGAATTTACAATTTGATTAAACACACCTCCAATCGACTAAATAGTTTGCTGTATCCCATTAATTCATTTACCTTCCTAAATAATTATGTTTAATTTAAATGGGAAAATTTATGGAAAAAAAATCCAAACATTACCCATGAAGCGGATTCAAAATTCACCCAAATTTGACTAATAAATGGTGCACAAATTAGATCAAGACTCTCTTTATATTACTTTATCATGCAATTTAATGCAAGAGTGCCTTTTCATGCTGCATAAATGGTTTTTCATTTTCTTACACGGAAAAGTCATAAATGGTTGTCGTCATAATCTTATAGAGGGCGTGCACTTAAGCAAATTCTTAATGAATAGTATTTTGCTTAGGCTCATATAACTAGAGAGGAATGATCCCTTACATGAGCGTTTACATGGCACTGTTAGATCATCGGCAGCACGTTAAATAGAGTGACAAAGTTAATTCGTACAAATTTGGAGCCAGACTTGGCCATATATATTTGAGGCCATGAAAGATTTTGGGCCGGCGCGGACCGCTCAAAATGGCAAAAAAACTTGGTGAGCCTGTCACGGTCATTTTTACACTTAAAAAGGTAATTTGGGGGTGGGTAGATTCTTGAAAAACTTGGCCTGGTAGGATTTCGGACCAGGCCGACTTGTTTTCTGCCAAGTCCTCCGGCTCGGCCAGATGTTTTACCAACCCTAACATTAAGGGCATGTTTGGTTGTTTTCATGAGAAAATACTAGATAAAATAAAAAATCATAAAAAGTTACTAGTATTTGATAAGGTACTAGTCAGCTAAGATAATTTTATTGGGGGGAAGGTCAGATAATTTATCGAAGAGAAACAATGATTTTATCACGTGTCAGACCTATTTTATGAGAACTCCAAAAACTTATTCGAGATACCAAACAAACAAAAGTAATTATCTGGACTTTTCTCGGTTTTCCTTGACTACCAAACACAAACAAATACTTAGTGTATTCACATATGGTAGGCCAACAATACTCTTATCTTATCTTTTAAAAAATAAAATAAAATAATAATAATAAATTTAAATTTAAATAAAAAAATAAAATAAATAAAAACAATACTTTTTAACTAGATAGATAGTAACCCAACTAGTAGCCAATTTTTGTGGTGCAACTACAAAAACCAGTCAACGGTAGACTTTGACATGCAACACAAGTCACAACAAAAACTATGGTAATATGACAAAATAATAGGTTACCAACTCTAATCAGCTGAGGTAAATTTGAATCCTCTCTCATTTAAATAAAGAGTTGAAATAAAAACAAATACAAGCTTGCAGTTGGTAAATACACCACCTTTAAGTGATAGTTTAAAGATTGCATCTATAAAGAAATTCATCTAATCACAATACAACAACAGCCAGAGATGAAATCTGGTCTTCATAATCTTCATGTAGTTTACAACAACCAATCCCTCCATCATTTGGTTTCATTTCATCTTGAATGAATGAAGATCTTCAACAATATATCAAGAACAAGATACTTCACACTTACTTGCAGAAGCGTTTCATCTTGACTCACGCCTTTCTCTCCACGCGATTCATCTATCGATGCCTTGTTTTACGCTTCTACGTTTGTGTTCTTCTATAGACGTAGATGTTGGGAATCCTAGAACGAGGCTACCATCTTTCATCTCCGAACCAATTATTCTTTTCCTTCGGCCCAGTGGGACCGTCTTCTCCATACAGCTCCAATGGCAACTTACTCAGAATATTGCTCATAGAATTCCTAAACAAGGGGGGCAACCTTTTGATGATTTTATCCATCTCTGTTTTCGAATCATAGACGATTCTCGGACCCCATTTCCTCATATATTGTAACCAACACGGTTCTTTCACAGCTCCTTCTCCGAGATACTCAGCTGCAACGACTTCATACTGCCTACTCGAGTCAACGCAATAGTCACTTCTACAAGCATCATTCCTCACTCCAATCCCGAGTTTCGGATTACCCTGAATGTAAACCCCGGGATGAGGATAGCTAGCATGGCCATTTCTTGATGAATAAACAATGGCTTTGTTCCCTTCGATAAAATCCAAATCATAAGCCTCCACCCACTCACCTCCACTATGCTGCGAAAAATATATACTCCATAGCTCTCCGGTGAAGTTACTCACTCGAAGAGTGAAGTGCTCCCAGTCACCTACATGCCTACCAACCTTGCTCAAAGCAATGCTTATCATCCCGACTTTTAGTGTTCCGGGCCCGTTGAAAGGGCAAAAGACCCACATTGCGATATCCGTGAAAGTCCCACCTAGAGCCGGTTTAACATGGAGGTAAAGCTTTGCACTTGCTAAGTTTCCATGCTTGAGTTTTTCCCTCCCGCCATCACGAGGCAAATCTATCCAATATTGCCCATCGTTTGTGCCTCCGCTCGGAAGAATTGAACCTTCAGCATCTATGTCTTGAATCGAGTCATCCGTGCTATGCAACAATGCTCCATTTTGGAAGAACCATGAAACAGAAGACGGTAGATAGCCCTCGTTGGGATGAAAGAATACGGTGGGACCATAATGTTGAACAAGTGCATGGATTTGATCCATATTAGGCATTGCATGTAGATTGGGATCCAAATTCTTCAAGCAAGCAATATTAAGAAGCTCTTCCCCTGAACTACTACATAGAGTACTGCAATAAAAAGTACCCGTGGAAACGCCTCTATCATAAATCCCACGGTTTAGAGGCCTTGCATTCCAAATAGTAAGAGGAACTCTCAAAACTTGAGAAACCATGCCTACTACGAGACGATAAGCTTGACATGCATCGGTTAAATCAGCACGAACACATCTAACCTCATTCAACCCCGGTTTACTCGACTTGCTTGTCACTACAAAGCCTAAAGCCTTGTAGCCCGGTGGCGGTTGAGGCAACCAGAAGCAACCACATCCTTCAACATTCTCATCATCTCCATCGTACGAACTCCATACCAACGTATAATCCACAGGATTCACAAGGGGTGACTGAAAGCCAGAACCGTGGGCCGAGTGTTCGTGTTGAGCAACCGTTTTCTCTCTAGCAACGAGAACGAAGCCTCGTAGGGGCTTCTTATCCGATTGACAGTAGTGACCAAGACAAGAGAATCCATCAGGGATTAGTTTTGGTTTGTAAAAGCTTATGCTTTTTTTCACATCCATGGAGGGATTGGAACCCCAAATGAACTCAAAGTTAGTTATTTGGCAAACCTCTAGCTCTCCTAAACTAATCATTGAGGTAGCAAATCCTGAACCTGTTTGATTAAATTCAATTAGCACAAATCATGATATGATTTTCCAAGAAAGTAAAACTAACTTAGAAAAAATTCTATCCACTGCTAAATCAAGAAAAGGCAACAAACCTACACACTTTACTCTGCGAAATTTACAAACTGTGAATAAATCATTCAAGAACGGAAACCCATTTTTTACCGATCATGATCGAGTAAAATTATACTACTACAACGCTACAATTGCAAGCTAAAAGGGTTGAAATTCCAAGAAAAGATGCAAAACCCAAGAATGTACGGAAACAATCAGCCGACATTTTGTAATCGCAAAGATACGAAAATAAATAAATAAATAAATAAATGTTCATGCATTATTTTCTCAAGAGGAAAAAAACAAAAACGGAGGAGAATCGATCACCTTGAGGCCATTGCGGGAGGGGTTCGGGGAGAGAGAAGAGTTCCGGGTCGGGTTGATTGAGATCGGTGACCCGGCTCCATGCCAAGCATTGGCAACCCAACATATTATCCATCATCCAATTCAGGATTACGCCAAGAATTCTGGAGATTTTGGTGAAGAGGGTCCAAGAAATTAGCGTGACGAATCGTTGATTGCTTGGGAATTCTTCATGCTTTATTCGTCTCTGTTTCCTACTCATTACGATCGTCGGTCGCTTCAGATCATAGGCAATGGTATTAATTTTGATGCGATCCGACCCGGTTTCATAAAGCTGGCTATTCGGGCCGGATCACTCTCTCGGGTTGCGTGGACGCGTCGTTGAAACTTGAAGTGGGGTCAACCACCACGATTTTATGCTGATGAATAAAAATATCATATACGTGTGATTTTTTAGTATAAAAAAATTCGCAACATAAAATTACTTCATTATGATAAATAGTAACAATAAGAATAATTCGAATGAGTCCACTCCACGCACCATTTTCTCATTTTATTTGAAGGAGTTCGTGCACCATATATATATAAGATACTACTAATCGAAAACTAAATAAATTAAAAATAAATTTAAAAAAAAAACAAACAAACACAATTCCAGTCCAGCCACAGCTTTCTAGAAGAACAATAACACTTAAAATTCACAAAATTTTTGGATGCAAATAAAAAAAGAAAATGAAATACACGAGGGACACGTGTACGGCTGATAGGTCTATAGAAAAAGCAACGTAATCAAAAGGAATATTGCTAAATTAGCTAGAACTCAATTCAGTCAACGTTGCTAATAGTAAAAGCGGCCCCACATTTTTTGGACTGACACCGACATTCCATCAATTCTCCACCTTACAAACCTGGCAAAATTACACAGTTGTAGTGCCACAACTTGTCTGATTATTAATTTTCTCTTATTATATTTACTAAAATAAGTAATTTTCCTCTCCGCATATAAAAAAAGCCCATCTTCTCATCTCACAAATTATACTCTAAAACTCAGCACCTCCTCCTCCTCCTCCTCCATTCTTCAGTCATCACCGCCATTTCCAAATTGAAGGTAAGATTATACGTATTATAATTTAATTATCTTTCATTTGTAATAAACTATCTGTCTGAACGAATGAAGAATTGAAGCGTTACATTATTTTATATCATCTCAACGAGATATAAAGATAAATGTAACGCTAATATTCATTTTAGATGCATGTAATGTAAGTATGTATGGGGTTGGGAATTTGCCAAAAATTCATTAATCTTTATATAATTAATGAAATCATGCTCACTTTATAAATTATTGGTAACTTTATTCACAAAAAATCCATGACTTTATTTGTATTTATTCACATACTTTTTCTTCTCTTCCGCACAAATCCTATCTTCCTAAATCCTAACAAATAAACACACACACACTCACAGAATTCTTTGCAGATCAAATCATGATGCTGAGAAGCTCTTCAACGCCAGTTCTTGGATCTCTGCTACAATCGTTCTCAGAGAGCCCCAACCACCAATCCGAGCTGCACAAACACGCACCGAATTCACTTCATCCCAAGATCTCGTGCTACAGCAATGGAGGCGGCGACGGCTCTCAGGATTTCAGGAAATCCATTTTCCATCCATCGCCTTCGGTAGCTGGCTCGAGCCCGCGCCGTCGCCGGCTTCCGGCGAGCTCAGTCCGATGGTAATCTGGAAGGATTGGTGGATAATTCGTACACCGTTGACGAGTTCAATCTCCCCAAGAGATCTGGGAGGAGGAACTCGTGCACGATTCTGGAGGCGATTCCTTCAACACGCAATCTGTGGACCTCTTTCGAAGACGACGACGACGATTACTCCGGTGCAGAGGAGGAGGAAGAAGAAGAAGATGTGGAAAATGGCGGCGGATTCAAATCGGAGTTCGATTACTATAATCCGATGAGAGCGGAAAACCTAGGGTTTGAGAAATTGGGCGGAAATGGGGGTTTAGGGTTACAGAGCGAAGGGAAGATGTACCTAGCATCAGGAATCGGAGTCTCGGGCGTCGATTACGCCGGCCGCGGCGGCGGCGGAGGCAAAGGAAATTTCCGGCCGGTGGATTTCGACAAGGACAGCGGCGACACGGAGGAGCATTACAAAAAAATGCTGGAAGAGAATCCGGGGAATCCATTGCTGATGAGAAACTACGCCGAGTTCCTGTACAAGGTAGAAAACAACACAACAACAATTGATTCCAATTTATTCAAAATTTGTAAATAATTTGAGATGAAAGTAATCGATTTGTGATTTTTGCAGATGAAGGGAGATGCAGAGGGAGCTGAAGAATACTACGCGAGGGCGATATTAGCAGACCAGGAAGATGGAGAGAGTCTGTCGCAATATGCGAAGATAATATGGGAATTGCATCATGATAGAGAGAGAGCTGCGAATTATTTCGAGAGGGCGATCGTAGCAGCGTCGCAGAGCAGCCATATACACGCAGCGTATGCTAATTTTCTGTGGGAGGCGGAGGAGGAAGAGGAAGAAGAAGATGAAGAGGAAGGGAGGGGGAATAGTCAGATGTTCTTGCACCAAGGATTAATGGCTTCTGCAACTGCTTAATTAGAAACAATTAGATTAATAGTAATGTTTTGTTTTATTTAATATTTGAAGATGGAGAAGAAATAGAGATGTAGATAGCAAATGCCCCAAATTGTGTGATTGAATTCTTGTACTCTATTGTTTTGTTTTCATTATTATGGCAGTTTGTTTCATACTACTGTTCCAAATAAGATTTTTGAGGCATAAAATGATGAAATAAGTCCCATTTAGAACAAAATTGGAAGATACCTAAAATAAAAATAAAATACACTACTTCAACACACATGAATATTCAAGGCTCTTTGCTTGAAAAAATCAAATCGATTTCAAATTTTGATTAAATTCCTAAGATAAGTGAAATTTGCAGGCCTCTGTATTTTAATTAATAAAATTGAAATTAAATTCTCAATACCAGCTAAATAAATAATACTCTCTCCGTCTCGTCTTATTAGTTTCCTAGCTTGAATATATGTGAAGTATAAAATATTGCTTAAGGACTAATAAAGTGGGACATAGAGAGTAAATCATAATTGAGATGGATGAACAATGATTAATTAGTATAAAGTTAGATTAATTTTTTCTTTTAAAAAAAAAATCAATTTTAATACACAATTGGTATATTGTACTAACATAGATGAGGATCTCATGTGCGATAATAATAAAAATAGCATACAACAACGTCATAAGAGGGCGAGCAGTGTCAATTTATTACTCCATAGTTCTCATTTATAATAAGTTATTTGGGCGGAAATTCAAAATACCCAATTTGAAGATGCAGATTAACAAATTACCCAATTTGAAATTGTATCTTCAAAAAATACCCATTTTATTTAAATAATGAGATGGGTCCCGCTTTTTTACACAAATTTCTGCAAAGCTTGACTCTTTTATCGGTATTCCATTTTTTTTTGTCGTATTATGTTTTTTATTTTACCAATTGACCGAAGGGTTAAGCAGAAGCAAAATTAAAATTGATTTCTTTCACGGTTGTTATTGTTATTTTTGTTTTTGGTTTGTATTATTATTATTATTTATTTATTTATTATTTGTTATTTTTTTGTTTTTATTACTATTATTTTTTTGTTTTTATTATTATTATTACTATTATTATTATTATTATTATTATTATTATTATTATTATTATTATTATTATTAAATAAAAAAAAGGAAAACCTACCCACTTACTCTCACGGTTCTCTCACTATCACTATCTCTCACTCTCATGATTTTCCCTCAATTTCAAAAGAAAGAAACCGTGAGAACCCTAGCCCCCAAATTATTTTTTGAAACCGTGAGATAGTAATTTGCCGGCGCCGGAGAGAAGAGAAACCATGGCCGATTCCGACCACAATTCGGGTAATGAATCCGAAGGCGTTGAAGTTCCTTCGCCGCCACGTCGCCGAGTTCCGACGAGAGAAGAACGGGAAAACCTTCCCGAGCCGCCGCCGCCGGTTAGTTTTTTTTTAAAAAAAAAAGATTATTGAATTTACAGTTTATATTGATTTTACATTGATTTTACAGTGAATTTTAAGCATTTTTAGAGTTTTATGGTTATGGAATAGAATTAGAATTATAATGTGTATAATGCTATGTTTTAATCCTTTGATTTGTATGCTAAATATGTAGAAATATGTGCTTGAATTGGGTTCGAAATTTGTATAAATCTGTAGAAATTGTTACGAATATTAAATTTGTAGAAGAAATTAGAGTGTTTTTCACGGTTAGAATTAAATCAAACCGTGAGCTCTCACGGTTTCAATTAATTCTAACCGTGAGAAGTGCTTTTCACGGTTTGAAGTTGAGCAAACCGTGAGCTCTCTAACCGTGAAAAGCACTAAATTGTGCAGATTAAATAATTTGTGAAAGCACAGTTTCAACCGTTAGAAGTGTTTTTCACGGTTTGAGGTTGATCAAACCGTGAGCTCTCTAACCGTGAAAAGCACTAAATTGTGCAGATTAAATAATTTGTGAAAATTTGATAAATTAACTAATTCGCACTTTTCTTTCTTTTGCAGCCTAGGTATCAATGGTACAGGCCTCGTATGCAAGGATTCCCGGGTGAAATAAATGCTTATCAACGAGACCGAGCAATTCCGTCAATCATACATCAGTTAAGGCGTATTGGCGGGAATGTATTGTTGCAGCGATTTGTTGACGAATCTCCATTTGCACGGGTGTGCACGATGAAGAAGGTAGGGAATGCGAAGCGTGCCTTGCACGAGCTGTTATCCCGGGAGCTATGGAGGGGCGAGGAGCATGAATTTGAAAGACTATTTCACATCGGTGGGCGGGATATTCGTTTTGGGCCTCAAGAATTCTGCCTCGTCACCGGATTATGCTTCGGTTCTACGACCTTTAATTCTCACGGCAAGAACCACGTCATCCCAACTACGAGCCTCTTCCATACTTTTTACAAGGGGCGTAAGGTGCGAGTGAAAGAGTTGTTTGCGGATTTCAATGATGAGGATCAAGTTATAGGGACGGAGGATCAATACTTGAGTACCGCCAACCTCCTCGTCTACTACTACTTGCTATTGTGTTGGGACTACGATAGACCCGTTGATGATTGGGCATGGACGTTGGCAGAGGATCCACAGAGATGGGCGACGTTTCCTTGGGGATCATGGTCGTACCAGATACTGTGTCACCAGCTTGGAGTGGCAAAGAAGGACCTGAGAGAAATTGGAGGCAAAGGGAATAGTGCTACCTATCACCTGTACGGACCTGTCTGGGCGTTGTATCTTTGGGCCTTCGAGGCCATTCCAAGTTTAGGACTGATGTGTGCTACACGGCTGAACGTGCACGAGTTACCTCGACTAAGGAGATGGGAAATGGGGGCCTCGTATGTAGATTTCGTTGATTTTTTCAACGATCCGAGGGTATGTCATTATTCTCTTTTTACTCAATCAATTATTTTAATTTTAATTATGTTAATTTTAATATTCGTTTAATATGTTAATTTAATATTTTAGTTATGTTAATGGTTTAATTTTAATATTCGTTAATTATGTGCCTTATCACGGTTTTTAATAATGAATTGTTTTGCCTCTGTCTTTTGCAGCTCGAAGTCATCCCCACGCTCGAACCTGATGAAGCAGAAAAGGAGTCGTATTATTATCTGACCCTCCTCGAGACCTGACGCTTCGATTTAACAAGAATACGCGTCATTTTTAGAAGAAACCGCCTGAAGCGCAGAGACAGTCGAAGGAAGCCAGATCTATGGCAAGAGTGATCGACAAATTGAAGGTGTCGAGATGTTGGGAATGCCGCCCAACCCCGTGGTCGCCAGCCTCGTGCCACCAGGGCAAATTCTGAGGGTCGAGGCCCTCTCCCATGCCCCAGGGCTCGTGCGAGTACGTCAAAGAGGCCGAGGGTCGATAGTTCACTCCCCGATAGGTCCCAGGGCCTCATCTGCTGCGTACACAGGGATCCGTGCCCTCGAGGATGTGATAACGATGCGTGGGCCGACAAGGTACTGGAACGCATGGCCCATGATACGTCGGAGATAGGAGTGATGGCTCGTATCGCCAAGTTCATGGCAGAGCACCTGAAGGGGATCTTCGGGAAGTCAGGGAGTCCCTCGAGGCATCATCAGGCACACTCACATGCCGGCTCCAGACATTCCATTGACCAGCCCCACAGAGCTTCTGCAGCTCGAGATGATGACTACGGTGCCCATCTTGAGTACATGGCACCTACCCCTGAGAACGCTCCGGGTTTCGAGCACGTGTTTGGGTTTAGGGAGCCCTCTCCAGAGCCGGTAGCACGGGAGAGATCAAGGACGCCTCCTGTTCGAGTGGCTGAGGTCGAGGATGAGGAGTCGGGGCACTCGTCTTATGTTAGGGAGCTGGAGGGGATGCCCCTGGACGATTGGGTACATCCCGTACTGCATCATGTGCTTCCCCATCAGCCGGTGATTCCCAATCCCCAGGTGCTGCAGGGGGGTGAGTACAGTGATACCGATTCTGATGTTGAAGGACAGACGCCTGTGCGTCGAGTTCGTGTTGGGGGACGGACTGTGAGGCCATCGGCTGCTTTACAGAGCCCCTTTGTACCGACTATTACGACACCGTATTCCGGCCCGACAATGAAGCAGTTGTATCAAGAATTCAGACGAAGCGGGCCGAATTCCTACGTCATGAATCTGCAGGACCCGCCCCATCAGATGAACTAGTCCTTGTTCGATGAGATCGAACACCCCGATATTCAGTTCTCAGCTGAGGTTAGACCGGACCTTATGTTATATTTTTATTATTTATGATACTCTGTCGATTATTATGTTGTGTTAATACTGTGTGTGGATTTTAGATCATGGATCTGTACACCATTTATTGGTGGAGTCGACTCCAACATGGACTTTCTTTGGATCCGGCTCTAAATGAGAGATCCACCGTTCTGCTTGGAATTGGCGTATACGTGAGTTTTTATACATATATTACATGAATTTCTTTTTTCTTTTTTTTTGTGTGTAATCTCGAAATTAAGATATTTTTTTACAGTACGAGTTGAGGACGGCCCTGATGAATTTTCACGAGAGAGATCAAACAGCAATGGCGAAGTCAAATCTAAAGTATCGTGATTACAAGCTGTCAGATCATCTCGGGAATTGGTTTCACGGCGTGGGCTCTTACGATGTTTGGATGAACGCAACTTCTGTAAGTTTATTCGTATAAACTTTGTGTTTTTATTACGTATTATTATTAGTGCTTTATAATAAGTACAGTCGTTGATCCTCGTATGCAGTTTGTGTTTATTTGTCACGTATCCTCCGATCACTGGGTTATTTGCCGAGTACTGACTGACGAGTGGACAATGGAGGTATATGACTCACTTCTACATCAGTTCGCCAATGCTGATGAAAGAATGCAGCGGAAGATCCAGCTCTACCCGATCCAGAAACTGTGGCCCAGAGTGTTGCAAAAAGTTGGGTATTGGGAACAACATCCGCAGATGCAGAAGCAAACTGATTTTCTTAAGGTTGTTTGGATCCCTCTAGAGCAGCAATACATACAGAAGGACGAGTATTCATGCGGACCGTTCGCTTGTATGTACATCGATCGTATCTTCGCCCTGAAGAAGCCGCGCATTCAGAGGATTAGCGTGAGGTACCTCTCCGGGTTTCGCTTAGAGGTGGCGAAACGGATATTTTCACTTTCACGATGTAGAGCCGAGCTGTGAACATTATCTTTGACTTGTACAATATTTTTAATTTATGCAAATTTATATATTTTTAAATTTTTAATTTATGCAAATTTATATATTTTTTACTTTTTAATTTATGCAAATTTATACTCCCTCAATTTCACTTAAAATGACGCATTTCAATAGCGGCTTTTTTGGCACGCTTTTCCACGTTTCTCGTTGATGAGTTTTAAGATGGATTTTTAAAGAATTCTTTCTTTTACGGGATACTACGATAGTCGTAGTATCCCGTAAAAGAAAGAATTCTTTAAAAATCTATCTTAAAACTCATCAACAAGAAGCGTGGAAAAACGTGCCAGAAAGGCAAAAAAGAAAAGTGTCATTTTATATGAAATGGAGGGAGTATATTTTTTGGTATAATTCATTCGATTTAGATTAGATTATTACTACCATATGTTAGAATATTTAAATATTCGATTTATATATAAGTGAACATTAGTAGCCATATGTATAAATCAACATTACTAGCATATGTATTAGTGTATAAGTGAACACAATACAACACTAACTTGTCGAACAATATACTTTTATCATTAATCATAATTTATAAATTAGTGATTAATTTAGATAATATGTTTATATGAATTAAAATTCAAATGAAAATTAAATTTAGGGGTTTAATTTTGGCCAAATTAGACAATTAACGGTTAGGGTTCACGGTTAGGGTTCACGGTTTGAATATAATTTCACGGTTTATTTATTAAAAAACCGTGAATTTTTCATATATGCCAAAATTTATAAATAATAAAAGGACTACATATTCACGGTTAGATTATTATTTAAACCGTGAATTTCACGGTCTAAATTTTAGTCTAACCTTGAGACATCTATTTAAACTATATTAATACTATTTTTTAATAAAACTATTTTTTAATTCGAAAATGTCTTTCACGGTTAGATGAACGTTTAAACTGTGAGTTTCACGGTTTAAATACTAGTCTAACCGTGAGAAATACTATTTTTTAATAAAACAATTTTTAATTCTAAAATATATTTCACGGTTAGATTAGCATTTAAACCGTGAGTTTCACGGTTTAAATGAAAGTCTAACCGTGAGAAATACTATTTTTTAATAAAACTGTTTGTTAATTCGAAAAGGAATTTCACGGTTAGATTATCATTTAAACCGTGAATTTCACGGTTTAAATAATATTCCAACCGTGAAATTATTATTATTATTATTATTATTATTATTAAATAGGCTAATCTTAATTAATTATTTATAAACATATTAATCCGAGAAATTATAATAATTCATTCATTTCATCCACAAGTGACACATGGTTGCAACGTGGCCCGTTTGATCACAATGTGGACATCTCCGAGAACCACGGCTTGCCCGTTGGCGTGCTTCCCCTCTCCCTCTACGTCTTCTTTCTTTGAGCCTCCCCGGTAGACGTACTCTTAGGGAGGGTAACAATTCTGTACTCTGTAGGTCCTTTGGCCAAGTAGATTTGTGTGGTACCCGTGAAATTGGGAGTTCGTAAGACCTGTCGTAAGTAGACTGGTGGTAGTAACGTGAAACGTAATGCGATACTTCCTCCTTTTGATGCCTGCGATAATACAGTACAATATAGTTATGTTAATCATAGTACAGAAGCTATGATTAATGTAAGCAATGATAAGTTGAAGGGGTACTTACATGATTGCCGTGATCGCATGTGCACAAGGCAGACAGTTCCTCTGCCAACGCAGACATTCATACTCCTATTGTTGCAGATTCACAGTAAGCGTCTTTTGGGATGTACGAACATTGAATTCTACTTGGGATGTCTGCGTGACCCTGTATCTCCGCGAGTGCTCTATCAAATCCGCAGTTGTTCGCCTAGCCCCCAACGATATTGGATGATTGTCTCGCTGAGACTCTAAACGCCTTTCATCAAACCATTGTTCGATGACAAGGCGCACGGCATCGAGACAAGCGCAGATTGGTAGACGTCTAGCCTATAGGAGGGTATTATTGAAAGACTCTGCAGCGTTCGACGTCATATTACTGAAACGTCGAGGTAGGCACATTGATCGAGCCCACTTGGCAGGGCCGATTTCCATCAATTTTGCATGCACATTGGCGTTCAGATCACGGATTTGATTCATTCTCTCATTCCATTCTGTAACATCATACGTGTATGCAGCTCGTTGAAACAGCGCGACGACATGTTTACCATAGTGTGCCAAGTTCTTGCTCAAGTGAAAGTAACACAAACCGTGGACGGCATCAGGAAATACAAGGCTGACGGCATGTATGATGGATATATGCTGATCCGAGACAATCAACGTACCCTGCAATGCTCCAAAGGTTCTTCTGAGTCCTCGCATGAAGAAGGTCCAGCACTCATGGTTTTCGATAGGCCCTATTCCATAAGCCAACGGATACAATTGCTCGTTAGCGTCCTTTGCCACGGCTACGAACAGTATCCCATTGTTCTTCCCCTTTAGATGTGTGCCATCCACTATAATAACTGGCCTCATGCACGATGAATACGAAACTCGAGTAGCGCCGAGAGCAACAAAAACTTGTTTGAACCGGCCATCGTCTCCGATTTCGGTCTCTATGATCGTACCCGGATTTGTCCTCTTCAACATCGCGAGGTAACCTGGGAGCATCTTGAATGAATCTTCGTATTGGCCATAAATCATCTGAATCGCGCGGTTTCGTCCTCTCAAGGCGACATCGTACTTGATGTCGACACCAAAAACTTCCTTCAGCTCGTTCATTATGACCTTTGGCTTGATTATTTCTTGATCACGAAGAATTCGCTTCGCAAAGTACGCCCCAACGACCGTAGAACGGAGCTTCCTTTTCTTCAGACCTATTATTTCCTGATTGCACGTGTGATCGCCACAAAACTTGGTCACTAAAAAATGGCCGCCTCCGCTGGCCTGGGCATGTAGGTAGAAGGGGCATCGCTTCGATGATTTGCATTTCAAATATAGTCTTCCACTATCTGACCTCTCTACCTTTGATTCTGCATTCTTCTCCAAATTCCACAGACCGGCTGCAATCGTCAGTTCGTCCTTCGTATCGTACATGGCATTAACAGCAATCCCTTCAACAATCAGATTAACCTCACCTGCATATACTGCTGAGCTTTCAGGTTGGATAGGGACCATGGGGACTATCCAATTACTCATATGCCTTGTATCTATATCCTCCTCAGCATCATCATCGTGCGGACTTCGATACATTAATCGCAATAGTTTTTCCATCCCGCCCTCGTCAAGTATCCACGCTGTGTACTCGGCAAACAAAGACCTGTTCAGCCGCCTATCAGAATTGTCTTCAGGTCTGTCGCTCTCTGTGCTCTCAGCATCAGCTTCAACGTCGTAATCTGGATTCGTCGTCGTCTATGACTTCATACGTATCACCTCGAGTCCCGCGCCTCAGTACGCCCATTATGCTCATCCTCCTCATCCTCTAGGGTAAAATTGAGGTCCGGGATCAAATTTTCTCGGCCAGTAGAGACATGAGGAAATGAACTGGTACCGAAGTTAAGATCTTCTGTGATAGACGTCACCAGTCCAATTTGTAAAAGGACCGCCCATGCCAATCTGTTCGAGGTTTGTGTGCCAATCACTGCCCTGGTAGTCGAAGTCGAATGATCCACCATACTGGTACGGCTGCTCGAACGTAGGAAAATATGGAGAGGACGGGCCGGCTCGTTCACCGGAAAAGTGAGAAGACGATGCCGTGTTGTTCGAACATATATATACTTTCGGAGACGATTCGGTACTGCACAAGCACACGAGTTCTTCATCTGTCCCCAACGGTGATTTAACAAGACGTCCGGATCGTGTCTTATTCAAATAGGAGATATCAAAATCATTGCCCAAGAAACTGCACATATTCTCTATTAGGGATCTCAAGTTGTACACACTGATAGCATTTGTTGATAAGACGATATTCATCTCCCTACCACCCTCGTACACACAATCGGCCCAATTTCCTCCGTAATTTAAGTTTACGATAGCGAACGACATCTGCATGAATTTAATTCAGAAAAAAAAATAATAATAAAAATTTTATACGCATAAGTTATGCATAGAGCTAAGCATAAAAATATTACACGCATAAGTTATGCTAATCTAACCGTGAAACAACTTTCTGAATTAACAAATTATTTTATTAAAAAATAGTATTAAACTAAGACGACTCACGGTTAGACTAGCTTTTAAACCGTGTAATTCACGGTTTAACTTCTAATCTAACCGTGAAACACCTGTCTGAATTAACAAATTATTTTATTAAAAAATTGTATGAAAAGCACTTTTCACGGTTAGAATTATGTGAAACCGTGAGATCTCACGGTTACACTTAAATCTAACCGTGAAAAGTGATTTTCACGGTTAGACTTGAGTGTAACCTGTGAGATCTCACACGGTTTCACTTAATTCTAACCGTGAAAACACTCTAATATTCGCACAACAATTTCTACACAGATTTATACAGATTCTGAACCCCAATCCTATATTAATACTATTTTTAAATAAAATGATTTGTTAATTTAGAAAGGTGTTACACGGTTAGACTAGCATTTAAACTGTGAAATTTACAGTTTAAATGTTAATCTAACCGTGAGACATCTTTTTAAACTATATTAATAAATTTATTTAAACAGTAAATTTTTATATTTATCTAAATATCTTACGGCTAAAATCATACTATTACACCTAAGAATCAATATAACATTGAGCATGTAAATCCCAAAAATAAAATTGAAAAAATAGAATAATTAACTTGATAATGTACCTTAAAAGCTATAATTTCATGAGCTTTTTTCAATTTCGTTTGCTTTTTCTTCCTCCTCAGTTTGCGACCAGTAAGTTGTCTTTGATTGTCTTCTAGCGCTAAAAAAAATACTCCAAATTGTAAGCTTTTAAGAAATGACAAAAATAATTTTTAAGGTGGTGTGAGCGAAGAAATGCTCTACACTCTACCCACTTTATAGGATAAAACGGGTATGAATTATGAATTATTTGCTGTGACAAATAAATTTGATTAAGTAGTCAAATTTGTACGAATACAATTATTATTTTCACTATTTAGTCCGTGAAAATGAATTTTCAGAGAATGCATTCAATAATTAAACTGTTTCACCTATCATATTAAATTGTAGTGAATTTTGAATAATCTCTTGGTGTCGGTGATATAATTTCACCACAAAAATTTTGGGGCAGAAATTGGTAAAAATATAAATAAATCACAATAGGTAAAAAATTTAAAAAGTGGGGCCAAAACTCTGCACCTCTGCCCGCCTATGTGCATTGATTTCAACAATATAACATTAATATATTGAAATGGGTATTTTCTACACATACATTTTCAAAATGGGTATTTTATATATACTCACTTAAAATTTGGGTAGAAAGACTTATTCCCAGAAGTTATTTATCACTTTGAGACTCCCCATTAATAATAAGTCATTTTTTAATTGGCAAAATTTTATCTGCACGTATTTTAAAATAATTTAATTTTAAGTCATCATAATTTAATCTCCAGCTTTTAAGATTTTCTTTCGTTATCGTATTATATACTCTCTCTACTTTCTTTGATTTGGCTTGTTTTCTCAGAGAAAACAGAGGGAGTACTGTATATATTTTTCATAATACTCCCTCCGTCCATCAAGTCTGCACCTAGAATATTGCGGTACGGTTTTTAATTTTTATAATGATTGATGGATAAAGTGATTTTTTAGGGTTCCACCTTTTAATTGAAAAAATATTGTTTTGGTTGAATAAAGTGATGATATAATTGATAAAGTTATATGGGGTCCACGTCTAAAAGTAGGTAGGCACATATTTTGTGCGCATATTTCGTGGACGTGAGTAATGCTCCCCCTACTCACCGTAGGCATACTTAATGTGCCCACGGCTGAGATGACGATATTATATTTAAGAAATTTTTAATTAACATACCTTATAAAAATAAATTTTACTAAAAAAAATAAATTATATTAAAAATTAATATTTTAAAAACTGAACCGAAAATCAAACTGGCGAGGCCTCTGATTTCCGGTTTAACCGGTCGAATCGGGATTGAACCGGCCAAAACCGGGAAATACCAGGAACTGAAACCATGTTCGGTTCTCGGTTCAACCGGCCGGTCCGGTCCGGTTTCTAAGACATTGCTAAAAATAACTAAACCTAAAAAGAAAATTTATTGACGTTATACTGACACGTGCAACTGGTGCACACATAAGTGTGATTTCTGTCGACGACGGAGGGAGTATATTTTAAAAAAAACTAAATTTGCTTTGGCGGCGGCGCAGGCACAGTCTTTTTCTCTCTCTGCAGAACTTGCTCGAGCTATACTGCGTTTCTATAGGGGGAATTCCAGGTAACCTCAAATCTCATAATTTTAATTTCAATTCTACCTTTTCACTGAATCGTTATCTCTGCGGCGTGTCTAAATGAAATTTGTGTGTAGTTCAATCATGCTATTCTTGTGGGAAATGTGTTTGATAGCAGAATTCATCGTTCATCCTAAGTGAGATTTATATTCCTCTTGTTCATAGATTGGGTTATGTAGAAAGTAAGGGAATCACGGTAGTTTGTATAACATATTTTAGTTTTTGATTTTCGTATTTTTCACTCGAATCTTCACAGCCTAAAAAAAAAAAAAACCAAGAACGTGAAAGGGGGATTCTAGCTGCTAATTACTCATCATCTTCTTCATCTGTGCTCACCGCTTGACAACTTGTTTTCTGTTAATTAGGATTAAGGAAGACTCACCCTATGGCAAATAAAGAACCATTGATAATCACAAGCAAAGATGAGATGAGACAGTGGTCAAGATCCTCTAGGGCCAAAGGTAACACCATTGGCTTAGTCCCCACCATGGGCTATCTTCACGAAGGCCATCTTTCTCTCATCCAAGAATGCAAGCAACACTCAGACCTCACGATTGTTTCGATCTATGTAAATCCAGGGCAATTCTCTCCCAATGAGGACCTCTCCACTTACCCTTCAGATTTTGCTGGTGATGTTAACAAACTGAAGAACACTGCTGGTGGTGTTGATGTTGTTTTCCACCCAAGAAATTTGTACGATTATGGGAAACACGATGGTTTGGTGAAGGAAAGAATCGAGGAGAAGAGTAATGGTAAAGAAGAGGGGAAGGTGGTGTCTTGTGTGGAAAATGGTGGAATGGGTCATGAGACATGGGTTCGAGTTGAGAGATTGGAGAAGGGGTTGTGTGGGAGTAGTAGGCCTGTTTTCTTTAGAGGGGTTGCCACTATTGTAACCAAGTTGTTCAATATAGTTGAACCTGATGTTGCCGTGTTTGGGAAGAAGGATTACCAGCAATGGAGGATTATACAGAGGATGGTGAGAACAGTTCTGTTTTCTCTGCTTTTGGATTTGCATGTTTTATGTTAACTTGTGAATCTGTTTGATTTTACCTTTTTTTTTCTTAAAAATAAGTTTCTTCTCTTTGCTTGTGGTGAATTTTAGATGCATTCGGTGCCAATGTCGTAAAGTTTGTGTTTTGGCATCTCTTTCTTGTCTAAATTTGTTGAGGTAAACTCTCTGCTTTCGGAATAATTGTCGTTTATTTGTGGATACTTAGGTTTCAATTGTGTAAAGTTTGAGATGTTTTAACGTTGCAATAAATGCCACCAAATATTGGAGGAACGCATGCTTCCCCTTGTAAAGGAAGTGTCAATTGCCTTGGAAATTTTATAACCTTGTCCACATGTTGTGTTTCAGGTTCGAGATCTTGATTTTGGGATCAAAATTATTGGTGCAGAGCTAGTTCGTGACCCTGATGGTCTTGCAAAGAGTTCACGTAATGTCCGCCTTTCACCGGAAGAAAGAAAGAAGGTATACTTTTCCATTCAGCTGTTTCTCTCTTTCCTGAGGTATTGATTGATTCAACATTATTGGTCTTGTAGTAATTTCATTAAGAACAACAGGATAAGCTCACACTTTCCATCTTTCACTCTGTTTTGGACTCTTTCTAGAATCTAGACACTGAGCATAATATCTGAATACATTTGCTTGTATACCTCGCAGTTTCAAAGTAATTATGGACGGCCCTTATTGCATGGTGTGCATCTCCCCCTTATATAGCAAATAAACAAGGGAAATAAAAAAGGTTTTGTTTTTCTGCAGGCATTATCAATTAGTGAGTCGCTGTTCAATGCTAAGACTGCAGCACAAAAGGGCCAAGTAGATTGCCGAGAATTGAAGGATTCAGTAATCCGTACAATACACGACGCTGGTGGAAAAGTCGACTATGCTCAGGTAAGGCACATAAGAATATTCTCTTCTGATTGATTACTACTTACTGAGAATGGAGAGAATATTCTTTCTCAATTTCAGTAGCAGAATGGACTGTTGAATGATTAAAGGGCACATTTTAGTTTTAAATTTATTTTTTTTTAAAAAAGAAGCAAATAAGTAATGCATCTTTTTGGCAAGACAGATTGTAGACCAAGGAAGTTCGGAAGCAATAGAAGAGATTAGGAGCCCTGCTGTGTTTTGTGTTGCTGCATGGTTTGGGAATGTGAGACTCATTGACAACATAGAGATGGACGTCTAATAATCAGCTACTACAGTTCAATTTTGGAACATGTTCTTGCTGCTCTCTGTTTCTTTTTTCTTTTTAACTGGAGATTATTGCTCTTAACATTGACTTTGCAAACTCTCACTAATAAGATTCTCTTAAAAATTTAATGCAAAAGAGCCATGTACATGGAAGGAAAGAGCTTATGAGTTCTTTCCTTATGGTTTTGACAGTTTCTCGATATTATGGTCGGATCATAGATATCTTCAAGGTTTGTCTAAGATCAATATCAATTTAATATTAACATTTCAAAATCTTCTAAAGCCTATTTAATTCTGTGTAAAAACGCAAGCCCTGCGTCTAGGCTGAATCTACAGTACTCAATTAAAACCTATTTCAAATATATGAATAATATACTATAGGCACTTTGTCGAGAAACACGCATACAATTAAATTCGCAAACTTTTCTTTCATTCGACAACAAAACTACATAAAGCTGTGTAAACTTATAAATGAAATTAATCTCCTGCATAAGTATCTGAAGAAGGAGATGGATAATACAGTGAGCTTCGAATAAATGTCAACTAGACTACTAAATCAACTACTATTCTGCCTAGGAGCTTGTGCAACTTGAAAATACCATATCCACGCGCACACAAAAAAACTCAAGTATCGGTCTTATATGTTACAGCCGACCTACAAATCAAATTACACAGCAGCAGCAAAAATTGGAGTAACCCATTGTTTTTGCTTCCTCAGTAGTAAGTGGCGTAATAAGCAGCAGGTGGCGCAGCAGGTGTTTGCTGGTGAACTGGAGCTGCAGCCACAGCAGGCTGTGCATAAGCTGTAGGCTGGGGAAAGGCCTACAAGATAACAAGGAATGTAACAGATTAATCGTTTTTATCGGGGAGAGATGCATGTTCTTCACATGAATGGGACAGAATCATCAGTATGAGTAAATCTACACCATACATATAAAACAGGGGAAGTCACCCAGTTTTCAATCATACTAGTACAGAAATTCAATATGCAATTAGTAGTTAACTGGAAACCTACATATATGAACAGAAATATATAATTATAACGAAATAAAGGCAATGATGATGAGAAATTAAAAGCAGTAACATAATCTTGGAAATAAAACCAACTCTTTTCCTGTATACACTCATCTAGATACAATTTCATCACCTAAGCATTAGAACAGAACTAAATTACTTCCCCAGTCAACTCAAAATGATTTAAAACCAAGTCTAAGATCTTAGAAGTGATTATATCGAGTTGCAAAGGAGCACAACACCGATGACAAATCTCAAATCCAAAATTCTTCATTTCAATGGACAAAGGAAACATATATAAAGTGGACTGAGTAATTCCTCACACGAAAGTTGAGGAACTAAATAGAAGAAAATCTACTGGATCAAGCCCAGTGCATGGAAAAGTAAGCCTCAAGAACCAGCCAAACACCTAAAGTAACAAAAAATATTAACTTTCATGCTACCTGAGCTTGATAAGTCTGAGGATAAGTTCCATATGCCGCACTTTGAGGAACTGACACAGGCGCCTGAGGATGCGCATAACTTGCTCCATAACTGCCATACGCAGCCTATATGCAACATAATAATACAAATAAAGATTGCCAAATAGAAATATGCATTGCATCAGCATACAGAAACGCAGAACCTGACATGGTGGACTTATATAAATTTCTTAAATACAAGAAAACAAAGGTTGCTAACATAATGGATATCCACGGGGAAAAAAGCTTCAATGCTGTCAAACTAGACAGATCAAACCTTAAAAAAGCTTTGGGTCAATATTAGACATGCATCATGTAAATTAATTGATACCAAACTAATCTCAACCACAAAATTTATCTTTCAAAATTTCTGGGCAATTTTCAATTTCAACAGATACCCAAAAACAACCAAAAAAGGAAAAACAATGATACATACCTGCTGTGCATAACCAGCATTCCACTGTTGTGTCTGAGTTTGTGACGCTTGAGGCCAAGCTTGAGGTTGTGCGTAACCTGCTGGCCACTGATTTTGTGCATTGGGATATGCACCCATAACAGAAGGTGCAGATGTTGAAACAACTGATTTTGCAAGTTTAGTTCTGTCTGAAGCTAAATAGTCCTCAGCATGACGCTTCTTCGACTCTGACGTGCTTCTATGGTTCAAGAACAATTTTGAATGTCGATAATCCGCCTTCTTTATAGATGGAGCATCTCCAAAAAGATCCAGGAACTACAAAATTCAACTATAACATAAGCCAAAGAAACTTGTATGCTCAAACAAGACTTCCATTCAGTAATCTCTACTTAAATCGGAATCTCAAAGATTATAAAGAAAAAATTAGTGCAAGATGTGACATCAAATAAGCAGTACATTTGTAGCTTTACAAAATGACGCAGTAGGCTACTTGTGAAAGAAGTGCGAGTATAAACTCTAAGTTGAAGAAATCTGCAGTAAAACTTCAAATATTGCAGTCAAATTTAATGCATTAGAGTGCATCTAAGTAGCAGCACAAAAAGAAACATGGTAGAACATGAATGATTCATGGCTCAAATTTAGATTCAAAAAATTGTTCGGAAGCTGCAATTTTTCAATACCTCCAAGAAAATGCTTGAAAGTTCCTCACGTTCATCAACACTTGCAATGTTAGGGTTTTCAGGACTGGGAACTATAAATTTCTCGACCAATGTATCTAGATATTCAATTTGCTTTGGAAGAGTCTGAATGGACTCTAGGTGTATCATTGCCTGCAATAATCGAAAATTAACAGATGAAACCATAGGATTATGGGGAAATAGGAAGACATTCCCTCTTTCTACGTAAAAGTGCACAACCAGTTTATTTTAATTACGACCATTTCATTTTAGTTTTGGATAAGAAAAGTAGTAAGTGAAAGCTAAAGACAGAAAGCATAGAACCTCCAGCAGTGGTTTTGACAGTGGCGCACTCTCCACACCTTGAACAAGTATCTCTCTTGCCTTATCAACATTGCCAGAAACCTTCAATAAGAATTTTAGAGTGCATGAGATGTATATGCCCATAAAAGTACAAAATCTCTAATAGCAGTCAGAACAACACAGGACATTAAAGAAGCCGGTGCTTCCAAACGCTCCAATATGAGAATATACTGAAATCAAAATGATTCAACAAATACAGTACTCAAAAATCTATACCTAGTTTGCACATAAAATGAATTTAAATACAAATATAAAATAAAGCTTTGATCCAGTTCCTAGACTCGAGCACTAAACATAACATATGAGAATAGAACTATATTCACAGGATAAACACCATACATAGAAAGAGGATTAGAATGACAACATATGCCGAAGGGCAGAGAGAGTGATAGTAAAGACAAATATAAATATACCAGGAATACAAAACGTGAGTACTGAGCAAACAACAAAGGCAGAGTCTGAGAGTGCTCCTTTCCCTTCTCAATAGCAATTGCCTGCTCATACAAAGAATTTGCATCTTCCAGCTTTTCCTACAAAAAGAGAAACAAATAGTTAAAAAACAATAGCAGCATTGCCAACCTTCACATAGGAAAAAGCATAGTCAGGAAATCTTACAAGTCTGTGTTCCATGTTTGCATGCTTTATGATTGCTTCTAGAAGCCCAGGTGCAATTCCAGTGTGCACGTGTTGATAAGCAGCTCGAGCTCCCAAAATGTCACCATGTTGCTCCTTGAATCGAGCAGCGAATAGATGGATCTCTGGTTGCCTCTGCGCAGATTACAAATTTTTCCACATTAAAACAAATTTCATCAGCCGATAGAGGTTGAAAGCACCCAAGTGTCATTTACAACTATTGCATAAACGCAATAAGATTTGTTTAACTTACAAAACCATTTTCTTTTATGTTTTAACATAAAAGGTGCATATCATTCCTATCAACCAGTGAAATGCTTTTGTATTTCCTAGTATTCCTACAATACATATCAAAACTCCAGATCCTTTTCCGCCAAGTAACTAGCCAAGCAATTACTTCCTCCATCTCAAATGCCTATCTTCCACACATAGTTTGAGATTCAATAATTAAAAAATCTTCCATAGAAGCAGGAATTTTAAGTGGCACGTGACATGAGCATCAAATACACAGTAAAGTTAATGGAAACCAACAGAGTCACTCTGTTATCAATGAACATGCTCAATGCACATTGGGGGGGACCCAAAAACAAACCAACAATAACTGTAATAATAATAAGCATGAGTTCTCATAGATATATGCATATTCATATCCATAAACAAGAAAATAAGGCAACTGCAATTAAGATCTGTAGTAAAAAAAACAATATTCTAGCATGGTCAAAACATATACTTACATAACTAGTTAATAGATAATAGCAAAAGATTTTCTTTGCTCGCAAAACAAAATTACATATCCCGAAAACATATACAGCTTCATCCATATAATTTTAGTTTTTGGAAGAATCGACCTCCTACCTTTACAAACACTTGAGTAGCACGTGCAAGTGCATTCTCTGCCAGCTCCATACTACCACTAGCTTCCATGCACAAGACATAACGTATCCAGAATTCAGGATATCTAGCACATGCTATTAAGCACCTTTCGTAGATCTTAACAACCTGAAAACGTAGGTAACATTACAGATTGAATAACAATCTCAATCTTATAAAAAGGATGAAAAAACCAAGTAGTAATAAGGGGAAATGAACAAGGAATACTCCTCGCTGGCGGAAAAGGGAGGCCCCTCAACTACGAAAGGAGGGACCCTCCTTCACTGACAGATAGATGGTTAGGAAGATAAGAACACACCTGCATGCATAACATTGGAACTTTAAAACAAAATTATTGCCATACTAGACATCATGAACCCAGAATTTTGACTCACAAATGAGAGTTTGAAGTACTTAGCCTTATAGAAAGCAAAAGGAAGGCCCATGCTTTAGTCCAAGTTCAATATCCCGTTTTAAAAGATGCTTCTCCAACGGTTTAGCCAATAAAGCATATGACGCGGCAGATACTACTTAACTGTAAGTCAATGTATAACAAGGACAACTAAAGCTACATGCCAAGAGAAATTTAAAAATGTCCAAATTAAGCACACTTCGATACCTTGTTGAAGTCATCTCCACCTTCTGTAAAATCAAGATAATTATGCCAATTTTCAAGCTCCGCAACATTAAGAGGGCGCACATGGAAATATGGCCTCCTGATTGTTGTTTCAAAACCAATGATCTTAGAATCGAACTCTTTAGCTTTCTTATAAATCTCTTCCCTAATAGCAATGTACTTCTCCAATTCCTCAGCATCTTTCAAGCTAGCGTTTACAACCTTAGATGGTTGTTCTTCAGCATTAGGAGGAACCTCTCCCTCATTCTCTTGAGAATTTGCATCAGCAACTGCAGCTGTTTCCTCAGCTGTTCGCAGCTCAGATAGAGGACGACTAGCAACCAACTCCTTGAACCTGTAATAACAAATGCATATACACACAGAGAGGTCACCTGCAGTCATGATGAAAAACCCACACCCAGAGTATAAAGCAGACGTTTGAATACAAACATGATCAACAGTCATTTTTATTGTTAAAAGGAATGCCAGTTAACTCTCTTAATCTGTGTAAAGATAGATTTCAAATAAACAGACATAACTGAAGTAAGGACATCAGTCTTAGTAATGGGAGAGCAATCGGCTTCAATTTTGTTTCAACTGCAATACAACCCAAGACTTAAACAACTAAACTGCCAAACCAACATCCGAGCAGAACTACTTTTGAACTACAATCAAGGAACACGGTATAAGATACAGGAAATAGTAGGAGGTTGACTAGGCAAAAGTAGAGATAAATTAAATTCCATGGTCAATAAGCTCAATTATTATTAAACATATACTAAACAGAACAGGTCTAAGTACAAAATGTTACCCTTCAAAATAACGATCTAGCTGCTGATTTGGAATCTCTAACACCCTTGTGTAAATTGTCGCAAGGCGAGACCAATCTTGTTGTGAAATTTCATACTCAATGTATTTGTCCCAAAGTGGGAAGCATAGATAGTCGCTTCCAACATATGCTAATGCTCTTTCAAACAGCCTGAAACACCAAAACAGACCATGACTGTAAAATCAGAAAAGATGTAAGACATCCTACAACCACCCAAAAAAGCATAAGCGGACTGTTAACAGCTACTCAGGAATAATTCACTCAAAGAGCAGCTGATTATTCTGAACTAACATATTCATTCTGTCATTTACCTTCCTCAAAAGAATCTTACACAGCTCGTCAGATGATGAGAGAGATACAGGTCATCTTAGCCTTACTGTGAAACAGCTTCAGAGCAGCAATTGTGTTTTGAAGCACCTCATGTGCCATGGTTAATAACAGTAAAGTTTTATGAAAACTTACATTACTAACCCTAGGGAGATGTAAAACTGAAAGGAAAAGGGTGATGAGGCCATATTACAATTGAATCCCAACAACTCAGCTGCTAAAAGTAGCAGAGAAAGCAAGAGTTTGCACATCAGGAAAAAAATAACTTGTCTAATTTGCACCCCCTACAAAGCTTAACACCTCAGACTTCAGTAATCGCTGTTGCAGATGGCTGAAAGCATGTTAGAGTGCGACCAAATATCACTTCAACGTTATAACACCAAGAATAACCACAAACAGCTTGAAAGGCATAGTCATTAATAAGAAATTACCTTCTGAGAGAGTCAGAATCTCCATAAGTGCCAATAGCGAAGACACAATAATGCAACCACATGTCCACAGAATATGTAACTCCTTGAACAGCTCGTTCATAAACCTCAGCAACTTTGTCCACTGAGCTGAGACGTGCCTCATGATCGGCATACTTCTTCCAGTAGCCATAGCATAGAGGAAATTCCGCCAAAAATGTATCATACACTTTTCGAATCTTTGAAATGTTTCCCTAAAAGTGAGAAATATGAAAAGTGAGTTTCAGATGACAGATATCATGCTGAAACAAGAAGCAAGGAGAGGTCATGAAACCATTCGATATGCAGGGATCAAAAAAAGAAGTACTATGTTACGTACACAGAATATCTTGCCCCTTTTAATTCCAACCATTAAACATCAGTTTAAAGAAGAAGTTTGTAGAAGATCAAAAAAAAAAAAAAAAACAAAACCTAGAACTTGAATCCATCAGACATACCTCTGACATTCTCTCTGTTTCATCTATAAGGGCAGTC
Organism: Mentha longifolia; assembly: GCA_001642375.2. NCBI lineage: Eukaryota > Viridiplantae > Streptophyta > Magnoliopsida > Lamiales > Lamiaceae > Mentha > Mentha longifolia. The sequence goes on along the minus strand of CM038113.1, from coordinate 39,734,577 downwards.
CAAGCGTCAAAGTCCAAAGAATTAGTTGTCACTATGCTCCATAATCTTTCTTCTTCTGCACTCAGGGCTGCCAGCAAAGATTTTGACACGAGAATCAGCATTACATCAAAAAAGTATTGGTTCAACGGTGCATTGCAAGGAAAGTAATAATAAATATATCATTGTTAACAACACCTTTGATATATGTGTGCATTGAGAAATTCATCTCCAGAACCAAATTATCAAAATCCCTTCATGTGATCATTTTATAACCGACCAGGGAATAATTATACGAGTTAATGAAAGAGTTGAAGTTAACAATAAATGCATCATGGGTTTTAAATGGCGCACGATGCACCATGGCGCAAAAGGGCCCTATCGCCATGGCGCATCGCCACGGCGAATGGCGCGCGCCATGCGTATGTATGACGCACAATAAGTATAAAAAAATGTAATCTAATTATACACACTATTTAATACCAAAAACACAATTATAAATGCATAATTTAAAACACAGTAACAACACACAATTCATCAAGCAAAATAGATCACACAAAGTCTTAAGTTTTAAACACAAAACACACAATTCATCAAGCAAAATAAAATCAACTAAATATCTATTAGTATGCCTTGAGTTTGTAATGTTTGCCGCCACGCAAAATAAAATCAACTAAATATCTATTAGTATGCTATGTTCCTGTATTAGGCCCAATTTGTCATATTGGGCCTAGCCCGTCTGGTTTAATCTGATTTGTATCGCGTTGTGTGTAGGCCTTTTTCTTATTTTCACTTAAGGTCTAATTTAGATTTAATTTAAAAAATGAATTAAAGTTTAAAAAACATATATATATCTGAACATGCGTCATAAAACGCCATAAAACATGCGCCATGGCACATGGCGATCGCCATGGCCATGCAGCGCCATACGTAGGTTATGCGCCATGTTCAATATTTTGCGATTTTTCATCGCCACGCCATAATCTTGCGCCATGGCGCGATTTTTTAAACCCAGAATGCATCACAGTTGGCAAGTCACATCTGCCTCTGGGTACATAAGATAGTACGTACAGAAAACTATCCAGGAAGCATTTGTGCAGGTAGTACAAATGCACCATCAGACATAAGTATATGATGCCTTTTAATCAAGTTAATGACCTAGCCTCCACTCAGTAAAGCTTGAAGAAATATAGAGAAATACCAGGAGCATCTGAAGGCTGATGTAAAGCAGCAGATCCAATACCATCAGTTGAAGAAACCCCATTTTCAGAAATAACACCATTGGCATTCAGTGAAGCATCATAACCAGCAACTTGAGTAGAATTTACAGACGGGTTTGCATGACCGGTTAAATTTTCACCAGCATCGAATGGAGTTTCTGGCTGAGAAACATTTACGAGCACTTCATCTGCTGAAGCAATTATTTCTCCTGTACTAGATACGCCTGCAGGAGCAGGACTACCTGCATTTTCAGTGGCTGGGAGAATGGAACCGGCAGCATCAGAAGCAGCAATAACACTAGCGTCATTCTGAGCTGCTGCGGGAGTTTGTTCCGTCATGGTCTGGTGCTCACAAATACCTGCATAAAGTACAAGCAGTTTTGGTTAAATGAACTGCTCATCAGCAAAATATATTGCAGCGGCAGTTAAAGATTTGAGAAAGGAGTACAATTAATAAGAACTGTGATTCTCTGATAATTTCATCATTAGAATGAGTCCATAACCAAAACTAACCAAGTTCAACATTATGTTCTGAGGCAGATTACTTCATCAAATAAATATCCAATAACAAATCAGACACGGTCTAGTTTTGAGAATAAAAACATCTATTCTAACAACATTTAGATTAAAACATCTCTTTCAGCGCATAACACAGACCAAATATGACCCCTGTTTTTCAACTTTTACACATCAGAAAAAACCAATGGCAGAGAGTATGTGAACGTTCTCAACTCTTATTCACCATAAACTCAGCAATTGTAAATCATAACCGGTGAAACTGCATACGTTGGGAGATCCCTAGTTTGAGCAAGCGAAAAAGGAGAAACTACAACCAATATGTAACAGCTCACCAGAGAATTAAAGTGGACTTGCAGGGGCGGAGACTGAGTGACGGCGGCAGCGGCGAGACGAGGAGTTAGGGTTTTGTCGATTTCTTAAATTGGGGGGACCGACGCGAGAATGAGTTCTGACAGAGTGAACTGGAGAAACTGGGCGCGGCAGTCGTCGACGGCGGCGACGGCGGTGGCGGCAGCAGCGAGGGTAACGGAAAATGAGTTACTGAGTTAGGGTTTTGATTTCTCAGGTTTGGAACTGTGGTCACGCTGCGTGAGAGTCGGGAGTGGAAGAGGCTTGAATTTGATACGTTCAATTTCACACTTAAGCTTTCTTTTTAATACTATTAAAATTTTAAATAATAATAAATAAATAAATATTAAAAAATTAATTTAGGAGCTCCCTATCTTTCGACATATTTCATGTGAAGCACATTACTAAAATATGCTCAAGAAATGAGATTATTATATTTCATTAAAATTTTAATTTCTAATGGAAAATATTAAAACAATATGTTAATGGTTAGTTGTGTGTTTGGTCATTCACCCTAGATCCAAATTTATTTTACAACATTGCGTTCCATGTGTAACAAACCATATCAAGTTAGGTTTGTTGCCATTGTAAATTTGTAATTGTCATGCACAAATTTATTGAATAGAACTTTATTTGTTTTGAAAGTTTATCCTAACATCATCAAAACAAATTAATCATATATTGTGGTAAAGGTTCTTACGGATTTTTTTTTGGCACACTTGGGTCAGCCATGGCTCACCGTGAGGCCGGCTAAAAGATTGACACTTTTATTTGTGTAGATTAACATTTTTTAAAATTGACACTTTTATTTATATAGATTAACACTTTTCTGCATAAAAATTGACATTTTGACCCGACCACACTATATGGCCGGCCTCACCCAAGTTTTTGTCTTTTTTTTTAGGAGCGCAATTGTATTACACTCACCTCTCGTATATGAATATTTTAATATTATGTTTGTCTCAACTTATTAATCTTTTTTATATATATATGCAAAATATAAAATAATAAAAGTAGATTATAAAGTGGACTAGTAGATTGAGACAGATGTTTTATAAGTGAGACGTTTGTATAGTGCACATACACCCCCATGAGAATTTCTCATTCTCAATAACATAATTACCGATAATGTTTTTAACTTTTAAGCGCGTGCTAGTTTTCCCTCGATTCTTAGATACGGAAAAAAGGCATTTTAGAGTCATTTTAAATAGTACTTCCTCCATGTGCAATATTTATGCACATAATTTTCCAACACGAATTTTAATATTTATAACGAATGAATATTAATGTGGTAAAATGATCCCACCTTTTGTTGTGTATATTAAAGTAGAGTGAATATTAAATTGTATCTTCTTCATCTCAGTTTAATCGTCTCATATTTTGAATATATGTGAAGTATAAAATAATAAAGCGAGAAAAGATGAGATTCACGTCCAAAAATAATCTATATACAAATGTTAAAGTCAGACAAAAAATGATAAGTGTACATAAATATTATACACGGGTGAGTATCACTATGAGGCAAACCCTAGAATAGTCATTTTAATAAGAGAAAAGTTTTTTTTAGCCAACAATAAGATAATGGTCTAATTTTAGCCATTTTATTTGTGTAAAGACTTTTATACCCTTAATAAAATTCAATAAAAAAATTAAAACAAAAACCTAAACTTACCCCCCAACAGCTGCCCCCACCATCATCTTATGAGATACCCATCTCTATCTCTCACTTCCAACCACCGCCGCCATCATCAATCTCCGCCACAGTTTCTCTTTCTCTCTTCAGTTCTGGCCTTCCACCTCTATCCAACCGTTGCCGCGGCTGCCACAAACAATCCCAATACCGTTCTCTTTTTCTTTCTCTCTCTATCTCCCTTCCTCGCTCCCTATCTTTTTCCTTTTTTGTTTCCCTGCAAATTTACGCCAACAACAGCTGCAAGCCTGCAACCACCGCCCTCCGCCTTTTTCCTCATTCTCGCCCCACCTCATTCGCGCCACCGCCGTCACAGCATCTCAAAAATCTCTCAACGGCGCTTGTCATCGTCGCCGCCTTAGCAAAACTAGAAATACAAGGGTTACAGGATTTTACGGTTTCTCGTGTTCGTGTCGTGTTCGTACATGAACACGCTCGTTTTATTCGTGTTCGTGTGCACGGCTGGACTTCATGATCGTTTTCGCTCGTGTTCGTACACACAAACACGAGCAAAATAAGAATTGATCGTGCACATGAACACGAGTAACCGTGAATTCGTGCAACCCTCATTGTTAGTGAGACGACCACTAGAATCTGAGGCAGCGGTACTCGACGAAATGCAGACAAATGTGGTTGCGTCAGAGAGAGACGCGTATGTAGCAGGCGAGAGAGAGAGAGAGGGAGATGATGAGAGTACTTGTGATTCTCGAAATCGAAGCGGCGGCAGCGGCAGAGCCAGGCGGTGGCAGAGGAAGTGGCCTTGTGCAGTTTTGCGAGATGTTATTCATTGTTTCTAAGTTTCTCTATGCCTTGTGCAGTTTTGCGTTTCTTTTCTCCCTCCCGGTGCAATGCATATTTTAAATTAATTATTACTAGTGTAGAAGGCATAAATGTCATAAAATATATAAGTGACTAAAATTAGGCTATTATTTTATGGTTGACTAAAATTAACTTTTTTTTATCATATTGGCTATTTTTTCGTATGTGTAAATACTCATAACTAGTCATTCTCATAAGACAAAAGTCTTTTTTGGCCACCAATAAATAAATGATCTAATTCTAACCTATTTTTTTAATTTCATGACATTTATGCCCTTGTACACTAAGTAATTTAAAATATGCAAAAAATTTGTTCTCTGTTTCTCCCGCGCGATACGCAAAAGAGAAGAACACATTGCAAAACACATAAATGATGAAAAAATTCCGGCGATTTCTACAGTACAAAATTCACGGCGATTTCCGGTGAATCTCCAGTGATAGAACCTCCAGCGATTGAATCAGAAAAATATCCAGCTGCATACATGGTACTTGTGCCACCAAATGTGATTGGGAATTAAAGAAAAACTTACGGCCTAATTAGTTGCTTACCAAAGTCCAATCAAGATAGAGAAATCGTCGTCCACCATAATCGTTGCTATCTCAATGCAAGTTGCTATCCCGTCATCGCCTCCATATCTCCCTCCGATGATCTTGGTCTCCAATCAGCGCGACTTACACAACAACAGCAAACACAACAAATACGACGAGGGTTGCACGAATTCACGGTTACTCGTGTTCGTGAGCACGATCAATCCTCATTTTGAGAAAATGATCTTGAAGTCCGATTGTGCACACGACACGAAGAAAACGAGCGTATTCATGTGCAAAACAATCATGAAAACCGACCATACACACGAACACGAAAAAAATGAGAGTGTTCGTGCACACAAACACGAACACGAACACGAACAACCCTACATTCGTGCAACCCTTGTGTTTCTGATTATGCTGAGGAGGCAACGACAACAAGCGAGTTGGGAGATTTGCGATGCAGTAGTGGTGGCGGCGCGGAGGGGTGGGCCGAGAATGAGGAACGAGGCGGAGGGTGGTGGTAGGTGGTGCAAATTTGCAATCCATTCAAAATAGCATCACTTGCTTGTAAAGAACCCTTCCCTCCAACCAGAAGCAGATGATGATCACTGTCACATGGAGTAAGACCACCTTATCTCACGCCCTCACCTTCAATTTCGACCACGATCCTTCCACACTCTTCAAAATCACCACCAATTCTCGCTTGTTCAGGAAATCCTAGGGCTGTAGATTGCTCTACCTCCGCTCCTCCAAAATCAAAATCTACTGGACCTTTCCAGTGCCCGGTACGAGCCCGGCCCAGAGACAATTGAGAATTACTACGTCGCCATCATCGTCGACTCCAACCTCGACTAATGCTCGGCGACAAGGATCGGGAATTCGCGGGAAAATCCAGAGTGAATTTCGCCCTAGTTTTGCGGCGGGAGCATTTCTCCGGCAGCAATCTGTACACGACGAAGGAGCGATTCAGCAACGGTGGCGGTGCGCACGACATCTCGATCCGGTGCAGCGGTGAGAGAGAGGGGTTGAAGCATCCGATGCTGTCGGTTTCGATCGATAAGAAGATGGTGATTAGGGTGAAGAAGTTGCAGTGGAATTTTAGGGGGAATCAGACGATATTTGTGGATGGATTGCTTATGGATTTGATGTAGGTGGTTCAGGGCATGGGGGAGGAAGGGAGATACAGAAAGAGAAAGGTATAGGGATGGTTGGTGACGCAACGGCAGCTGGACAGAGGTGGAAGGCGAGAAGAGAGAAAGAGAGGCGGCGACGGTGGTTGGTGACGGCGGCAGCGGTGGTTGAAATGTGGTGGAATCGTAGAAGGCAAAGAGAAGAGAGAGATGTGAATGATGAGATGAGGGTGGGTGGGCGGCTGATGGGGGTAGAGGTTAGGTTTTATTTTTACTTTTGTTTTAATGAATTTCATTAAGGGTATAAAAGTCTTTACACATGAAAAATTGTTAAAATTAGATCATTCTCTTATTATTGGCTAAAAAATACTTTTATTTTATAAGAATGACTATTTTAGGGTTTGCCTCTTTGGGTATTCTCATGTATCACTATTACATCATCAATCACATAATCGATTGTTTTCTTTAGAAAAATAAAATGGGTTTTCATTTTAAGATCCAAAGTCGGAGGGAAAACAATGGAGTATTTTTTTGTTTTGGCAAGTCCGTACTTATAATCAATATATATATATATATAAAGTTTGGTTCATATAGATTTAAATCCTAGTGTGAGAAGTGCGAATCATGCTTAAAGCTATACAAAATTATGCTTATTGGTATAGCTTTAAGCATGATTTTGTATAGCTTTAAGCATAATTCGCACTTCTCACACTAAGATTTATTTGCATGTGAATCATTCCCTATATATATATATATATTATACGTTCCAATGCATATTCGGAGCACCAGATCGATCCAAGCGTGCCTCCTACATCCTCAGTGCCCTATTTATCTAAATTCTATATATTTTTATATAATAAATCATTGTTTAATATAATAAATTCACATAAACACACGATTCATCAATGTCTTATTTCCATGCACATCTTTAATTCCATAAACACATATTCTAAGAATATATTTCTAAATTAATAATACATATATACATATACGTTTAAATGTATTATAATATATCTACTAATACATATTTTAAAAATCTACTAATAATAATATACACATATTCTACTATAAAATTTTGAGGCAAATATATTTTAAATTCTTTTAGCATGTTGATTTTATTTAACATGTCAACAACATGTCGAATTTTTAATAAATTTTATTTTATTGTTTCATCAATCAATCAAACAATCAAATATATCAATATATATAGAGAGAGAGATAGAGAGAGAGAATAGCAAAATGGATCATTATCCTACGTGGCATCATCATTATTTTTTGTGAATATTTTTCTAAATTCTCATGAATTTAGTTAAATAATTCATAAATAAGGATTTCAGTCCCACATCGATTTTTTATAAGAAATCAATGAATGAGTATCGATATAAATAGCTCAATATCTTCTACACAAAATTTATAGAGGGAACAACTAAACTATCCTCTTAGAGGATAAAAAAATATAAATATACCCAAAATTTAACACATACACAAATTTTGTCTCCTTTTCAAATTTGAGACAAAAATGCCCTTGCAGAAAAAACAAAAGTAATCCCCTCCCTTTTCTCTCCCATAACCCGTCGCCTTTCCCCACTACAATTCACAAAATCGGAAACTGCAAACAGAAAAGAAAACCTCCCCCACTTCTTGTTTCTCTTCCTCTACTCCACCGGCAAACCCTAGGAATTTTTGGGTGTCTTCCGAAAGCCCGTTCTCCGCAAGTTCCTGCCGGTCGCCGCAGAGGTTGACGAGTAAAACAGTAGAAGAAGGCCGCCCGAGCAGTGTTGAGAGCAATGACGACCAGAAAAATGAAGAGAAAGAGAACCGAAGCCGAGATTCCAGAAGTCACCGGCGCCGAGAACCCGACGAATGCACCGGGAAACAGGAAACACAGCGGCTACCCTTTCACAGATCAAGAGGTAAGAAATTTTTAGGGTTCTTTGCATGTTGAGTTTGAGAACAATTTCTGGGGATGGGCCCGCGCTGAATATGGTGGGTATAACGTGCATAAGCATATTATGTATTATTGCTTGAAGTTTGAGCTTTTTGAGTTGGAATGTATGAAATTTGACTGTAACAGGTGTTTTTGTTATTCAATTAGTTTTAATTAGGGTTGGTTTGATATGAATGTGATCTTCAAATGAAAGATTCAAAGAATATTGTAATCAAAATAAAATTAGTATGGTGCAAAATTGCGAAACACTAAAAGAACTGGGAAGTTGGTTAGAAAATATTGTAGAAGTTATTGGAACATGGTTAGAAAAATGTAATTTCTAACATAGTTGGTTTTTTGTTGGTTCTTTCTAACTGTGAACTAGCTCGGAAATATGGGACCATGTGAATGTTGGGCTAGTATGGTTAGAAATTGATAATTTCTGATTGTGTTGGGGGTTGTTTTTCTTATGAAATCTTACATTTGATATCTAATAATATAAAATAAATAAAAAATAAAAAAACAGTATAAGCAAGAAATGATAAGATAGTTAGAAAATGTGAATTTCTAATATACAAGGAATAACTATTTCATTGATTTCTTACTTAAATATGATAATTGTGTGATAAAAGAAAAATTGTAAGTTACTCTAACGTGTGTGGATATTAATTCTAACCAACATGATTAACTGGATTTGAATTTTCTTAGTTTGATATGGTAACTGGTGACCTTGATAAGAATTTCATAACCATCTCATACATATTGGAATACAGTTAGAAAATGATAATTTCTAACAAACTGCTATCATTTTTCCTATGGAGATGAAGATATTCAGAAGGTAATTAAAATATTTTGTGAACAACTATTTTCTGATAAGAAATCATGAAAATGTCTAATTGAGATGATAAGAAATAAGTCATTTCTAACTATGACTTAGTTCTTATCATAATGAAATTGATAAGAAATTGAAAATTCTTATCGTAGTGATCATTATTTCTTATCATAGTGATCATTATTTCTTATCATCTGAATAACAGTAATTTAGGCAATATTAATTCTTATATTCTGTCGTTAGAATTTAAATTATTCTTATCAAATTGAACACATTTTCTTACTATCTCAATTGTAGTAATATGAATTCTTACTATCTTCAGTATTCTTAATTGATTTTGTTAGAAATTGAAAAATTCTTATCATATTGAATATTATTTCTTATCATTTCAATGGTAGTAATCTAATTAATATGAATTCTTATGTACAATCGTTAGAATTTTATATATTCTTATCATATTGAACAAATTTTCTTACCATCTAAATTGTATAAGTCTGAATTATCATGTGTTGTTGTTAGAAATTATGAAATTCTTATCATGGAGAACATTAATTCTTATGTTCCGTTGTTAGAATTTAAAATATTCTTATTAAATTCAACACAATTTCTTACAATAAAAAATGTAGTAATCTGAATTCTTACAATATTCCAGGTTTTTGTGCGGAGGCTCAAGCCCTACACGAGCGAAAAGGAGACACCATACTGGAAATCTCTGAAGGATGACCCGCTCCTGGCAGCCTTTCGCATTCGAATACAAGTCCCGCAGCGGCAAGAAGAGGAAAAACGCAACAAGCATCGAGGTAGGAGGAAATGAAGGCGTCGAGATAAGATTTTGCAAAATTCTTATCATGTTGGTTGCAAAAAGTTCCACATCTTTTTGCGGGGGCGGGTGTGAAAAACTAATTTATTCGTAGCACCTGTAAGTAGTAAGAATTTTAGGTACAACTCGTAAGAAAATATGTACATCTCGTAGGGTGATGTTAAGTTTTTGACTAAACCTTGGGACTGAATGTAAGAAATTAATCATTTCGGCGTAAGAATTGGAACTATATCGTTGAAAATATTTTGTAGATGAAAATATGTGGAGTATCCGTGGTTTAACAAAAATAATAGATAGTTAGAAAATTACAGTTTCTTACCAAAATCAAAGTATTAGATTGTAAGAAATACAATACATTCTTACAATGAAAAATGATATGAGATTGGTGTTATGTAATAAATGTATATATTTATAACATTAAGAGGCGTAAAACGAATTTGAAACAAATAAGGACCTGACCAATAACAAATTTGACGTATGAATTACTTGATTAGAATAGCAGCAAGCCGTTGTTTGAACATGATGATTTAAAATATTTAGGAGATGACAATATGTAGATAAGCCGATGGTGTAAAATATAACGCATAGTTAGAAAACGAATGAATTCTTATAATAAACATGTTGCGACATAGTAAGAATTAATTCTATTCTTACTATCAAAAATGATATTTGAATAAGCGTATAGTAAGAAAATACTTTGTTAGCATCTGAAAATAAATTAAAAGACAATAAGAATTTAGTATTCATTGAAGTAAGAAAACAAGTAGTTTCTTACAATAATACCATTACATATTCCAGGGAATGATAAGAAAAATGTTATTTCTTACAAAAACAACAAATAAAGAACAAACATGAAACGACTTGTCGTGATCTCCGAAAATAGATCTCAAAGCTCGGTTCCTTCAATCTAACACCGAATTCCCTAAGTACCCGACCTTGTATATCGGATGGCCTAAGAACAAATCCATCCGTCGACATGTTAGGGGCAACATACTCAGCTACGGTTCTCGAAGTGACCTTGGGTTCGACACACGAACGGATATCTCTGGCACATGTGTGTTCGACCATCTTTTTAATTCTCCATGAGTTGCCAAGTGATGTGCATCGCAGTAGAAACGCACATTCTACGCCAAACTTGCAAATGAGGTGGTATCTTCTAAAGTCAGACTTCTTAGTGCGGAACTTCAGAAAATTCTTCAAGTGATATGCATGAATTGCTGAAAGCATGCTATCATTGGACCTAAATGATGAACCCCGAACAAGCTGCCCCGTAACCGTAGATTCCGATAGCATGGAGGTATCATCCTCATCAGCAAAATTTGGAACAGATGCGCCAAGTATACTCCACTGACTAGACCCGCAGTGGTAATTTGCAACATCCATTACAGGGCAATGATAGGATGCAATGTGCTGCAAAAAGAACTAATAAGACTAAGTTACCATATAGTTAGAAAACACTAACTTCTTACCATGTTCAAAAAAAATAAATTAGATGTAGTTAGAAAATTACTACATGTGATAAGAAAAATAACTCCATATGATGAGAAAAATGCAAATTCTAACCACATGCATCAAATATTCCTACGTCTAGTCAAATTAATTTGCTTGATTCCTATCATGTTCCAAAAAATAGTTAGAAAATAATAAATTCTATAACGAATACATGCACGAGTATTCTTACAACACAAAACAAACAAAACAATGTTAATAAATGAGACAGATCGTTAGAAATGAAATTATAAGAAATTAACTATACATGATAAGAAAATACACAGATTCTAACCACATGCATCAAAGATTCCTACGACAAATGAAAATAATTTGCTTGATTCGCATTTATTGCCAATCATTTAAAACCTAACTTCCTCTTTATTATTTATGACCATCAGAAACTGAGGGAATATTACGAATACCATGCTTGTGAAAAGTATATGACAGACAAACAAAACTATGAAAAAACACAAGAACACATCAAAGAACAAAACAAAAACACATGCCAGAAATGTTAGAAATATCTCCCCCCCAATCCCTTGAGATTACGAAAAAGGAGGCAGAATCACAGAAAAAAAGGACGAAAATCAGCGAAGCAGCTGCATCAGCAAGAAAAACAAGGCAGAACAAGAACAAAGAACCGAGATATAATCCAACAGACAACGGCTATCAATTTCTTCAATCGAAATAGCTCTACGTCGTCGGCCGCATAGGGATCAACTTCATCGCCGTCGATATGGATCGGGCTACGTCTCCATCTCCAACGGAATGTCGTCGATGCTTAGTCGCCGTCGTCTAAAGCCGCCGACGTGGTAATCTTCGTCGAGTTCTTCGACTTTGCCGGCAAAAACCCTAGACTACCAGCAAAAAAAATCTGAAACAAAGGGAGATGGTGATGAAGACGTCGAAGAAGATAAAGAAATAATAGGAATAGGATAAGAATAGAATCAAAATTTAAAAAACAAGCATGTAAGGGCAAAATAGTCATTCAACTTATGAAATTGACAAAATTAGTGTGGGCTTATAATTTGGGCATAATTTAGCAATCTTATAACTAAAGGATAAAACACTACAATTCCTCAAATTTATAATTTGATTTGTGGAGCCACACATTATCATGGAACCATATTCAATTCCACATCGATTTTTTAGAAGAATTCAATGAAGGAGTACCGATATATATATCTCTCAATATCTTCCCCACAAAATTTATAATTTGATTTGTGGAGCCACACATTCTCGTGGAACCCTAAAAAAAATATTAACGTTAGTTTACAAATATTATAATATACATATATGTGTTCATATACGCATATATATAATATATATACATATGTCACTATATAAAGATTACTCATCTCCAATTTCAATTCAAATTAATAAATAAACAACAATAATAAAAGGAAAAAAAAAGGGAATACACGTCAAATAAAAAAAAGTTACCAAGTAAAATAATAAAAGAAAAGGTTAAAATAATAAAAGAAAGAAAAGTGTCAAATTTGAATTATTCAAAAAGAGTTAAGCTACTGCATATTATGCTCAAACCTTAATATTGAGTTATATCAAATATTTATATATGTATTTATAAATTTAATGTTAACTATTTATATGTATGATAACGTTGGTAGATTCATAAATTGCAGAGTAAATGGAATAAAAACAATTTCAACGAAAACTAACATCCCGCATGTGTTTCACATCTCAACTTCAAATATTGAAACTTAAAAAAACAAATAATGTACTATATGTTATTGAAAATATAACTGAGTTGATTTCCAATGCTTTTGACTGCTTATGAACAACCTAACTACTTCCCATAGCCTAAAATCATTTTAGAACTACAAGTTTTGGTTGTATACCTCTATTTTTCTCGATATATGCATACCACATGTTGGTTTCGAGAAAATTAACATCAATAGTATATAATAGCAAAGTGGGTCTCAATTATATGTGACTTTATCATAATTATAAGGATTGTTGAAATTGTAAATCAAATCGAATTCATAAACATTATGAGCCTCCCAATGTAACGAATAACGGATAGCTTAACATTCATAATTCAAATGAATATTGCCCAAAAAATGCTAACCTTAATAACTTGTTTTTCAATTATGAGCAACGGGAGGCTTGACAATAAAAATTTGAATGAATTCGATCGACTATTGAAGAAAATGGTACCATCATTAACATATTTATATATATAAAATTATATGTCCTTAATTATACTCCATTAGATCTTTTCAAATTGTTATACTTCTTTTCCGCACGAGAATTAAAGTAGGATTGTTTAGTGTTTGGGATTTTTGTTAGAAATTAGTAGAACCACTCGATCAATACTACACTGCATAAACTTATTTTCTCTTATTGACCTATTTTTTTTCTTTTATTTCAATGAGCAACGGGGCAACTTGAAAATCAAACCTCGTGTTTCTGATTGACCTATTCTTTTTTATTTCAATAAACAATGAGGGGGTTGAAATTAAAGTTATTGACCACTTATAATTTAAATGAAATTAAAACAACTACCTGAGAAAAATATTACCTTAATTACCGCAAACAACAGGCAGCTTGACATTTAAAATTTGAATGAATACAACTGCCTGAGAAAATGATGACTTCCTTATCCTATTTTTTAATAATATTAACAATGAGCAGCTTAACGATCGAAATTTGAATGAATAAGACTATCCCGATAAAATAGTGCCATCATTACCATATTTTCCATTCTCATAGATGATAGTATTATTTTTTTTAAACAAACATTGGCTCGATCTACTAATTTATGTCAATTAGGGATTGTTAAATGGTAAATCAAATTGAGTCATGAATATTTTGAGCCTAGCTCCCACAATAGTGAAGAATGAATGGCTCGACATTCAAAATTTTAAATGTTGCCTTCATTAACTAATTTTTCAATTACCGCAAACAACGGGCGACTAAATATTTAAAATTGAATTAAAACGATGAATACAACTATCCAAGAAAATGATGTCTCATTAACATATTTTTCAAATATTGTCAACAACGTATGACTTCACTTTAAAATTTGAACTATAACGAACAATGAGCGTTTTGCCATTCAAAATATATAAAAAAATAAACGAGAAATATTGTTTCCCATCAACCTACTTTTTTTAATAAATGCACACATTTCTTTCTTATAAATTGTGGCAATATTATTAATTATGTAAAAATAAATATTTATATTTCTATATATATTACTTAAAAACTGTAAGTAATTCTGTCGAATTTCGAGGGTGCTACACTAAAAAAATATAAAATTAAATGAGAAAGATACTCTCTTATTAACCTTTTAAAAGCATATATAGAATTGCAAATATTTTTTGAAATGAATTTTTAAATTATTTTAAAATAAATAATTAAATATAAATTTTAATTTTTACTTAAATATTATATGCCGTTGAATTTCGACGGTCACTATAGTAGTTTATTTAAATTGGAGGAAACACAGGAAAGTAAACAGATCAACCCTTCTTGGTAAATCGGCATTTCCACCACCATCCACTCAAAACCCTAGCCTCTCTCTCTCTAACCAGAATGTCGTCCGACGGCGGAATTGTGTCACGCGTCTCCTCCTCCATGTCGAATTCCCCCATCGTGTACCGAGGCAAGAAGGCCGCGTCCGACACCGCCTTCGTTGTCCACAAACTCCTCAAGAGCACCGGAAATGCAGCCTGGATACTCGGCACCTCCTGCCTCGTGCTCTTCGTTCCCCTCATCATCGAGATGGACCGAGAGGCTCAGTTCAACGAGCTCGAATTGCAGCAGGCTAGCTTGCTCGGCTCTTCTAAGTAGTTTCGTTCCTTTAATATATGTTTTTTGAGGTTTCGAATCCATGGTCTTTCTTCAACTTCGTGGCTGTTACGGAGGAAATTCATAATGATTACAGTTATTGAATTGCTTGATTTTGGAAGTTAACTTTTTGCTTTTGTTAAGAATGCACGGTTCTACTTATTTTCTATTATGTGGGTTCGTATTCATATTTTAGAAAGTATAAAAGGCGAAACTTGTGCTTGTTGTTGTGAATATAAGTGTGTTCTTGGCAATATTCTTGTGTCCTGCTAAGGGAAATCGGTTCGATTAGGATCAATTGTTGTTTTGGACACTATGTAACTGTATATTGAATCCTACTCCAGAAGCACAATTATCATTATCAAAAAGATTTAGTTTGACACCAGAATCGTCATAATTAAGGTCGATATCCTACCTCTAATCAGTAGTTTACAGAGAGGAGTTGAGTTTACTCTACATTTGTCCATTATTTGGGTGATTTTTAGTTATTGGTGTATTCCTAGCAATGATGCTTTTGGAAAACAATTTCTTTCGTCATGATGTCCAGTAGTAGAAACTTCTGTTATGAATATTAGAACATAGTGCGACCGTAGCCTCTTTTATTCACTAAAAATATGATCTTGGATATGTTTAGTGAGATACTTGTGTTTTCAAGGGTATTATTTTCTCATCCCTGGTCAACCAAAATCAGATAACTTTTTCTGTAATTTGGATTTTCGCCTTTGGTTAGCAGTAAAGTACTCATTTTTTGCTTGGCTCCTCGAAGCAAATTTATGCCCTAACACGTGTAAGATTTTTTGTAAGTACAGTTAAGAGTATATATCATTTCCACCATGAAGTAGAATATGTTTGATCAGTATATTGCTTGAATTGCTTCTGCTCATGGCATGCTTCATGTCTAATGATTGGTTGGTTAGATCTAGAATCAATATATTTCTCACTTTGCATCGATAGGCTTTCACAGGTAAGACTGTTATGCATTTGTAAGATAAGATTGCATTCTGATGTTGCAGAAATTACTGAGATTGGTGCTTAGGCACTGAATAGAGGTGCTGCTGCACCTCTATCCTCCACATCCAGTACAATTTTTTATTTTTCATGTTAAAAACTATTCTATACTTTCTAAAACATTTGAATGTAGATTAGTTGATACTTCCTTGGAGATTCTAGAATAAAAAAGATCATAATTTTATCACCGATCTTGTGTGGAAAATCTTAGATAATTGGTCTTTTAGGGCTACCGAGTCATGGTGATGCCTAACTGGAGGCTCTGTTTTTCACAATAATCTTCAAGGTTTCAAAGAAAAGTATGTCCATTTGCGTTGGGATAGGCTACTAAAGGCTTGGCATTGTTTTGAATCTCAATGTGATTGTTTGAAAGAAATTATATGTGGTATTCCTTTGTTCCCAAGTGGTTTCGGAGGCAATTGTAGGTGTGCACAAACATGGTATACTATTCTTTTCTCAATGTACTTTATCATTTGTGTCGTGAGATATTTGAGTTGATTTCTGATCTTCATCTTCAATGGTGTTGTGGAAGCTATATAAGCTGTCCCAGTGAATCGCTCAACTTTGTGTTGGGTGCAAGTGAAAAAATGTGCTTATTATTTGTAGTCGATGATTATTATATAAGACTTGCTCTTATTGTTAGGGGGAACTTGCCCTTGTTTTCTCTGTGCTCTTGATAGATTCTTGCACCTGAGGCATATGCGAGAGGTAATTGCTCCACTATGCCTTTTTTTTTTTTTTTAGGTGATGCTATTCGGTCATAATGTGGCCAGTCATAATTAATATTAATATGTAATAGTTTATGTACTTGTATTAAAAAAAATTAGCTTTTATGAGAAAATTCAAAAAGTGATATAATTTATGTATTTTTAACATATGAACTTTTAATTTATTTGATGATCGTGACTACTTTAAAGATTTTGTTGCATTTTTATTTAAGAGATTTTTTTTAATTATTAGGGAGAAAAAAATAGTTTTATATTCAAATTTAAAAGTAATTAAGAATAATCTCTTATAAACATTTAAATATTGATTATAACTTTTAATTTATATTTCTTAAATTATGTATATTAAAAAAATGTCATTGTGTGGCTGGTTTCATTATGACCGAATATCATTATTTATTTATTTTTATTATTATTATTTTTTTTGTAAATGCTAAATGGTTCTGAATTGTGATGATGAAATGTGGACTGTCAGGTGATGCAGTAAGCACTAAGCAGAATGTGCTCTGTTATTTGTGGTATGGTTAACCTAAATTAGGCGTATTTCAACACACGATCATATGATATGCAACATTTTTCCTTTGCTTTTACTTGGAAGGTTCTTGTTTTTCTCTCTTTTCTTGTACGTGGGAGTATGCGAGTTCTTGCTTTAGGACCAATAAAAAAGATGTTTTCAAGGAGTAGTCGAACTCGATGAATACTAGTCACCTTGCGCAAGCTGCTAGTTTGTACGCAGATTAATACTCCTTTTGTCCCATGCTACTCGTCTCTTTTATTGAATATGTATGAGGTTTAAAAAAAAAAAAAAAAAAAGATGACAATAAGCATGAGACGGGTGAAGTAAATAGCAAGCATTAATTGTGGTGTATATATCACAACTCGTGGTCCGAACTTGGCAACTCCCTTTTGAATATTTGACGAATTTTAGGTACATTCACAATTTCACATGAGATTTTACAAATGAGTTGTACAAAAAGGGGCAAAGAGGCAAATATTCTTAGCCTTTTACAACATAAAGCTGAGTTTAGGCACTTTAAAAAAAGCAGCCACACAATTATTCATCTGATATACACAAATTTTCATACCACTATCATAAAAGTTGCAGTGTATACACACTAATGCTTGCTACCTTTCTTCTGAAATAGACAGCTCACAATTAAAGAAGAAAAAAAAAAGGAGAAAGGAACTACAATAACAAAACTTGAAGAGGAAGAAAAGCTTTACACCCATAACAACATGAAGCAAATCTCCCCTCTTTACAATCTACCCCTTAGTGGCCATACATATGAACTTCGAGGTTCAATCCACATCCCCTAATTTAAAATTATCTATAAAAGAAATAGAAAAACTTGGCATTAAGTATACATTACATTAAATTGGGGTAAAATAAAATGGGAAAATTATCCATAATTATACAACATTTCGTCAAAATACTGATTATGCACGCGAGCTTTAAAAATATGCCTATATAAGTATATAATAGTTCAATTGTTTGATTCTGCACATGATCGATTTTTCTTCGTCAAATTTCGAGCTGATATGAAAGTCGGATTTTGTCGAACAATTAGTGAGATTTTTATTTCCTCACGCGTATGAGTGACATGCTTTCCATCAGATCCAATAACTGACTTACATATAAGCACAAAATCTGAAAAAATCGGAAAAACATTGAACCGTGTATTTTAAGCTCGCGTGTAAAATAAGAATGTAACGAAAGATTGTGTAGTTATGGTCAATTTTTTCCAAATAAAATAGTTAAGGTGACTAACCTTGTTCATCCGCCAAATTTGTAAACACGTTGCTTTTTCTTGAAAGCAGATTTTGTGAACAACAAACACGCGATTACTAGGCCCATGCCCACTAATCCTCCCAGCGCAATTGAAATTATCTTCTCCGTATTCCATCTTCTCCCTACACCACCAAAATCAAAATTATTTCAATCCTTTACAAATTAATTCCACTAATACAGTAGTAATTGTAATTGAATGAGTATGCAACGGCCCCCACTCTTTCTTTAAAAAAATCTAAGACACAGACATCTAACCACATCATTCAATTAAAGAAATATTCCAAAAAAAAGAAAAAAGAAAAATCAGCACTGAGCAATTACAGTGAGTGAGCTATACCTGAGGAAGAAAATGGTTGCTGGTTATTGGTGGCGACGCCGTTGGGATAGTACGTGTAGCTAATGTAGCAAGTCTGGAGGTATATCTGCGCGGAGATGGCGGTGCCGCACTCCGATTTCGCCTTGTCGATGGCGGTCTTCACGCAGCTCGCGCAGTCGGCGCCGCTGAGATCGCCTTCGCACTGGCCCATCACGTAAACCGATTCGTAGGCGCCGGCGTAGAACCCGCCGCCGCCGCCGCCGCTCCCGACGCCTTTCACGATCTCACCCAGCGCCAGATCCAGCCGGTCGCCGAACCCGGCCCCACTCGCCCGAGTCGAACCGCAAATCTTGTACAGCAACTCGACCCCGCTCACCTGCCTGAACCCGGAGATCTCGTACCGGAGGTAGCAGCCATTGAGCTGGACTCTCGCCGCGATCGCCTCCCCGCACAGCTTCTGCGCCGAACTGGGGGCTTTCTTCACGCAGCTGTTGCAGTCGCCGCCGGAGAGGTCGCCCCGGCATTGGAAGAGGCCGTTGACGGCGGCCGGCGTCCCGTCGCCCGACGTCGTTTTGTAGAACTTGGACGAGGCGGATTGGGAGATCAGCGTGTCGAAGAGGGATTGCAGAGATTGCCTGTAAACGCCGTTGAAGTTTTGGAAGTTCTGATCGGCGCAGCCTTTGAAGACCAGGGTGGAGTAGTCGGTGGAGGAGGTGGTGAGTATGGAGGAGAGAGAGAGGGCGAGGAGGAGTGAGAGAGAGTGAGACGGTCCCATTTAAATTCTTAAGAATTCTGGAATGGTATTTGGGAGGCTGGTAATGGTTTCTGGGAGGAGAGATTGTGGGGTCTTGAGATTGGATTATAGTATTCTGGGAAAATTGATTTGATTTGGGTTGGGTTGGGTGTGGGAAAGCTTGAGTGAGTGCGTGTTGCGTGTGAAAATCTGGAGTAGGGTGCCACTTGCCAGTTGCCGCCTTGCCGGTAGAAGCATCTCTTCACATTCACAGTCGCCAAATACTAGTCCATTTTACACTACGCCCTTTCTTTTTCTTTCTTTTTTTCGATTTTTTTTTAATGGGTCGGATTTTAATATAATACTCCCACAACTTTAACACTTTAACACTCATAAAAATATTAGAGTAACTAGCGATTATTCTACTTTAACACTTTAACACATTAATTTATTAATATATCATCACAATGTATTAAACTATGTGCCAAAATTTTGTGTCCGAAGATTGTGGACGGGGGGATTATCTAATGTTGTGATAGTATTATACTTCATCCGTCTGTTTCATTTTGCCACATTTTTTAAACGAGGTGCCTTATTTCGTTTGATCTTTTTTTTGACCAGACACAATTCAATTAGCCCACACTTAGCAAGTTAAATAAAGTAACTAAATGAGGTGGCCACTTCATTCGCCTTCTAAGATCTCTTTTTTAAAAAATAAATAAATTGTGTTCTAAAGTAGCGAGTCAAATGAAATTGGGCGGAGAGAGTAGTTCAATATACTACCTATATTGGATTGTCTTAGAGTAGTGATCACATTTCTAGAAAATGAATAAATTAGGTAAATCAAAATGCATTAAACTCTAGCAAATCCTTATTCTTATACTAAACATACTCTCCAAAAAAACCATGTCAAAAAGAAAAATAATTGATATATCATCACAATGCAGTAAACTCTATGCCAAAATTTTTGTGTCCGAAGATTGTGGACGGGGAGGGTTTATCTAATGTTGTGATAGTATTATACTTCATCTGTTATGTTTCATTTTGCCACATTTTTTAAACAAGGTGCCTTAGGTGGGCTCTGATTATTTTATATTATTTTATTTATTTATTTAATTTTTTTATGATTTAAATTAATATGAGATTTTTTAAATTCAATTGTATTGTATATTTGGAAAATTACAATACAATGTAAGAAAATACAAATAAAAAAAATACTTAGTAAAAAAAAATACATAGTAAAAAAAAAATCTAATCTTCGGACGGGTTAGGAGGGGGAGGCCGAGCTTCTCGCAAACGATTTTTACCATATTCTCGTGCCTCGTTTTATCTCGGGAGGCATATTGGAGGTATCTTTCATGTAGACGTCGTACATGGTCGAGAATTGAAAGGAGTCAGCTAGTTTTGACAATGCCTCCTTTGCCGTCTCATTCGCACTCTCAGAGGCCACCTCATCAGAATCAAACATTCTCGACTTTCCTCTTGCATTCGCCTTCGCCACTTTTGAACCCTCGGGCCGGGGTCTGTATCCGCCGACGCTAGTGGAATCCGTCATCTCCATCGAAGGAGTTGACTCCCTACTACTTTCAGTTGTAGTGTATGAGCCGTCGATGCCATTTTTTGCATCGTTTCACAGCATCGAGGGTCCCCATGGCTTGGAAAAATGTTGGAGTTCCACGGACCGTACCCCAAGCCTTGGAATATTTAAACGGCTTTCCCGTCAATACCTGAAACTGGCGGATTGCGTCACTAAGAATATCCTTCGCACCTCTTCCGCTAGCCAAGTTGGCCGAGCACGAATGGTAGAAGCTTTCGAACAACTTGATATCTTTCATTGCGCGTTTCCAATGATGGCGCAATTTTTCAGAGTTGCGAAAAAACGTATGTTGTGGGCAAATTTTGTTGTAGCGGTTGGCGATTCGAAGCCACAAAGCAAGATCCTTTTGCTTGTTGCATTGGTTTGGATCGTGGGATGTATCGACCCAAACACCAGCAAGACACAAGGTCTCCTCTTCGGAATATGGGACGGCTCCGTCCGCATTGTCCGTCGGCATCTCCGCTTCTTGGGCCGTTCTTCGGCCGCGACCTCAACCTCGGCCACCTCCTCGTTCTCTATGCACGGCCTCGAGCTCTACCACCACCTCATGCTCGACCTCCTCGAGCTACGCGCACCGGCACATCTTCGACCTCTTCCTCCTCCTCCGGTGGATCGGATTCGTCGGCCAAACTCACTGCCGGAATTGAGAAGTCGTCTTCCTCGTCAAAAGGAGACATGTTGTGGATCGGTGAGTACCTCGTTGGTGGAGGACCCATCGGCGAGGAAAACAACGTCGCCGGTGTGTACGCCGTTTGAAATCCGGCTTGGTTGGAAAATTTTAGGATGTTGGGTTCAGAGGCGTAAGGCAAAAAACTTTGTGGCCGGGTAGGTGTTGGAGTGTGGATGGGAGGGGTTGAAGAGCTAGCATTTTGGTTTGGATTGTTGTAGTCCGCTCCAAACCAATAACGTGGGTCGGAAGGATCCATAATAATAGATGAAGATAGAGAGATTTTGGATGTTGAAATTGAAGAAAATAGAGAGAAATAGAAGGTGAAAGTGGTGTGGAAATGTGGGGAATGGAGGGAGTATTTATAGGTAAAAATTAGAAATTAAAAATATTAAAAAAAATCCCGGTCAACAGTCAAATGATTGTTGACCAATGGGGAGTGGCCACGTGGCGGGCGCTGAAGAGGGGGAGGCGGGCTCGTTTCTGCCCGGGCCGTCGAGGGCGCCAGCGGGAGATCCCGGACGCGGGTGCTGAGGTGGCGGCGGGCGGGAGGCCGGCGCCCCTCCGGCTGTGAATGCTCTTATAAAACAAGAGCCAAAAGGAAAAAGAAAAATTCCACGTAAGCTTTTACACGTGAGTAGAAAATTAACTCAAAATGATTATTGTTTCAATTTATTTTATAAAAAGAGCCAAAAGAAAAGGGAATAATTCCACGTAAGCTTACACGTGTGATCGGTCTCCTTTCTCACCATCTTTCCCCCAACGAGTTTTTCCTCCTCGAGATTTGATTTTATGACTACGGTGGTAACCTCGATTCATAGCCAAATGGAGTATTCTATTTGTGAGTTCTCAATTTTCTAATTATTGTTACTCTATATTGTATAAAGCACTTTTCTTGTTCGACCCTCGAGAAAAAGTGTACCATTTTCATTTTTTTAATATACTAGTATTTTTATTTTTTAGTTTCTCTTTCTCACATCTTTTTTTTTTACCAAAAAATTTATTGATGACTCACAAATTTCACTAACTACTCTCGATTTATAAGAAAAATACACATGGTTCGTATAATTATAAAAGGTGCGAGTTCATATCTCTACTCAAGTAGGGACACACTTGGGTCAGCCGGAGACACCGTGCGGCCAGGCTAAAACAATGACACTTTTATTCATATAGATTGACATTTTTCTGTATAAAAATTGACACTTTTAAAAATTGTCATTTTATTCGTAAAATAATTATGTTAAAGATTGACACTTTTATTCATATAGATCGACTTTTCTGTATAAAGATTGATACTTTGGGCCCGGCCGCACGGTGCCTCCGGCTGACACAAGTTTTTGTCACTCAAGTAATGTTCGTCCACCATTTTCACGGATGGAGTAAGTACCATTTATTTAGGATTGATGGGTTTGAAAGTTGAATTTCAATCAAAAACAACTCAAAATGTCTTATAAATTTAGTCACAGATAGGGCCGTCTCACAAATTTAGTATCATAACTAAAATCAAAATTCTCATAAATTACATATATTACTTGTGCTAGCCAGAAAAATTCTGTAAGTCCACAATTATTCTTTTCTATTTTAAGTTTGACGAAAATCTCCCTAAAAAACTAATGTATTTTTCAAATTTTATTACAAATAATTTGTTTCCCTATCATCTGTATCCAGGGGCGGGGCAAGGATAACGGGGGCCCTGTGCACATTATTGGAATCGGGTCATTTTCTCATAACAATATATTTAGAAATATATTAAAATTCTATTACCTAAAGTCGTAATACAACTTCATGTCAGTAACAAAAAGAGTTTAAAATGTTCGCTTAATAAGAGTTGCTATTTTTGCATGTTTGAAAACAAAATAAGATCCTATAAGCTATCATCGTATGAAAAGCCATTAAATCGTTTTAAAAGTATTAATAAATCCATTGTTCCCATTTTTTTCCTTACACTTTAATAGACACCAAAAAAAATATGCAATGCGAAAAATATTAATAGTTGGGGCCGTTTAATAATACATAGAAACAAAAATAATAATAATAAATAATTAGAGAAAGGAAAAAACGATGGCAAAAAATAATAAATATGCAATGGGAAAAATATTAATAGTTAGGGCCCTTTAATAATATATTAACATATAGTAGAAACAAAAATATGCGTAAATAATTAGAGAAAGGAAAAAAACAGAAATGTTGCAAGCAAGATTCAATCCTACACCAATTGTTCTACTTCTATCATTTGTAAGTATAATACTAGTAAATATAACTATATATAATTACACTGTAGACTAAAAATTTGGGGCCCTGATTTTTCGGGGGCCCTATGTGGTTGCCCACCTCACATATGCCACTAAACCGCCACTGTCTGTATCCTGCCATCATCTAGAACTATATATTTTAATATTTATGCAACGGATGTAGTTGGTAATTGAAAAACAAAATAACAGAGCGTGTGTTTTACTCGTCACATGGAGTTCTGATTGTCAAGTTACTCTTAGCCTTGAGAAAAGTGACTCCTGAGGTGATTTTTTTTTCTTCAAAATACGCGAGAGGGTGAGGGGTTAATTAGGCAGACTATCAACTTGTATATAATTCAAAGAACAAATAAACAACATCTGAAGAAGATAATACTAAAAATGAGTGCTACCTCTAGCATAAACCGAAATACCAGCCATAAAGTGAGAATGATCAACATGGGATCCAACTCTCTACGAAAACGGAGAATAAATACAAAAGAAACAATACACAGAGACAGACCCAAAAATGACCATTTCCAAAAACTAACAGTGGAACCTATCAACATAACAAAGAATAGTAAATGAATAACATATCACTAACTATACATTGTTCTAAAAGACGCTAGAAGCTAGTAGGGCGGTGGGGTGGGGATTAGCGTCTAAGTGGCTTGGCGGGCTTCTAGGCGGTTTCTAGGTGGGCTAGACGGATTAATATTATTATTCATATTTTTAGAGTTATTTTTAAAATACTTAGGCTTAAATTAACTTTATATTCATGTTAGTTGGGTAGAATAAAATATTTAATTTTTAGGCTCAATAGTAATAGCCCAAAAGTAGAAGCCTCTTTATCAAACCTAATTATCTAAAGCAGCCAGCCGCAATCCCAAATTTTGTTCTCTCTCTTCGTCCCTTATTTCCCTTCTCCCTCCCTTCTTCCCCATGTCTGCAAATCGCCTTCCTCCATTCTTTCTCTAAAATCAGGCGGCGCAGGCTCAGGCTCGTGGTGGGTGTGGAGGAGAAGACGCGAGTTGCAGCTGGAGGAAGAGCTGATGAGATAAGTCCGACTTGCACCGCTTAGCTCCGCCCAGCGCCGCCTAGCTCCGCCCAACGCCGCCTAGTCAGCCGCTAGGCGGCCGACTTTTATTTACCGCCTAGAAATTCTGTCTTGGACAAAATCAAGTCGGGCTCCAACCTTCTAGCGCCTAGGCCGATTTTTAGAACATTGACTATATATGAATCTGAAGTTCGGATAACCCAGCTGGTCCATCAGAACGAGGGCCAAGAAATAGCGTGGGGCGCTAGCAGCATCAAAAAAAGGTCATGGTATCGATTTGAGTCCCCCGACGCGCCATGAAATCGGCAGGGCGGTGAAGACATATCATTTACGAGATATTCGAGAAAAAAATTGAAACAATAAAAAGAAGATAAATTTGAAAAGATTGTAACATTAAAATAAAATACAATTTAATAAAAGGCTGGATAAATTAGTGATAGTGGAAAAAGAGTCTCACTTTATACGAAAAAATTAGTGGAACATTTCCAAAAAAAAAAAAAAAAAACGCACATTCTTTTTTTTGCCAAATTTGACATTCTTATGATTGACGGAGCGAGTACTTTTCATTTGGTTTTACTGTGCCTAACTAATACTCCCTCCGTCTCAAGTATTCCGACACCCTTTTCTTATTGGGTCGTCTCAAGTATTCTGACACATTTCCTTTTTGGAAAATAATTAGCTAATTAATAGTACAATTAGTAAATTCCTTATTACACTTAAAATTATCTAATTAAATCTCATCATCCACTCACCTCACAACACGTATCCCAATATAATTTAAATCCTAAAAGTTTAAACTATCATAACTTTCTCGTCTGTAATTCAATTTTTATGATTTTTATACCAAATTAAAGATATTGATACAATCTTTCATTTAAGATCAAACATGGATATGTTTTTATGCATTTATAATGCTCTAGTTTAAAAATATGTCTAACTACATAAACCACATCACATCCCTACACACATTACACTTTACACACTAAACACCCCCGTCTTAAGTTCCGTGCCGAAAAGAAAGGTGTCGGAATACTTGAGACGGAGGGAGTAGTATTTATCAAGAAGTGTCAAAATTCGGGTTGGCCCAACTGGCCTGATGGATTGATCCGTGAATTTGCTAGTTTGAGCTACTATATTATAAGTTCGCTCCAAAACGCTATAAAGTTTGATGGACTCAGACCGACCCGATTAACCCAATAATCGGATGTGAGGACTGCTTTTTTTTACAAGCCCAATAAAAATCCGGGACAATCCGGTCCGACCTTTTGACAACTCCAAGTCTCTAATTATTTAGTAGTCATCAACACTGTTATTATTAATAACCCAATTGAGACATTAAACATGAGACCTGGCCGAAGGAATTAATGTAGGGTTAGTAGTTAAAGGCGAAGCCAATCCTTGTACTAGATTCACTGACTGAGCTTCGGTTAAATTGTCTCACTTGGGATGTAACTTAGTTGGTTAAATTGTCTATCACTTGGGATATAACTTAGTTGTACGGGTTGGTACCCCTTGTACTGATATGTTTTCTTTTGCTATAGAATTCTCTTTTCCGATCAAAAAAAAAAATGTAGGGTTAGTATGTAAATATCAACGATGAATTCTGCTCAAATTAATTAATCAGACGTTTATCAAATGTTTTTAGAGCGAACAAATAAATCAGACATAATTATACGTTCTCCAAGCTTCCTTTCGGCACGTGGAGGCAGCGTACCTCTAAACTCCCACTCAAAAATTCTGGGAAAAAACGGAACACACACACACACACACACACACACACAAAGCACACCGAACTCAGTTGTTGCGAAGAGCTTCCCCTCTCTCTACCGTTGCTCCACTGCCTCGCTTCTCGCACTTGCCCCGCCGCGGTTCCCCAATTCTGGTTAGCTTCTATTTCGTGGCGGTTTTTTACATGAATGCGCTGCAAATCTTCTTGCATTGCTTCTTCACGTTTTCAGCTGCATTTATTAACCGTTTTTTGACAACTCTGTCGCAATGTTTAATTCAATTGAAGGGTTTTATGCTTTTATTGCTCATTTCTGCACGTAATTGGATACTTCTACCCGTACATTTCGGCGAAGCATTGCCCATTTTCTTTCATCTTTTTGGGGCTTAGGGTTTATTCATGTTGTAAATCGCCCTGAGGTATAGAATTTTTTCATCTGGAGAGAATTTGGAAGTCCTTTTTGATCTGGTCTGATTAGAAAGACGATATAATCTAAGTTGGAGGCATTTTCTCTACTTCTAGTGAACTTGAGAATGCGTATAAACTTGGTGGTTTATGCGGCAGCCATTCCCTTTAATTAAATGTTGTGATGCTGCTGTCAACAAGGTTATATCTCTGAGTGCGAATTGATTTGGGCATTATTAGCTTAGTTATTTTCTGTATAAATGGAATGCTGTTACAATATGCGTCTACGTCACTAATTAATTTAAGAGTGAGATCAGTTGATGCTAAATGCACTACGGAACGGGTTTTCCTAGCAGCATCTAGCACAACTACTATAATGTAAGCATAAGGTGCAACCTCAGACATAATGTTGTGTTTATCTACAGGCTCAAAGTGTTGTATATGGCAAGATAAGCTCCTGAACCTACTAAACTGTCGGCAACTGCTGATTCTTGACCTTTTCTTTCTTTCTTTCTGTTTTTTTTTTTGAGGAGATGAGTGGTAGAAGTATTATGTTTGCTAATAAAATGAAGTATTTATATCTATTGCAAGGTAGTGTTGGTGACGTAAAATCCATTGGCATGGGCAAGAAACCAAAATGGAGATTTGCCAATGCGTATCGGGCTATGGAGGATATTGGCATCAAGGAAGATAAGGTGGCCCCTGTGTTGGAGACATTGTTAAAATTGTATGACAAAAATTGGGCGCTTATTGAAGAGGATAATTATAGAACTCTAGCCGATGCTATATTTGAAAGAGATGAAGCAGAAGTAAGTATTGAGGGCTGAATAAGTGGAAGCCCTCTCTTATTTTTGCAAGTTTTTGGTGCTTATGCACCCTTTGCACTTGTTAATATTTGGGTTTTTCATTTATGAGAAGGTAGCAGAGATTTTTTATTCATCTTATTGACTAAATTTAATCCAACAGAAAATGATTTATACAGTTTTATCTTTCAGGTGGAGGAGCATCCAAGGGAAAATATGGATAATGAAGTATGTGTTCCTCCATGGTTTTATTTAGTCCGTGAATCTACCAGATCTAGTTTCACTTTAGTTAATTTGTCTCTTTTAACCATACACAGATATACTCATCCAATAATACAGATAGAATATTGGGTGCTAATATTTTATCAAAGATTATGTTTGTTGGGTAGTTGGAAGTTCACAGGAACGTGCAAATACTTGGATTCATCTATTATAAACCTTAAATTTGGGGGTAATTGCTATTTAAGTAACAAACTTTGACCCCAAATAAGTATGCATGCAGTCTTTCATCTTTTTGCACTTAAAAACTCCAATTATTACCAGTGACTGGAAATCTGACATGGAATATACTTTCCCAAGTGGAGAAAACTATTCCTCACGTAGGGAACAACTATTCCAAAATTGGTGGAGCATTATTGCTAGAAATGAAAGGTTGGGTACTTGTTTCCTACGTTTTAAAAGCGAGGTTGACATTCCCAATTGGCTCAATGTTCGTGGTTTAAATGATATTCTTCCTATTTCTTTCATGGAATAAAGAAATTTTGGCATAAGTGATCTAATGTTAAATCTTATAGTATGACATTATGCAATAGCTTGGTTCTCCTAATAGGCACAAGACCATTTGGAGGAAGAAGATCAGGAAGTTGAAGAGCCTGAAAGGCCTTTGAAAAAGTTGAAACAAGGATACCTAGATGGTGAAACTTCCTCCTTAAATATGTCTAATACCAGCATGCCTGCAGCTCCTCGTGGCTGGCCAAAAGAAGAACCAGATGAGCTATCTGAAACATATTGCACCAAAGTGAATGGTACCCACAGAAATGCCGAAAGAAAAGGAAATCGACCTAGTTCTTCCAACTCTTTAGTCCATGAGAATGGTGATCCCAGCCATCCCAGTAGCACCAGCAAAAGTCCGCAAAGTGCCCCACGAAAGAATGCACCCAGATTACCTTCTCATTCAATGACACTCAGAGATAAAGGTATAGGAGCTGCATCTCCTCAAACTCCATCCAAGAATAAGAGGCCAGTCCCTAGGAGTTCATCCCCTGCTATACAACTTAAGGAGCCTAAGGTTGAGCCTGAAACTGTGTTGTCACCCGAAAAGAAGAAAACACTTAAGCCTAAAGATGAGTTGATGACGGGTGATATGCCTAGTTTGGGGGTTCCTTCTAATAAGTCTCGTATAGGTACGTCTTCGTTTTCTGGATGCACATTGTTGGGGTGCCTACTCATTCTATTATTTGATTAACAGGAATTCCATTAATTCTTTTCAACTGAGGGATAAAAGATTTAGCTTAGCTGTATGCCTTGAACATTTTCTCCATTGTGATGGGTTTTAGAGAATATCTCTCGTCTCTTCTCTCATAAGTCATCTATTTTTTCTGATTGCTTCTGAAGTTCCAATGAGTCTTAATGAATACTCCCTCTGTCCACCATTTGTTGGACTAAAATTCTGGACACTGAGTTTAATGTGTTTTGATGATGTGTTAATAAATTAAAGTATTAAAGTGGAATAATTGTAGGCCCATCTAATATTTTTAATTGTATTAAAGTCTTAAGTGTTAAAAAGTAGAGTGATAAAGTGTGAAAGTGATTGTGGGGCCTATGTCCCAAAATAGAAAGGGTCAACAAATCGTGGACGTCCCGATATAGTATTAGTGTCAACAAATGGTGGACGGAGGGAGTATATGGCAGCTTAATGATGGTAATGTTTGCGATTTGTGAGTATCATCAGTATGCATGGAGGCTCGAATAGGTCTGCTTATGTGCCTCCATTGGCTATGTGTTTTTCTTAAAAAAAAACTCGTTATTACTGTTGTTGTTATCATCATCATTATTATTATTTATTTTATACATGTATTAATTTTTAAAAATAATGAATCGGGGTGGAAATTAGTTATGGAGGAAAGCATGCTGATTACTTTATGCTACTTTCATTTCGAATCTTTGTTTTTATTAATTAATGTCAGGACGCTTGCATAACACTTAGTCCATGCCATTGAGGTATATAATGGTTCTTACATGAGATGTTCACTTGTGTTTGTAATAGTCACATAGCAATATTACCAATGTGGTATTTCACTTATTATGATCTCCTATAAAGCTTTCATTTGGACTTCGATGGATTGAAATGAATAGGTATTGAATGTGAACGGATATTGAGGCAGTTACGCGTGGTGCTAGTTGTATGTATCACAACTCTTATATTTGCAAAGAGAGTTTGCTTATGCCCCTCCGTATTCAATTCTGATCTCTATGAATTAGGAGTGAAAGTTGGTTATTAAGGATATTTTTCTGATCAGTATATGATTTCAATTTGTCCAGTCAAGGTATATGCTAATTGCCAAAGACTGGGCTCGCTCCCATTGAGTTCTGAAACTGTTTTACTTGAAGGTGTCCAGTTATGTTTGAAAGAAGCATCAAGCTCAAAACCAAATTGATTATTCTTCTTACTAAAAGCTGCTTTGTTTCACTACTGCAGAAGTTTGTCTGTCATATTATTCTGACATAATCTAGTTTATTAAATAAAGGTACATTACATGGAGGGAATTCTATAAATAGGAACAGTATGCTTGGAGAAGACTGTACTCCAGAACCTGCAGCACTACAATCTGTCAGCAAAATAAATACAGATGGCACTGTGACCACAAGGAACAATGCCAAGCTCGAAATAAGCAGAGGTGAATGCACTTCTACATTAGAGATTGCTTCCTCACTTTCTGGAGAGGTAAAACTCTCTTTGAGCTATGAATTGGCTCCTGGAAGGCCTTTCTTCCATATGCCTAGTCGTGAGGCTGTTCTAAAATTTGTTGAGGATAAGTGTATTATATCACCAAAATCATTGGACCCGAACACCTCAATAATGGGCCTTATGAAGGAAACGTGCGAATGCTTTCTGGAATTAGGAACTCAATCATCCGTAGGAGATGTTAGAGGTGCAAACGGATTGGTTTATTCCCAATCTGGTACCAAGGTCCCTCAGCCAAATCATAAGAAGCTTTTTTCGCCTTTAAATGGCATGAATGGTGGACCAAAACTGAATAAGTTGTATGCTGAAGATGAATTTGTGATAAATAGAGGAACCCAAGGGAATTGTGCTGAAGAAATGGATGGTCAACCCCAGCTAACTAGT
The DNA here is from genome assembly GCA_001642375.2 of Mentha longifolia. Classification (NCBI taxonomy): domain Eukaryota; kingdom Viridiplantae; phylum Streptophyta; class Magnoliopsida; order Lamiales; family Lamiaceae; genus Mentha; species Mentha longifolia. The sequence goes on along the minus strand of CM038113.1, from coordinate 39,703,058 downwards.
CAGATGATCAGGTCAATAAATAATATTGTTGACATTGCCAAAGGACAAGAAAAATTTGCTATTACATTGGTGAATGAAGTCAATGATGAGCGTCCTCCATCTTTCTGCTACATTCGCCAAAATGCAATATTCCAAAATGCATATGCAAAATTCTCATTGGCTCGTATTGAAGAAAATAATTGCCATGCTTCTTGCTCTGGGGATTGCCTGTCCTTATCCACACCTTGTGGATGCTCATATGAAACTAGAGGGGATTTTGCTTACACCGCAGATGGCCTCATTAAGGAGGATATTCTAAAAGAGTGTATTTCCATGAATCAGGATCCAAAAGAACATTGTCAGTATACTTGTAAGGAATGTCCTCTGGAAAGATCAAAAGGCAAGGATATTGTTGGACCTTGCAAAGGGCATCTAGTAAGGGACTTTGTAAAGGAATGTTGGATAAAATGTGGCTGTGATATACAGTGTGGAAATCGAGTTGTGCAGAGAGGAATTAGTCGCAGATTACAGGTAGTATATCATAGTTTATACCTGCCATTTCTTGTGCGCAGATCTTAACAAAATGGTACAGTCATCTTATTTTTTCCTTGATATGTATATGCTAGGTGTTTATGACTCCTGAAGGAAAAGGTTGGGGTCTACGTACTTTAGAGGACCTGCCAAAGGGTGCGTTTGTTTGTGAATATGTTGGAGAAGTTTTAACAAATGCGGAGCTATTTGAACGTGTTTTGAGGAAACCTAAAGGGGAGAAACATTCGTATCCAGTTCTTCTTGATGCTGATTGGTGTGCAGAAGGAGTGCTGAAAGATGAAGAAGCTCTATGTTTAGATGCTACATATTATGGGAATGTAGCAAGGTTTATCAATCACAAGTAAGTTCATTTATAGAAACTATGCATTTGGTGCACGATTACTGCTTTTTCTAGAAATTGATACTTGTAACATCCCTACCTTTCTGATGTCTTCCATTTTGGAACTTGTTCAAAACAAAATTGCTTTTCTGCTTTTGCATGTGCTATATAGAACTATTACAGTTCAATCAAGGGATATAATTTTTTTTCTGATAGCAACTACAGATATACAACTAATCATTCTTTATCTCATAAACGTACTAGGTGTGACGACTGGAACTTGGTGGAGATACCTGTAGAAGTGGAGACTCCCGATCACCACTATTACCATGTACGAAGTCACATGCACTCCTCTAATATATATCTCGTTTCATTTATGTTCTCATAAGCTAATTAGGTTATGTTCATCAGCTTGCCTTCTTCACTACTAGAGAAGTTAAAGCCATGGAAGAACTCACTTGGGTAAGTGGACTTTATCTTTGTTTTGCTCGCCTTGATTCTTGAGATTCATACCCTGAAAATGCCACCATGTAACTGTGGCAACACTTTGTTGATTGATTACGAGGAATGAAATTTGTTCTCCTGGAAGTACATAAAATGAAGGTGATAGTTTGTGTAGCCTGTTATTTACTGGTGTAGGACTGTATAACCTGTGTAGCTTGTAGTATTAAATATGCATACAAGGATACTTCACATTCTTAAATTATCCATCAAAAGTTCGTTGAAATTGATAATTCCTTTTGCTTTGGAGTACATTTTTCGGATATAAGTCCCTTTTTGCTGATAAATTCTTATTGCTGGCAGGATTATGGCATTGATTTTGATGACCGCCACCACCCTATTAAGGCGTTCCGTTGTCAATGTGGTAGCGAGTCCTGCCGCGACAAAAAGAGCTCTACTAGTAAGTGTCATGCGCATTATCAAATGTTTTGATCAAACACCATTGATGCGCCTAATAATTGGCTTTCGTGTTTTAGGATCTAGACGTCGTAAAAGATGACCGCAGTGGCTGATGTACTTTCTTCAGAATTCAGCCTTACAACATTGATTGCTGGCATTATTAGGTTCAACAAATTGAACCCCATTAGCTACAATTTTGGATCTGTCCCATTTAAACTTACACAATCAAGGTAAATGTCAGGTGTTATTTGTATTTTTTAATTTTTTTTATCATGTTATAGGTCTTGTAGTGTAAGAACTTAGAAGAATCGAGATGTAGCTCAATTGATGAAACTATATTGTTTGAGTTATGTATGAAGCATAAAATGGTCAGTGCACCACCATGATACATGCATCTGATCGACGGATTAGTGTTTGTAATAAAAAAAACAACCCCCATTTTTTTACTCTTTTTTTTTTTTTTTTTCAATCCCATGAACAGCTGAATTTCTGGTTTTGTTTATTGTAATATTTTCGTTAAATGATGAGCCCTTCTTTTATTATTTATTTATTTATTATTATTTTTATAAATTGATGAGCTGATTTATGAGGATTTAAGAAGATCTTTTCACAATTAATCAGTACAATATGTAATTATATCTTAAATTATTTAACGGTACTACATTTTAAATCATTTTAAATCAAATACTAGTGTATCGTCCATTGAAATTCGACAGGATCACTTTATATTACAATTTAAACTAAAATTTAAAAGATAATCCAATTATTTATTTTAAATTGATGAAAATGCAAAAAGATATTTTTGAATATAATATGAAAATATATCAAAAGAAAAAGGTAAATGATAGACTATATTTTACATTTAGCAATATCAAATCGTCCATTATACGGTAATAGAAAATTAGATCAATAAAATTTTTCAAGTAGTCATATTTTATTCAAATTTTATTTTTTCAAGACGTTCGTCATAAATGTAATAGAAAAATAGATTTAGTAGTGATATTATTTTTCAAAGCATTTTCATTTTGATGCCTAGCCGCCCGTTGTTTGGTTCAACCATTTGAAGGTTACATTTGTCGAAAGTTGTATGCATTTTTAAAGTAATATGTTTTGAGTAGTTATATTTATTTCAAAACTATCTCGTTGTTTGGGTCAATTGTTTTGAAGGATAACATTTGTTGTGTGAAGCCGCCCGTTGTTTGGATTATCCGTCAAAGATATAATATTTCTCGGGTAATTGTATTCATATTGAATATCAAGTCACCCGTTGTTTGGTTCAACCATTTGAGGTAACATTTGTTCGAGTAATTATATTCATTTTGAATATGAAGACATTTGTTCGAGTAATTCATTTTGAATATGAAGTCCCCCGTTGTTTAGATTATCCATTGGAGATATAATATTTCTCGTGTATTTATATTCATTTTGAATGTCAAGACGCCCGTTATTTTGTTCAACCATTCGAGAGTAACATTTGTTGGCAGTTGTATTCATTTTTAATATAATATTTTTTGAAAACTACGTCGCCCATTATTTGGGTCAACGGTTTTGAAGGATAACATTTGTTGGGTTGTATTTCTCAAGTCGAGTAGTTATATTCATTTTGAATATAAAACCGCCTATTTCTCTTGTCCCACATTGAAAATCAACACTAAACATATATATAAGTTGGATATAAAAGAAGAGTTCAAAAATTTAACCAAACGATGACTAAATGAGTATTGGTTGCACTTATGCATCTTAACTCAAAACATAGTATTAATTCCCTCCTACAATCTTTATCTTCTATATATTTATTAAATTACAATATAAATCTGATTCTCCATTGTCGATTGCTAAGCGTACATCATACATGTATGTCATCATTATATAATATAATGAAATATAAGAAAATGATCATGATTATAAAATTTTAAATACAAATATATAGATAGATAGATAGATAGATACAAAAACCATGGGATAGAAATAAGATCATGAATTATCTTGTGAGTTGATAATTATGATTCTGGTTCGGATAGATTAATGAGTTGTTACAATTCTTATAAATACACAACTTAATAAGAATAATTAAGATTTCAAGTGAATACTTTAACGTTTATGACACTGCAAATTCAACGCAGGTATTTCAATTTTCTAAATTGAATAATCATATTATATCCGATCGATCAAAAATATAAATCGTGATAAATTATTTGAAATTTATTAAAAAAAATTGAACTAATAGAAAATCATTCGATTTTCAATCTTTAAATCTAAAGTTAGATATGAATAATTTTGAATATGTGGTGGCTTCTTTTATAGTATGAGTTTTCCATTGATAAAGTCTTATAAAAATCGACGTGGGATAACAAATTTTATTACTAATCCTAATGGAAATATAATATAATATGGAAATATGAGATATGTACAAATTTCATTAATATATGGAGATATATTATAATATGGTATATATATTGATTAAATTATTGCATAATATAGCCAATGCCACGAGAATTTAGGAAAATAATCACAAAATTTTACATAATTCCACGTAGGATGGAGATCCGTTTTCAGTATTATATATATATATATTGATATTGATTGATTGATATTGATATTATTCTCTTTTATAAATTGAAATGTTATATATATATATATATATTTGTTTTATAACGAAAAATTACACTTCATATGATTAGGATAAATAACAAGGGTTAATTGCTTTATGAATGCTTTTTTAAAACAATTTAATTAAAATTTAAAAGTCGCATCCCACCTACAACTAATCCAACTCATGCAGACGACGTTCACTAATCTGTGTTCAAAAAATGAGAAATGATATGTTACTCCTCTAATGGTAGGCACTTTCGTCGTTTCTTCAATTTGATATTATTTTGTTTGATTTTTTCAACAGTTTTATATTTTAGTATCATAGAAATTAATATAGAAATCGTTAAATATACAAAATAAATAAAAATCAAAGCTCGATTTATTCCTTTTTTTCCTTTTAACATCGAAAAATGAGTAATAAGACAAATTGAGCCTTGATTTTTTATATTTTCTAAATTTCGCGATTTCTATATTAATCTCTATGATACTAAAATATAAAACAATAAAAAAAAATGTCAAATCAAAAAAACGACGAAGGTATCCACTATTGGGGAGTAACATATCATTTATCTCAAAAATATTTACTTTGAAAAAAATGATATAAGGAAAAAGTGAGACCATTGAAATTGGGCTTCGATCTATGAGTCCAAAAATCCATTATACGAGGAACAGAAAAGCCCTAGCCATTTGTAATTCACATACAAAACCCTAGCGCCTCAGTCTCTATCGCCTTCGGGTTTCAGCACAGGGAGCTGCGAAGATGTCGAAGCGAGGTATGATCTACCGATGAATTACCGGTTTTAATCGAATTATTTCAATCTTACAGTGCTCATGTGTGCTGTGCAGGACGCGGAGGATCGGCGGGTAACAAGTTCAGGATGTCGCTGGGTCTGCCGGTGGCGGCGACGGTGAACTGCGCCGACAACACCGGTGCTAAGAATCTCTACATCATTTCGGTGAAGGGGATCAAGGGTCGCCTCAACAGGCTGCCATCCGCCTGCGTCGGCGACATGGTTATGGCCACCGTCAAGAAGGGTAAGCCCGAACTCCGTAAGAAGGTCATGCCCGCCGTCATCGTCCGCCAGCGCAAGCCCTGGCGCCGAAAGGACGGAGTCTTCATGTACTTCGAAGGTAATGGCCTCTCTCTCTCTCTCTTGTATTTTACTTCACAGTGTTGATGATATTGCGATGTTTTCACGCCTCCTTAAATTATTGTTCTGATATTGCGCTTGAATTGGCTAGTCTGGTTTTAGGTTTTTGTTAAAATTCCTTGTTAAATTATAGTCATGCCACTGTCTTGTGTTAGTAGTAAATTTGCTATTTATTGCTCTATTCTATTTCTGGATTAATTCATTCTATTATTGGCGATTGAGAGTAATCAAGATTCATGTCAACATGTAGATATTGGCCACATTTTGTAGTGTTTTTATCTCTCTTTGTGAATTAGCCAATATTTAGAGACCATCCAGCAATTCATGTGTTGTTATAATTGGTTTCAACTTTCAAGCCATTTTTAGCTGTTCTATAATTATAATTTTGTGAAATTCAAGTAAATGGGCGATTCTCACGATTAGTTGAGTTCTATGTAGTTGAATTTTTTCTTTGAGCTAGCAGTTCTTGTTTTGTACCCCTTTCCAAAAAACTGGAGCATTACGAATGGAATGGAGGAAGTATTTATTGTGGCATCCAGCAACATTCTTCTAATCTAGATTTTCTTACATGTTTGCTTTTATGAGCGACCAACTTAGGCGAAATTTGAATGCCAAACATATTCTGTTGACAAATCAATCTTTAATAATCTCCTGTGTAATCTACATGCAGATAATGCTGGTGTGATTGTGAATCCTAAGGGTGAAATGAAAGGTACATTAATGAACTTTCTTGGATTAAAAGTTGTTATCTTGTGCTTTCCTTGTTACTTCGATTTTTCATTATTATCTCTTATGCTTTCTCCTGCATTTAGGTTCGGCCATCACTGGCCCAATCGGGAAAGAATGTGCTGATCTGTGGCCCAGGATTGCCAGCGCTGCGAATGCCATCGTCTAGAGATTAGTAGTTTCACTTACATCCTTTGTTCTGTTTTCTTATTGTGGTCTTAACTGACTATAGTTTGGAGAAAATGAAAGCTTTTGTTGCCTTAGAGATTTTTGAAGGTGTTGCATGTTTTGATACACTTTGTTGTGAGTGGATTTGTGGTAGTGAAGTTCTGTCGTTTAATTGGATGACCATTTGTTTAATGTTCTCTTCTCCGTCCCACTCTTAAAGGGTCCATTTTCGTCCACGGCTCTTGAAGGGCTCGTTGATTTTTTTTTTTTTTTTTTTTTTCCATCTCGATAGAGGGAGTATATTCTAGTACTAGTATGCAATTTTATTATGCATTTGAATTTATGTGTGCAAATTCCACCCGTACTTCAACCATCTACAGATTCATATAACTTCAAAGAGAAGCGTTCATGTAAAGAATAATTAGTTGCTGAATAATGATTTTTAGTGAATTTTGATTTTATTTTCAAAAAGTTCAGCACACAATCACGTTTTAACAGCATTTTTTTTTGCATTACAACGTTGTCAACTCAACCATAATCTGATGTTTTAGATTAACTTTTCGAGAAAAAAAAATTGAGATTCAAATTGCTACAAAGTAGAGTGTCAGTGTGCCAACAAACGCGATTCTCAGAATTTATAGATGATACTAGTTGTTTATTGTTCATGATTAATTTTCTCTAAAATAGTACTCTATTTGCACAAATGTTAATGTTATGAAATTAGATTCGAAATATACGGTGAAAAAGTAATATAAGGATGCAATTGAATTGTATTTTCAACGAAATGGAGAGAGTATTATTTATTGATATTAGAGATGATGTCCCAATTTTATTCGTATTGTTGGAGACAGTGGCAGAGCCAGAAAATATTAATTGGGGGTGCAGTACTAATTTTTTTAAACTTGTATATAGTCAAATTGTATATATACTCAATATTGTTATATTATCACAAAACTTCTCTTATTCTTCATAAAATTCAGATAACAATGTTTAGGTAAGGACGCTATATAATGAATTTTAATCATCATACAAAACTAAAAGTAAAAATAAAAAATAAAAAAAATTAGGAGTGCACTAGCTCACCCATGCACCCCCTTGGTTCTGCCACTAGTTGGGTTGGGGATGACCCAAAAATGAAATTATGAGCAAAATTTTTGGGGACAAATGTAGTATAATACATTTCATATCAACAAGAATTTTTTTAATTAGTGTTACAATTTTCATAAAATTTAAGACCATAATTTTCATTTAAAAAAACTCATTTTGGTCTTGCAAAAGCGCGGGAAAATCGAGTACTCTGAAAATCTCATCGAGCGTTGTTGCTGCTCAGTAAAATCGAAGAGGTGGCGTCGAATTTAGAGTTTCAGAGTTCACAAAATCGGAATATGGGGTGGTCGTACCCAGAAATAGCTATCGAAGATTTAATGAAATTGATAAAAAATTACATTGATATGTTGATTTTGGCTTCTGGGTATCAATCAACCGGCCGCCTCGCGAATTGGGACCCCGACAACATCAAAAGATCCTTCCAGTGGGCGCTTTTTCTGGAGAATGTGAGTAACACCTTCCCCAATTTTCGACTCTCTTCTTTGTTTCATCACGGCTCCGATTATCCGCGAGTTTACGAGAATTTGTTTCGAGGGATTATTGCGCCTCGGCTTTACAGTCAACTGCTTTAGCTGAATTTCTGTGTTCAGAATTGTTTCAGTAGGTTTTGAACATCCATTTTAGTATAAGCCGTCATGGTTTTACTTTCAGCCCTAATTATATTTAGATTTGAGGAAATGATTCCTTCTAGTTTATTCGAATTTGCTGATTAAGATGTATCTACGTGTATTTAGGTGTCGAAGGGCCTACTGAGTTCGGTTGATTATGAAGAATCTGTTAGAGAGCTTGATGCTCGTTTATATGAATTGACATCGGATCCCGAATTTCCAAAGGTTAAGAGTTTCTTAGTTCCACATGAGTTGAGATTTTCTTGATTTTTTGATCCATTAGTGTCTTCATTTGCTTCAATTGTCAGTATCTATTTTGTGCAGGTTTTTGCTCAGTTGTCATGTGTTATGCTCGGTAGATCGAGGGATCTTATGCTGGAGCATCTAATTCATACCTTTCCCATGAGGGAGTCTCATTTAAAAGCTATAATGATAGCATCAGTTGAGATGGACATTATTAAACTTAAGAGGCTAGACATTGATGGCATTGATGTCTATCTTGAAAAATTATGCTGATTCCCTCAAATGGCTCCGGTTTGAATGGGAGCAGAAATCTTGGCAAGAACTTGAATCATTCAACTCCAGACGCTGTTTCAAGAGACGAAGGTGACGATTGGGAGGATGGTGGTTTTAGTGTAACTGCTATTCAGCAACTTGAAAAAAGGCAAGTGGCAGTATCATGCTCATCTGCAGTGGAGGCTGGCCTGGAAAATATCTGGAAAACTCTAGGACGAAGAATGAATGATGAGCTTTGCAGTACCTCAAATTCAGAGCCACCGAAGCATTCCACCATGTAGTTTCTTGTCTTTGTGGAACGATCAAATTATTGTGTCTGCTTTTGATAATTTGAGTATCTTACTGAGTTCCGCTATATCATATTACACAGAAATGCAAAAGTGTTTAAATTGGTGCACTCCTCCTGAGTTCTCAGCTTGCTTTGATCTAGTTCATATAGTAGCTAGGACCTACCATTTTCCCATTTGGATTAGGGATTTAGCTCTTTTGATCACATAGTTTTCTCTATGTTTCTTGGGTTAAAGACGTATGCAGACTAAGATAATGTCCAGCTTCTTCTAAAAGCTCCACTGTTTCACGACTTGCTTATAGTATTAAAAGACACTAATATGGAACATCTGAGCACCTGTGACTTGCATCCGAACATCAGGTGGATATTCTAAATCTCGACCATCCTGGTTGGAAGTTTATTAAAAAAAATTTACTAGGGAAACTTTCTTAGGGTTATGAATTACAATCAGGTTGAACTGTCACTTCTTAGGAATAGAGCTGAAAGTTACCTTTGAAACTACTTAGCTCTTTCTTACTGGCACTGAATGTTCTCTTTGAAATACTTTAATTTTTTGCTCTAGAATAAAGTATGTAATGCTTTTTTTTTTTTTTTTTGATATTGCTGTAAAGAGGCGGGATCTGCCACTTGAATCAGATTACTGGAATTGCTGGAGAGCAAAAAGCCTGTCGTATATGCTTGACAAGCGGACAATCAGGATGATTTCGGGTGCCAGTTTGATTTGTTCTGCGCCAGAAGGCCAATGGACTCAAGTGTTGGAACAATTTAATATATCCGCAGGGAATGATGATTTCTGCGAAATGATTGTAAGCTATCGAACCATTATCTCTCGAGTTTTCCTTTTCTTGTTATTAGTGCATCGCATGACCAACTTGATAATCATACATAGACTAATGAACTTTTTGAGTTTTGACACCTCTTTCAGCATGAGAAGAGTGAATATAGTTTAATGGAAAGAAATAGTGCTGAAAGTTTTCCGGTACATGATAAGATTTTAATTTTATCTTTTCATTGTAGGAGCTCTTGTTGCTAGGATGCGTTGCAAATAGATGGAGTGCTATACTTGAGCATCTGATGTCTGTTTCAAATGAGTTCCCTGCCATATCAAAGCTCTATCACGAAGTGTTTAGCATACCGCTGGCAAAGTCTCAGGACCTTGTTTTGAATGAGGGCCTGATGAATGCTAAGGTGATCATTCCTGGCCTTCTATCCATCTTCATCACTGAATAAATAATTTATGGATGCATTTATTCACTGGATTGAAGTACCTTCTGCTCGAGTCTGTTTTTTAGTTTGAACGCCTACGAACTATGTATGTGATGTTCAATGTCCAATGTGCTTGAAAAGTGGAAATTGGGTTGACTCTTATCACCTGACCTTTCATGTTCGCTTGTTTGCTTACTGTACCATAGTGAAAAATATGACAGTTGCATATTCTGATATTCTGCTCTTCACTCACTGAACTCATAGAGTAATTCAAAGTGAACGGCCTTTCCCAGGCACGCAATATGCTTTTTTTCCAGCTCAACAGATGAAACATGTACGCAATATGAATAGTAGCTTCTTGCTTTTCTGTTATAACTCCTCCTTTGACTGTGGGCAAGGTTTTCCACCGTCTGGTTTTCATTTGATTGCTGAATCTGGATACTGCTATATTCACTTTAAGTACATAAATTTCCAAATTTAAAATATAATATGATTAATCTCTAGAGGAAAAGGATATCTGCCAATTCTGTGTCTATGTGTCGTTCAGCCTCCACTTAACAAGCTGACATTGCTACTAGTAAGCAATTCCACTACTTATAGAATCCTGTTTATCCGCCTGATCAGGAAAAATGTGTTGTGGACTACCTTGAAGTTTTACTCTGCAGTAAAGTCGATGAACTGTGGAAACTACCCCCAGTTCTTGCAGCAGTTGCAATTCCTTCATGGTACACTTTCAGTCTCAAACATTTTTATTATGGTACTGTTTCTATAACCTTATGAATGAACTAGAATCATAGAGGTTTTCCACTTCTGAAAGGAAAACACATAATTTTCTTTCTCTGTGTGTTTGTAGGTCAAAGTTGTTTAAATCCTATCTCCATGAGCTAGAGGGTCAATTGATAGGAAATCCTTCGGCAACCAGGTCAGCTGTTATTACGGTCTTTTCGGAAAGTTGGATGGTTTTTTCTTCCTATAAATTGGATGATTTTGGAGCTCTTTTGTTGAGCTTTTCATTCTTGTACAGGCACTGCAGTTGTCGAGCAGGCGCACTTGAGCATAGAGAGTGTGGGTTTTGTTAAATTCTATCTTCATTTTTTCCTGTTCTTTTTTTAAGTTTACATATCTAACTAAATCTGGCAAGTGGCAATGCTGTTCAAAAAGTGTTTGTAGACGAAGACTCGGGCTTGTAAAGCTGATAGTTATTCTTGATCATATACTTGTAGGTGAGGTGGCTGAGAGAATTTGGTGTCTTTATATCTTTCATATCTGTGGATCTAATGGTGGAGCAAGAATATTCACTATTGCATAACTGTGCTTCCCTCATGCTGCAAATGGTGAGACTTCTATCCTTAATATAAACTTTTTTCGTACTCGATTAATGTATTTAGTGTTTATACATCAGATACTGAGATTCCAATCACGAGCAGTTAAGCATATGCATTTCTCGCCAGCAGTTTTTTTAGTTAGAGAAGGGGTTGTGTTGTGTCTTCTATTCTATCTCATTGAACAATGCTGCCTCATTTTCCTCTGCTTTGTGGGGTTAGAGATATGGAAAGGGAGAAGAGATGAGGGTATGATTTCAAGATTCTTGAAATGCTACTCCATCTCTACTTATCTTAAACTCAATCTTAGGTTTTTCTTTTTTAAATTCTAGAGATTCAGGATTCAAGTTGTCCTTCTGTTTCCTGAAAAAAATCTGGAAAACTTGGAATAGATAATAAAAGGAAGATGGGGAAAAGAAAAAAATAATTCTAATCGGTGCACATACCAAATTAAAAAAAAAACTAAAATCTCTTCTGACAAAATCAGGAAAAGATGATTAAAAAAAAGGAAATTTGAAAAAAGAATAAAAATCTAATTGCAAAACATTACCATTTAAAAATAAAATAAAATTATGTCAAACATCTGTTTTGACATACTCTGGAAAAGCTAATAAAAGAAAAGGAGAAAGGAAATTGGTTAAAATAAGAAAATCTAATTGTTAGACATACCAAATTTAAAAATCTGGATTTTTTTTTCTTAAAATCTAGAGACGAGAATAGAAATTGAGAAAAAGAATGTGATTGCAACACATACCAAATAAAAATAAAAAACACACAGATAAACCAAGAAAAAAAACTATATATCAAGTTCTGTTGCCTCCAATTTCTTAATCACTGCCTAGTTATAGCCTTCAGGTTTGTGGCCATCTGCATGTGAAACGACTAAATCCAGCACACTAATTCACTGCCTTTTTATCAACTCTCTCTCTCTCTCTCTCTATCAGTTGACATGGCAGGAGACACAGCATTCTTACTGGTTTTATCAGTAAGCTTGCTGATTGGCCTTGTATCAGCAGATTGGAACATTCTTAATTTAAGAAAGGCTAGCCCTCTTTCTGGCACTAGCCTCAACAACTATTGTGAGAGTTGGAGGTTCAATGTTGAGCTCAACAACATCAGAGGATTCGAGGTTGTTCCCCAAGAATGCATCAAGTATATAGCCAAATACATCACCTCGACTCAGTACAAGGTTGACTGCCAAAGGGCTGTCGAAGAATGTCAACTCTATCTCAACAACTTCTGCACTTTGGAAGAAGATGGTAAAGATGCATGGATCTTTGATGTCGACGACACCTTATTATCCACCATCCCTTACTTCAAGAAACACGGCTTTGGGTAACATGTTGCATTCTTTAATCATCATAGTCTTACAATGTTTTTTGTGAATTGCATTGCTGAAGAAATCAACGATTGATTCTTGGAGTATCAGATCAAGAAATGATGTAACAATTGCTGGTTCTTTCCCAGATTAATCCTATCATTTTTGACATTTTTGATTTTTTTTTTCTTTCTGCAGGGGAAATAAGCTGAACCTTACATCACTAGAACAATGGATGCTGAAAAGCGAAGCACCTGCACTTGATCATACACTCAAGCTTTTCCACGAGATAAGAGAAAAGGGCTTCAAGATCTTTCTCATCTCGAGTCGAAGGGAGTCTATGAGAGATGCCACAGTTGACAACCTCATCAAAGAGGGGTACCATGGCTGGTCTAGCCTTGTATTAAGGTAACCTATACTAATTAAGCTACTTCTCACTTTGAGCAATTATCATATTAGGTCTTGTTATTTTTGCAATACACGCGACATATATTGATCTAGAGTTTGATTATGCGTCTTTGGCAAGTTAGTCGTGCTACATTTTTGAAATTTAACAAGTTTAAACTCGGATTAGGGATCTTGAAGATGAAAATAAGCACGTAATAAACTATAAGGCGGAGGCAAGGAAGAGATTGGTTGAAGAAGGGTACCGAATAAGGGGGATAGTCGGAGATCAATAGAGCAGTTTCGAAGGAAGCCCCAGCCCCGAAAGAAATTTCAAACTCTCAAATTGCTTCTACTACACATCTTGAAGCTCAGATTTCTCAAGTTATTTCATGATATCCCTCATAACTATGCGTACTTAATTATGCATGTTTGTGCAATATTCTACCTTTGGAATTGTGAAATGATGAGTCCATTTCTGCAATTTGCATGTGTTGGGGGAGAAATACATCCAAACTACATACATGTTGATGGTTAAGATTTCGATGGCAAAACATTTGTCTTGATAGAATAATCATCGGAATTTATTCACTAAATTACTAAATTGACCAATATGCTTCGGCGCTTCGCATGCGTTTTATTCTATTTAAGTTTGTTAAAATTCCAAAATATGAATGGAGAATTTGGATTGATATTTTATTGTGTGAATGGTTATATATACCCAAAACAAAATAGTATAGTAGTATTATACCCTACACTTTAATACTATAAGTTTTATATCCAAAATTCAATGAAAAGACAAACATATCCTTAATGAATGGCTAAGAGCACATCAAGAATTGCTATTGACAAGTAATTCTTTAATTTTCAAGCTATATTTGTTATCCTATTGTTTAAAAGTGGATTAAAATCCCATGTTTTGGCGATGTGATCCCGCGCTTAAAAAATGGTATCAGAGCCCTAGGTTTATTTGAGAATTATATTTATTTATTATATAATGTTTATTACCTAACGGAGGAGACTTCAAGTTAAAATGGAATCAGACTATTGTCTGAGTTGCGAGTGTTACAGTTCATATCTCCAAATTCTGGAGGGGAACAAAACAAGTGAACTTGCTCTACTACGAGTAAGACAAGAACGCCTCGAAGCAGCGATTCGAGAAAATAGGCACCCAAGAGAGATCCGTGCCTGCGAGTGGACTATCAAGTTCTACTTAGATCGACTCATGATAAACGCTTATCTTGAGGGGAAGCTAAGGCATCTGATGAGAACGGCCCATCAGGATCATATCTGATGGCCCTCTCAGGACAAAATGTTGGCCCTAATTTCATAGAGATCACGCCAGATCCGGCTAAAATCTCTATGGATTTACGGAAAATCCAGAAGACGGTGCAAAATTATGGCAACAGCCTATATGGAGTACCTCAAAAGGTGGACGAAATATCCAGCAAACAGGATGTCATTCTTGACATTCTAAAAGATATTCAAAGACGAGTAGAAAAACTGGAGACACACCCAAGTTCCAGTCGAGCCAAGAGGGGTTTCTTTTGGGACGAACCAAAAAGATACCCGCTACCAGTCAAGGAGGGCGAGAAATGCGACCCTAGATTGGATCTAATTACTGGTACGGTCCGAGGTAAAAAAGATGAATAACCTCGAGAGGATCGGACTAGAAGATCTACAAGAGTTAGCAGAATCTTTTGCTAACATGAAGGTGGTGGATCTCAAGATGGCCAAAACCGAAGGAGATACATCAGGAGGTGCTACACAACCACCCCAGAGTCATTATGATTTTGAGGCTGGTTCTGCCTATCATCGAAGAACTGGTGGTATTGCAGACGATCAGTTCAAAATCAACTTCAAACGAAGGACGAAGTGGAAACATGATAATCCTTCGGAGAAAACAACTTTGGAGCCCATCCATCCATATGGAGTCACTCTCAACATCGATGAAGTTAACTTCAAAGATCGAGAGAAATTCATCGATGACTGGGGAACAACAATGAGAGTTGCAGGATCAACTCTTGATATGAGTGACGAGGGATATCTTAAATTCCTCGAAATGAGTCTTGCAGGAGTTGCAAATACCGCGTGGGAAGAAAGTATAAGCACAAAAGTAAAAAATGAGTGCTTTAAAATTGAGTCCCACACGAAGAAGGTGAAACAAATGGCTGACATCCTAAAAAATCATTTCTTGGGAGTTGGTTATTTTGGAGCCTATGACGAGAAGAAGAAGAAGTATGCAATGGCTTTTCTTAATCTAAGACTTGCTGTCTTAGATCAAAAATCTCTCAACAAGTTTTTGCAGCTTTTCACAGTCTATCAGCATCAATCCAAGACTGATGATAGCTTTGCAAATGAGATTTTCTTCTTAAAATTTCCTAACCCATGGAGAGAAATGTTCATCCGAGACTACGTTCCCGGAGAATATGATGGAGTAGGGAAAAGAATGTCTTTTGTGCACACTAAACTGACGGAATGGTGTCAACAAGCCACATCACAAAAGAACATCAAGAAATTAAGAAGGATCAACAAGGAGACTCCTCTTAATTGTGAAGACAATGATCTCCCAACGGTCATTGGAGAGGATCCTGCTAGTTTCAAGAAAAGCAGGAAGAATAGGTATCAGCCCTATTCTAAAAAGAGAAGATCTTGGAAACCAAGAACGATGTAGTCTAGACAAAAGGCTAGATCATACAAAAATGGACAGCGAAGCGGTCCATCAAGAAACAGGTTTCAATCCAGAGGTGCAAACTCAAGCAGACCTCAGGAGAGAACACCAGCAAGGAAAACTTTCTGAAAAGCTCATACCAGAGCTAATGAAAGTTTCAAAGATTGTAACTGCTGGACGTGCGGTGCAGCTGGGCATATCTCTACAAATTGCCCAGAAAACAAGATGATGAGGAGGTTCGAGTCAACCCCAGACATCGAAGACGCGATCTACTTCCAAGATCTCGTACAAGTCTACCAATTTGAGGATATTGCCTCAGATGAGAGCATTTACGAACAGGAGGAAATCCTTACTAGTGAAGGAGATGGACCAACCGATTCAGAATCAGACTGAACCGGAGGTTCATCATCAAGAAAGTGAAAATCGAACTGGCTATTCAAGCCGGACGATGATTTCACAAAGCCAGATCGATAAGATCATGAAGAAAAGCCTTAATATACAGAAGTATCAAGGCTTTACAGCAGGGAATATCGATTATGCCCTGAGGAACTTCAGTCTCAAGACTCGGAAGCACCATATTGTCTATGGTATTATGAGACGAGAGATGTCACTCCCAATCGAGTTCACATGGAATCAAGTTGAGATGCAATTGATTCTAGCAAGTGATATCCGGGAGGATCTTGAAAAGATGAAGCCGGAAATTGCGGAGAAGATGAGTTGGATACATATTGGAGCAATTCAATTAGTACTCAAATCCGCCCTTTTCGCAGGTGTTGATTCTCCAATTGACATCGCGATTTGTGACAAACGAGTCAGAAATCTCAAGGATTCCGTAATGGGAACCATTGCGGGAAACTTATGTGCTGGACAGGTGGTGGGGATTATATATCCTAAGATTGCATACAATCTTAACGACACCAACTTCAGCAGAGCCCTGACACTTTATCAGGACTTCAAGAGGAAAGAGCTGGTGGATGAAGGGAATAGACCTTATTCCATCACATATCAGGTATCATATGCGCTTTCTAACTCACATCATACTGAGTTATTCCTTGGAAAGCAGTTCATTGAGATACCAGATATCTTCAAGAAGGTGACAACAACGATTTGTCCCGATAGAATTGAGTTTCCACGTTTGAGAAATGTGGATATGCAAATACAAGACTGAATGGTCATAACCCATGATCAAAGTCTTAGAATACAATCAGGTAGATTGTCATTCCAAGGAGATAAGATTACTTCTCAACCAATGGGAAGAAATCTTATTAAGAAGAGTCAAGAGTCTCAGAGTTTTTTACCCACTCTGAGTCACAAGAAGACGACTATTACCATCAAATGTCCGGAAGGATGGAGAGGAGTAACTGTAATATCCTGGATTTCTTTATTAAAATTTATTTTTATTATTATTATTATTATTATTATTATTATTATTATTATTATTATTATTATTATTATTATTATTATTATTTACGTATAACAACTACAATTAGTATAATAGTTATGATAGTAATAGCATGCTATTTACGTAAATACATGCATGACATGCATAAGTACATAGATATTGTTAGTAATGTGTATATTTATATTATGAAAATAGGATATTCTAATATATTTATATATATATATACGTATCCTATATGAATAGATATGATTCTAATAAAATATATATAGTGATATACATGTTACAGTAGAAGTTATCTTCCACCTTTACACTTGTCTTCCAAATAATGTGATGATTGGTGTAGACTAGTTATGACTTTGCAAGCCTATACTATTATTTAATCATTTTTCCTATCCTATATATAGAAGAAGGCAGTCCTCCAATTCCATTCCACCATATAAGCTAAGCATTTGAATTTCAATAGTCTTAATCGTAGATTAGTATAGCAATTAAAGTTTGAGTTATTATTAAGGAGAATAATATCCAACAAAAGCAAGGTTATCAGGTGAGGCTTTATTTTCGATATTAAATGTGAGACTTTATTTTCGATATTAAATGTGAGGCTTTATTTTCAATATTAAATGTGAGGCTTTATTTTCAATAGTAAATGTGAGGCTCTATACTTACAAAGTATTATTTGAGTTATTAAGCTCTAATAAAATAAGATTATCCATGAAAATGTTTTAATGTGTTATTACATGTTTAAGGCTCTTATAATGTATGCGATCGGGTCTTTCGGTTGGTCTAACACACTAATCGAGAGGCTGTGCGCACAGTTAGAAATCGTTGGGTTGATCACCAATTGATTCTAACTTGAGGGGAGAACCTCTGGATGAAATATTCCATTGTCTCCAAATCATGGCTCCATTTGAAAAGGGAAAAGGGATCCGACGGTGGTAATGTCCCGGGATCAATATAAGAGTAACATGGTAATACACATGCGCACGCAATCATGAAAAATGAGGTTTTGTGTGCATGGAAGTAAATGATTTCAAAACCCTTCTATGTATACTTTATTATCATGGATATTCTTTTTATGATAAAATGTTTTTGGCACAAGCCCACTGGGTATATTAGTACTCAGTCTGCAATTCCTTTCCAAATGTTTTGCAGACTAAGGAGCTGGTGGAACAGGCGAAGTTGGAGATGACTGTTGTTGTTGCTAATGTATAATAAAAGCTTCCGCTACGCCTATAAATAAAATATCTATGTTTTCGTACACCACGGGTTATATATAATATTACGGGTACTCAGACAAATCGGCCAGCATGGGTTGTTCGGCTTAGCTAAACCCATAATTTGAGCTGTATATCCCGTTCCCGTATTTAAATACTACCTCCATCCCATTTATTTAGACCTATTTACTATTTGACACGTATTTCCACCGAAACCTAGTACGGGTTTTAAAACATAATTTTGTAGTATCGTATTTTTTACGGGATACTATGACACTCAAAGTATCCCGTAAAAAAAATGATACTACAAAATTATATTTTAAAACCCGTACTAGATTTCGGTGGAAATACGTGCATAAAGCAAATAGGTCTAAATAAATGGGATGGAGGTAGTATTATATTATTTTATGTCTACGGGTATTCAGACACAGGCGGCCGGTACGGGCAGTATGATTTATCTACCCCGTAGTTCGTGTTGTTGATCCCGATCCCATATTTAATTTCTTAACAATAGGGTTAAATATCCCCAAGCCATGAGCCCCTTTTTATCCCCACTTCTTAATTCCAATCTCTTGCCACGTCCCGGCATACGTGCCTTCCCTCGGGAACTGGGGCGTGACAAAGTGGTATCAGAGCAATTCACCGCTCTGAAATCGAGTCTTTGTTTGGATAAAGCACAATAACAACTCTCAAGCTTGCTATTGCACCAGACTCCGGGAAAAAGGTAAAGGATATTATTTTATGAGCATGCATAAAGTATATGGTCATGATTCATGTTATGATTCTAGTTATATTTAGGACAATCGAACCCATATAACTCATGTTATGATTCTGGTTATGTTTGGGACAATCGAACCCAAATAACTCATGTGTAAATGATTCATGTTATTATTATATGGAATTTGAGTTTAATACTCATCATCATGGATATATGAGGGACATGCAGCCACCTTAGGAAGTGACTATACGAGCATCATGGTTTTCGATTATTTTTATACATATGACCTATTATAGGTTACATGTACTATAGATGAATCCAAAAGAAAATACACACCCTGAGGCAACTCCAGAGTGTGAGAAACGAGTAGAACCCCAACCAATTGTTAAGAAAGTATGTGTTAGATCCTAAACACGCGATTGAGTATGGCGAGGTATTCTAAAGTCGTGACTTATAGTATGAGGAAAGACCAGTAAGGTTACTCGTTTGCAAGGTTAGAATTTTGAAGAACAAGAAAATTTCACAAGTTCAAATAAGTTAGAATCATTACAGCCCCCACATGGAAGTTTATTATTCTGATCTAGGATACCAAGATACGTGAAATTCCGGGGACGAAATTTTTATAAGGAGGGAGGGATGTAATATCCCGGATTTCTTTATTATTATTATTATTATTATTATTATTATTATTATTATTATTATTATTATTATTATTATTATTATTATTATTATTATTATTATTATTATTATTATTATTATTATTATTATTATTATTATTATTATTATTTACGTATAACAACTACAATTAGTATAATAGTTATGATAGTAATAGCATGCTATTTACGTAAATACATGCATGACATGCATAAGTACATAGATATTGTTAGTAATGTGTATATTTATATTATGAAAATAAGATATTCTAATATATTTATATATATATATACGTATCCTATATGAATAGATATGATTCTAATAAAATATATATTAGTGATATACATGTTATAGTAGAAGTTATCTTCCACCTTTACACTTGTCTTCCAAATAATGTGATGATTGGTGTAGACTAGTTATGACTTTGCAAGCCTATACTATTATTTAATCATTTTTCCTATCCTATATATAGAAGAAGGCAGTCCTCCAATTCCATTCCACCATATAAGCTAAGCATTTGAATTCCAATAGTCTTAATCGTAGATTAGTATAACAATTAAAGTTTGAGTTATTATTAAGGAGAATAATATCCAACAAAAGCAAGGTTATCAGGTGAGGCTTTATTTTCGATATTAAATGTGAGGCTTTATTTTCGATATTAAATGTGAGGCTTTATTTTCAATAGTAAATGTGAGGCTTTATTTTCGATATTAAATGTGAGGCTTTATTTTCAATAGTAAATGTGAGGCTCTATACTTACAAAGTATTATTTGAGTTATTAAGCTCTGATAAAATAAGATTATCCATGAAAATGTTTTAATGTGTTATTACATGTTTAAGGCTCTTATAATGTATGCGATCGGGTCTTTCGGTTGGTCTAACACACTAATCGAGAGGCTGTGCGCACAGTTAGAAATCGTTGGGTTGATCACCAATTGATTCTAACTTGAGGGGAGAACTTCTGGATGAAATATTCCATTGTCTCCAAATCATGGCTCCATTTGAAAAGGGAAAAGGGATCCGACGGTGGTAATGTCCCGGGATCAATATAAGAGTAACATGGTAATACACATGCGCGCGCAATCATGAAAAATGAGGTTTTGTGTGCATGGAAGTAAATGATTTCAAAACCCTTCTATGTATACTTTATTATCATGAATATTCTTTTTATGATAAAATGTTTTTGGCACAAGCCCACTGGGTACATTAGTACTCAGCCTGCAATTCCTTTCCAAATGTTTTGCAGACTAAGGAGCTGGTGGAACAGGCGAAGTTGGAGAGGACTGTTGTTGTTGCTAATGTATAAAAAAAGCTTCCGCTACGCCTATAAATAAAATATCTATGTTTTCGTACACCATGGGTTATATATAATATTACGGGTACTCAGACAAATCGGCCAGCATGGGTTGTTCGGCTTAGCTAAACCCATAATTTGAGTTGTATATCCCGATCCCGTATTTAAATATTATATTATTTTATGTCTACGGGTATTCAGACACAGGCGGCCGGTACGGGCAGTATGATTTATCTACCCCGTAGTTCGTGCTGTTGATCCCGATCCCGTATTTAATTTCTTAACAATAGGGTTAAATATCCCCAAGCCATGAGCCCCTTTCTATCCCCACTTCTTAATTCCAATCTCTTGCCACGTCCCGGCATACGTGCCTTCCCTCGGGAACTGGGGCGTGACAGTAACTGTCAGATTCGATATTACAAGATGGGAAACCAATTTCTCTTGCAACGTCTTGTACTATCTCGAGCAACCAGAAGTCCATCATTACAAAGGAATGATTGAAATTGGAGGACATACGGTTGAAATCAAAGGGCGAGCAGGAAGAGAGGAGAATATCCTCATCTTAGGTTTGGATTTCCTTGAGAAATTCAAACCATGGAGACAAAGAGAAGATGGAATGGAAGTCACGATCAATGAAAGAAAAATATTAATCTAATGACTAGTCCATTCTCAATATACATTCCTATTGGAGTGTTATACGAGAAATATAAGACCGAATACTTTGCTGCTTATATTGATTCTGGTGCAGGAATATGCACGGCAAAACGAGGGATCTTTCCAACAGTATTCGAAGAAGATCTACCGCGGATTGCAGGAAGAGATTTTTCCAAGAAAATATTGATCCTAACAAAGGGAGTCAAGATGGTGGAAGTTCTAATTGGAGGAGCAGACCAGACGCCTTGGTATAAGGTTAAAACTCCACCAATTTATTTTCATGATACAGGAGCAGATATCCTGTTAGGAAACAATTTCTTGCAGATGTTCAAGAGATATATGCAAGATAATGAGAAACAAAGATTAGTGTTCACAACCCAATGTGACACAAAATCATTGTTTAAAGGCTAAAAGGGGCATTCAATAGACAAATGCCATTAGTCTTTCGCAGCAAGCGTGGTGATGAAGGACAACTTCGAAACCCAAAAATGCAAGATCGGAGAAGGTTCAATGAAGCTTTATTGAACTACAGGATCAGAGGAGAATTGATAGACAGCGAGTTTGAAGATAACGAAGCTGAGATTCAACTCCTAAAGGTATCTTTAATTTCTAAAGATATTGAAAATGATACGCAGGTGTCATTAGAAGATGTCAAAAGGAAGATTGTAAGGTGTTACAATGAGAATCCTTTGGCATGGTGGGAGAAAAACCAACTCAGAGCAACCTTAAAGGCAAAGCCAGACAAGGTTAATGAGTTTGTTAGATTCAGACCAATCCTGATGAATCTCAAAGATCAACAAGACATGAAGGAGATTATCAAGGAACACCTTGATATGAAGTTAATTGAACCAGGTAACTCGCCATATAGTAGCCCAGGCTTCTTGGTCAGAAATCATGGTGAGATTAAGAGAAATAAATCCAGACTCGTTATTAATTATAAAGGGATTAACGATGTTTTAGAGTTTGATGGTTATTTCATTCCAAGTAGAGAACACCTTATTAACTGCATTAGAAATGCTAAGGTTTTTTCCAAGTTTGATTGCAAGTCAGGGTTTTACCAGATTCGCATGGATGAAAGTAGTAAGAAGTTTACATCCTTCTCTACTCCACAAGGGCATTATGTTTTGGAACGTGATGCCAATGAGGTTAGCTAATGCACCTCAGATCTTCCAGAGAAAGATGGATAATCTTTTTAAAGATTACTTCTCTTTTATGTTTGTTTATATTGATGGTATTCTAATAACATCAAAAGATATAAATGAACATGTCAAACATCTTGAGATTTTTGCAGATGTTTGTTACAAGGCATGATTAGTACTGTCAGAAAAGAAGGCAGTCATTGCAACCAGGAAAATGAAATTTTTGGGAATCGAGATAGATGAATCAAAGATAATTCTACAGGACCATATAGTCAAAAGGTTAAGAATTTCTCTGAGGATCTAAAGGAGAAGAAATAACTTCAAAGCTTTCTAGGAGTTGTTAACTTTGCAGGAGCATTCATCAAGAATCTTGCAAAATACAGAAAGGTCTTCAGTCCGTTACTGAAGAAGGATGTTCCGTTCATTTGGACAGATGAACATCGAAAAGGAATGAGAGACTTAAAGGAAGTTTGTGAGAACCTCCCAAAACTCTCTATACCACAAGACGAAGACGATCTTGTCTTGTACACTGATGCAAGTGATCATTGGTGGGCGGCAGTGCTAACAAAGATCACTCCTAATGGAGAAGAACCATGCAGATACTGTAGCGGTTTGTTCCAAGAAAATGAGGCCATCAGATGGCACATTAACGAGAAGGAATTCTTTGCAGTTCGAAAGGCCTTCAAAAAATGGCCTCTCTTTCTTTTAGCAAAGAAATTCGTTTTGAAAGTTGATAACACCCAAGTTAAAGCTTTCTTAAAAAACAAGATAGAATCTAAACCTGAAAAGGCTAGATTACTTAGATGGCAAGCTGAATGTCAATATTTTATATTTGATATTGTCATTGTGAAATCTCACAAAAATGTTCTTGCAGATTTCTTAACAAGAGATGGAGCCAGCTGAAGTAAGCTCCATCAACAATGCCATGAGACATCTCAGGGAAGACCTTGAGATGCTTCAGAGGGAATGGGACGAGTGTGTTTTGAAAGCTGAATAGGCTGGAAAAATACAATCTGTTGACAAGACGAAAGTCTCAAACAGAATACAAGACTGTAGGCTGGCACAGACTAAGTGCTTGAATGCAATACAAGAGCCACTCCTTCGGGCTTCGAAGGTGACTCCGGTTACCCCAGAAAAAGAAGCGATTCGGTTGCCGGCCCCTATAACGGTAGCAGAGGATTCAAATACCTTTAGCACGAGTCCTAAGTTGGTAGTATCAATACTATCGGCCCAAGGAAAAGATGATACTCATGAATCAAATCCTGAGGCATCATTTCAACCCAGCACCTCCGGGGTTAAGGATGGAGAGATTAATCTTAGGCCATTGAAAGGCATTTCTAAGATTAATACTGACAATATTATTCAAGTTTTTCCTTTTTGGCAGGCTTATCAGGCTAGCTGGGAGAAGTTGATGACAAGGCGAGGAATCAACCCAAACAAAACCTTGGTTGATGTCTCAGGAAAGTACCCCCGAGTGTGGATGATGCCAGGAGTTCATCCACAAGAAGTCAAGGAATTGTATGAATTTAGGGCACTTGCCTCAGTTTATACGGTTTCTCCATCGTTTACAGAAATTAAGAATCTACCCAAGTGGATTCAAGAAGTTGTATATGATTCATGGTCTAACAATGACCAGCTCAGCCGAGGAGATGTTTTGGAGCTTTACTTTATAAGTGCAGCACCAGAACCAGTTGGTAAGGGGAACCATGAAGCCTTTCATTACATAAGGCTGAGGCGAACCGACGAGAGGAGCCGCTGTAACATCCAGGTTCCAAGTGGAGAAGTGCCACTGGTCTCCATGATTACCGAGGATGAAATCTCAACTCCCAGGGCTTGGGGTTTATGGGTCTGTCTCACCGAGATGGACAAAGTCAAGTATCAGTTCAAGTTCTTTCAGAACTCCGTGAACGGATCATTCCTGTTAAATACGATGACAGTAAAAACAACGAGATTTGCAGAAGAAGCTTTCGAAAGAAAGAGGAATCTGCTCTGGGAAAACAAGCTTGTGACGAGCAAAGAAACTCATCGCAAGTATTGTAATATGGCCCACTATGGGAACTGGATTAACCATATCTGTCCAGCATGCCAGGCCAGAAGGAGCTGGAGTTGGGCAAGAGTTCATGCCTAGAGCAGGACGAGCTCGTGCCCAAGACCAGAAAGAATTAAGGGAGCCACCGAAAGGGAGGATGCCCAGGGCCCCAAGAAAAAACTAGGTGACCAACACAAGAAGGTAGAGTCATGTGACTCTACAATGGAGGAATCTCACCCAAAAAGAAAACGACAAGGGTGAGGAAAGAAACTCGGTTCAAAACAATATTAAACCGTGAAAAAAGAAAAGTCTATACGGTCATAATAAGACCGTGAAAAAAGAAATGTCTCACGGTTCGAAATTATTTTAAACCGTGTAAGAGAAAAGGAATCTTGAGAGTCTTTACTCAAGAAAAAGACAGACCACCATCTTCTTTCGGTGGAAATTCAAAATGGAGGACCCCAAACTCCATAAGCCGCCCTCAATTATTGCTACTTTCGGTGATAATGGAGGAAGAAGGACCCATGCATCACATGGGAACAAGCTGGCATCGGTGGAAAATAGCATCCGATGCAATAATTCAAGCAAGAGAGATGTCTTCAGCCCTCTATAAATAAAGACGAGAGAAGGAAGCAAAGATCATCGATCATTTTCTTAGCTTTCTTCAATATTAGCCTTGTAATAGTTTCAAGTTTTTTAGTGTATGAGTGTTTTCCATTCCGCTACCATAGGTAGCTAAAAGAGATTGTCTCCTCCCAAAAGGAGATAAACTTATGTAATAAATATTTTATAATTTCCCAATAAAAATACGGGCTTTTGCTCATTACTTTCGTATTTTTAATTTTTGTTTACCAACAAATTTAGCCCGCAGTGAGTCTCTTGCTCAGTGTTCTGAGCCCTTATCACGTTTCCTGGAGCGCTGCTCGGATTGATAAGTTGGACGAAGGCGAGGCGGATCAAAAGCTTAGGAAAGAATTCGACAGAGAACCATAAGGTGCTCCTGGTGGTTGGACGCAGTCTATAATATTTATTTACCATGTTCGTCCATAATATTTATGCATAACGTTTGTGTATAACTTATTTTTGGATATAAATCACATCTCCATATCATTCTTTTTCTATTCTTAAAAGTCAACTCAAATACATTTTTATATTCACTCCACTTTAATATATACTACAAAAAGTGGGATTTTATACTAATTTTACATCCACTCATTACAAATATTAAAATTCGTAACAAAAGATTACGTGCATAAATATTATGGATGGATAGAAGAATATGTTTTAAGCAAAACATAATTCAATTGGGCATAAAATTTGGATATCTTGAACGTGTGTTAATGAAATGTCCACA
This sequence comes from Mentha longifolia, assembly GCA_001642375.2. Taxonomy (NCBI): domain Eukaryota; kingdom Viridiplantae; phylum Streptophyta; class Magnoliopsida; order Lamiales; family Lamiaceae; genus Mentha; species Mentha longifolia. Next base: position 39,676,792 of record CM038113.1, on the reverse strand, counting down.
GGCTGATGTGATAGTGTTGCATCAATATATATATATTTTTATTTAGGGGCGTATATTTTGATCGATTAGGCCGGATTGATTAATTTTATCCGGCATAATCACATGTTTACTTTGTATTTTTCTGTTTAGGGGCGTCTATTTTGAGTGATTAGGTCAGATTGATTAATTTTATCTGGCCTAATCCCATACTTTATTGGATTAAATATAGAGGATCTAAAACCCAGTATTGGCTTGCATTTTATCTCTTGATTTGGTACTAATAATCAATGTTTTGAAAACCGGACCAGACATCGAACCGATTGCTCAATTGGATTACCAGGGTCATTGTTTCGACCGGTTGGTCTACTCTTAAAAAACCGAATGACCCGTAAATATATTATTATATATAATATTATATAAAATATATAAATATTTGATTTATCAACATGCTTTGAATTTTATATTTATGTCAATTGAAAATCAATATAAAAATATAAATTAATAGTATTTGTTCAACTATGCATACATAAGATATAAAAATGAAGTGTTTTCACATCAAATAAAACATTTACAATCCTCTAACTCATTCTTTTAATATGTTCTTCTTGTTATCATCATCATTTTTTATGTGTGTCAATTTATTTTAAAAATACAAATAGACCCAAACTAATAATTAAAAAAAATATTAATTGCTTTCATTATTGATTTAAGTAGTTGTATACGAATAAATATATTTATTGTAGTTTGTTAATATCAAAATAGGTAGTCTAGCTAGTTATGATTTTAGTCTATCAATTAAGAGGTCTCAAGTTCAAATTGAATTGACAATTTAAATCGAGGCTCATCGTACTCCCCAAAACCTGCACAATTTGAATTGGCAATTTGAATCGAGGCTCATCGTACTCCTTAAAAGCGACGAGGACTACCGCCTACCGGCATCTACAACGCATCGTACTTTAATGACAAACAAGATTCATTCATAAAGTGCCTACCAGCATTCTACAACGCATCGTACTTTAATGACAAACAAGATTCATTCATATAAATAAAAAATATCATAGATTAATTAAAACTTTTACTTACCTTTTCAGCAGAAGTGAAGAATGATCATTCCTCAGGAGGAAAAATGGAAAGCTTGAGGAAAAATGGAAAGCTTGAATTGACGAACACTGGCAGGCTCTTGAGGACTACCGCCTACCGGTATCTACAACGCATCGTACTTTAATGACAAATAAGATTCATTCATAAAGTCACTCGAGGTCTGCAATATATAAATATATAGTTAATAACATATAAACAAAAAAATATCATAGATTAATTAAAACTTTTACTTACCTTTTCAGCAGAAGTGAAGAATGATCATTCTTCAGGAGGAAAATGGAAAGCTTGAATCGACGAACACCGGCAGGCTCCTGATCTTCTTGCCTCATCTTTCTTTCACAAATTCTCCTAGTGAATGCAGCTACGTGTTTAGATCTATGCAAGTCAAAAGTTGGAAATTCGGTATATCAACTAGTTGAATTGGAACTTCTGTGAGATTCTCACAGTTCCTTAGCTTGAGGCCTTTGAGTCTGGGGAAATGATGGTCAGAAGCAATCCAATTCTCCAAATTCATGCTTCCAATATGAAGAACTTCAAGACAACGAAAACCACCAGCAGTCACCACCCAAGTTTCACCCCAAAATGCATTGTCTTTTAGCTTGAGCACTTCAAGTTTATCGAGTCTGCCTAAGACAGACATATGGCTCCAATCGAAAACTGCTACGATCTTGTGATGAACGAGGTCATATGCATAAGGTCAAACACCCTGCAGAAGGGTTCCCACCACTGCAAAATCAAGATCATCAAGGGGCCTACGCCTATGTTGCATAGGTGTGGGGGTGCGGGTGCGGGGGCGATACGATTCGGATACGGGGATACGGATTTTTAAAAATTTTAGGGTGCGATTCGTCAATGATACGTCTATATATTTATATATTTTATTAAATATATGACTGATTTTCTAAAAATAAAATTCATAAATTAAATATTACATTATAAATGTTAATTAAAAATAATATTTTCAATCAATACACATAAATAAAATACGATATTGATTTTGTAGTAATTTAAATTTTTGACAATATATAAAATCTAAAATCTAAAATTATTTAAAAATAAGCCTCAAACGCATAGGATTCGTGAGGCAAACGCACCCGATACGCATATCCTATTTATTTTTTATTTTTATTTTTAGGATTCGCCATGTGGCGTATCCGGTGCGTATCCCACGAGAATCGCACCCTCACGTGTATCCGGTGCGGGTGCGATACTGCAATATGATATTTTTAGAAGAATCCGTGCATCATAGGCCTACGCCTACCAGTTCGACGAGTCCAAGTTCCACACCACTGCAAAATCAAGATCATCAAGGGGCCTACGCCTACCGGCTCGATGTCTACGAGTCCAAGTTCCACAACTGGAGGAGGGTTGATGAGCCTGTGACCAGCCCCGTGAGGATATTTTACTCCAAGGCATCGTACTTTTATGACGGCATCTACATTGGGAACAACTGCTACGATCTTATGAGGAACGAGATGAAAATGATTTCCCAAAGTGAGCCTGCGGATGGGAATAACTGCTACGATCTTGTGAGGAACGAGATGAAAACGATTCCCCAGAGTGAGCCTGCGGAGGATATTGAAGTGAGTGAGGTTTTGTAGAATAGCATGCATGAGTTCGAAGGCACACTCTACCGAGTGCAACTAATGGTGAAGGACAACTATAAGGTCCAGTCGGTGGTTGTGTGGGTGTTGTTTAATCGTAATTACCAATTTTTGAAGCATCAGTATCGGCTTCATCCGCAACCTCTTCCGACATAGAGTGGTTGGAGGAACGAAGTGAGTGTATTAGGTTTCATGAACTCCCACACTATGCTGATGTGTGAGGTATAAAAAGAAAAACTATTGAGTAGGTATCATCAAATTAAAGTAAAACAATGAAAAATATTTTCATTGTTAAAACTAAAACTAAAAGTGTAAAAATTATTTTCAGCTTTAGGCATTTGACAACAAGAACTTGATCAATTTATAATTGACTCAATTTTTGGGTCAGTTTGTCAGCCGAAAAGATGATCATGTTATTAGCTCGATTAATTAGAAAATGACATGGAACAAATTGTGAAAATGAAAAAATAGTTTTGTGAAATTGTGAGAAAAAAATGAAGAATATTGAATAAAATTTGAGTTATTATTTTAATTTTAATTTCAAAAATCCAAAAATGCATGTTCCTCCTTTTTTCTCAACCTAAATTTCACGTTTGCCCCACCCCATCGTCTAACTATTGCGCTACCATTGTTGCCTTTTGTCTATCGCACCATTGTCATCACCTTTCTTGGAGGTTCTTGGTTGTGCGAAGACACGAACATGCGAAGATGCGAAATGTGCGAAATGCCATTATCTACTTTATATTGTCCCTAATATATAAATTATGTTAAATTTGGATCGGCACGCATGTTAAGAAAAAACTGATAAATGATCGTATACATTTTTTGAAATTTGACAAGTTTTATAATGTTGTTGTCCATAATAATATTATTATATATATGTAATTTTTACATCAAATAGAAGGGCCTGTTTGATAGCCAAATAAACTCATGTAATATAATAATATAGGTTTATATGCTTGTTTGGTAGCCCATGTAAATACATTAGGGGCTCAATATAAATGAGTGGCCCTATATTAAAAGCACTATTGTGCCTTGTTAGCAATCCCACCTTCCCCTGGTATTGTAATATGTGTATTGTTATATGGATGCTTACAATAAATAAAATTTTTGCTCAAGCTCCATTGTACACATATCACATTATTTTAAATATAAATATATCATATTATTTAAATAAAATATATTTAAATAACTTGATATATTAAATAATGAGTTGTTTTATCTAATATATATTATACAATAATATAATGGCAAAAACTTGTATGCGGTCTGGCTTACTATACGGTCGGATCTAACCTAGGCCCGACCCGGCCCGAATTAGCCCGACCCGGATTTTTAAATAATAAACTAATATTTTTTTTTCTTCCCCAATATTTTCCCCTTCTGCGTATCTCAGGCTTCTCAGCCTAACCCCGCACCACCATCTCAGCAACGCCCTCTCCGCCACCGCCACTGCCACCACAACAGCTAGCTTTGCCTCCGACGACGGCCTATGATAATTCATAATTTCTCCTTATTCGATTATTGGTTGATTTTATTTCTTTTATTCTTGCTGTTATTTCTTTTATTCAATGTCATTGGGAGCACGGAGCTTTTCTACTTCGTTAATTGTTGTTCAATTGCAGTGGGAATGGCTACGGCAAGCCGCATCTGAAGCCGTTTGCTGTTGATTTCAACTGGGATACAACTTAGCAAAGCTCCCGTCTATTTTCGGCGAAGGTAAATCGATAGGTTCCTATTACGATTGCTCAAATCACTGTGTGTTGGTAGTAGGTGTTTGCTAATGTTGCTTAAATTTATCGCTTTCCACTTGTGAAAAATGAAATTCATGTAAGTGTCTAGTTGCTTAAGCTTAAATGGAGATTCCAAGTGGTTGGTAATTTTCTTGGCTTTCTTTTTACCTTTATGTACATGGCAGCTGAGTTGGGAGATTGCAGTCAGATTTCTTAGAATTTTATTCATGGTATCCATGCGTCTTAAATTGCACAAGCTCCAAGAAATCTACCACATTAATATTGAATCGCTAGATGTTCGACACTTGGTGTATATTCATGAATTTATCTCCTCCGGCGTTGCTTTCAGTAGTACCTCTTTCAGTGTTGAATTTATCTCTACGGGTGAGCGAAATATATTCCCGTACTTGAAACGATAAAATAATTCATTTTTATCGTTTTTTTTTTTTTTTTTGTAAAAGTGTCAATGTACTTGAACAAAAGTGTCAATCTATATGAATGAAGGTGTCAATATTTTGAATTCCCAAAAATGTCAATTTATAATTATCATTATTTTCCGACAACTATTTATACGAGACATTTCGGGTGAGCAAAGTATATTCCCGCACTTGAAGCGATAACATAATTTGTTTTTATTGTATTTTTCGTAAAGTGCCAATGTACGTGAATAACAGTGTCAATTTATATGAATGAAAGTGTCAATCTTTTGAATTCCCAAAAATGTCAATTTTTAATTATCGTTATTTTCCGATAGCTATTTATACAACACCTTACGGGTGAGCAAAATATATTCTCGCACTTGAAGCGATAAAATAGTTATTTTTTATCGTATATTTCGTAAAGTGTCAATGTACGTGAATAAAAGTGTCGATCTATATGAAAGAAGTGCAATCTTTTGAATTCCCAAAAATGTCAATTTTTAATTATCGCTAGTTTCCGACAGCTATTTATGTGACACCTTATGGGTGAGCAAAGCATATTCCCACACTTGAAGTAATAAAATATTTCTTTTTTATCGTATTTTCCGTAGAAGTGCCAATGTAAGTGAATAAAAGTGTCAATCTATATGAATGAAAGTGTCAATCTTTTGAATTCCCAAAAATATCAATTTTAAATTATCGTTATTTTCCGAGAACTATTTATACGACACCTTACGAGTGAGTAAAAAATATCCCCGCACTTGAAGTGAGAAAATAATTCGTTTTTATCATATTTTTCGTAAAGTGCCAATGTACGTGAATAAAAATGTCAATCTATATGAACGAAGGTGCCAATCTTTTGAATTCCCAAAAATATTAATTTTTAATTTTCGTTATTTTCCGACATCTATTTATACGACACCTTATAAGTGAGCAAAGTATATTCCTGCACTTGAAGTGATAAAATAATTCATTTTTATCGTATTTTCCGTAGAATTACCAATGTACATGAATAAAAGTGTTAATTAATATGAACGAAAGTGCCAATTTTTTGAATTCCCAAAAATTATCAATTTTTAATTATTGTTATTTTCCGACAACTATTTATACGACACCTTATGGGTGAGCAAAGCATATTCCGCACTTGAAGCAATAAAATAATTTATTTTTTTATCGTGTATTTCATAAAAGTGCCAATGTGCATGAATAAAAGTGTCGATCTATATGAACGAAAGTGCCAATATTTCAAATTTCCAAAAATATCAATTTTTAATTATACTTGAGTATTGTTTTTGTTGAATTTGTAGGAAAAAATACGAAGAAAAATTGCATTTTAGAATTATAAAAAAAAAAAATAAAAAAAAATTGAAATAGCAAACGAGACGAATTCATATGGCTAGCTACGGCGCCCCTTGGAGGCCCAATCTCTCATTTTCTATTATGATCTTTAGGCCCAATGTAAATTGTGAATTTAAGAAAATGGGTTTTCAAATAAGAGAACAACAGTCCATATCCTGATAACAAGCCCAACCACATAATTGGACCAGTTAGCAAATTGGCACATAATTGGACCGAGTAAGGAAATTCAGGTCAGAAGGAATTGGGCCTCTGGATCCGGGCCGGCGGGAATGGGGCCACACTATGAGGACAAGCTCACCCAAGTGTGCCCCTAATATAATATGTTACATTAAGTGTGATATTATTTTATAATAAAAATTATTTTTTTAATAATATTATTTGCTCTACTATGTAGAATTGCACAAAATAAGACTACATTGATTGAAGACGAAAAAATTAATTGAAGAAAAAAAAATCAGTGGATATATTTGTAATTTCAAAATTAATACAAGGTTTTATAAAAGTTAGTATGAGTTTTAATCAATTCTACCAAACACAAATCTAATATTATACAGTTTTGTAATACATGCAACCAAACACTGGATAATATTATTATTATAGGTTGAATGGATATTATTATCATAGGTATTGTTATCAAGTCATATAGTGACACCCTTTCCAAACGAACCTGAAATATACGTGTGTAGGTGTGTAACCAATTATTTATAAATAAGTTTTTACACATAAATAAATAATTGTTCCACATTAATATTTTATCAAATAAAATTGAAGCATGCTTTTATAATTATTAATTTAATAATCATACATTGAAATTGGAATACATGCGTGTATGTACGTTAATGGAGAGCTTATGAAAATAGTTTATTGTTTTGTTTTTGTCAAAATAGGAGATATATACAATAGTTAGTTAATATGTATTGGATTTTTAATGAATTTTATTGTGAATCTATTAGATTAAATTACTAATTAATAATGTAAAATTATAAGAATTTAAGAAAGAATAAAAAATAGAGGAATTTCCATGTAGAATAAGATCCGTTTTCGTATTATATATACACATAGATTATAGTAGGGATCAAATACCAAAAAGATTAGCGTGTCTGTAAACGCCGTTAAAGTTTTGGAAGTTCTGATCGGCGCAGCCTTTGAAGACGAGGGCGGAATAGTCGGTGGAGGAGGTGAGTGTGGAGGGAGAGAGAGAGTGAATATTCACAGACATGCACGCCGCGGCCGCCAAGAGAAGACGAACTACGCCGCCACAAGATGGCGGCAAACATGGAAACCCTCCAACATGGAAATCTTACAGCAGCGAAGAGGAGGTCTTGACGAACGACGATCTGGTTTCGGAAATCCTTCTCCGGTTGCCGCCGAAATCTCTGATTCGTTTCAAATCCGTAAGCAAGAAGTGGCTCTCCCTCATCTCCTCCGACGACTTCTGCCGCTGCCACACCCTCCGCCACCCCAAACTGCCGGTGTCACTCATCCTACGCACTCAATCGAACGATCACTACTACTTGAACCCCACCAAGAAGACCCTGACGCCTTACACTCTGGCCACCGATCCCCACTACAGGATCTGCCGATCCTGCAAAGGCCTGCTGCTCCTCTGCTCCCGTTTCGATGTCAGCGACACCTACTACGTCCACAATCCGACCACCAAGAAATCGAGGTGCATAACCCTCCCTAACAGCAACGACGACTACCTCCACGTGGCGTGGATCGACCTAGTGTTCGACCCTAGGAAATCCCCCTTTTACAAGATCGTATGCATCAAGTCAACCACACCTGGAGAATTGTACCCACCGCCTCCTTTATTGCAAAATCTAAATCAAATTCAAAATCTAGGGCCCCACGCTTACCGAATCGAGGTCTACGACTCGGAGTTCCATAAATGGAGGGTGACGGAGGAACCCGTGACCTACCCCACGCGGATCTTTTACTACACAGGAGTTCACTGGAACGACGCCGTCTACTGGAGGAGCAACTGTTTCGATCTGGTCAGGAAGGAGGTCAAAACGGTGTCGTGCGTTGTCCCGCCGGAGCCGGAGGGATGGTCAGAGTTGGGAAGGACTATGGTTGAGTTTGAGCACGTGCAGGAATTCGATGGCCGTCTCTACCGTGTCGAATTGGGGATTAATGGCAACTATGAGAGCCAGATGGTGTTGGTGTGGGAGGTGGTGGGGAATGAGAACTCTTCAGCTTGCTGGTCGTTGAAGCATATGGATCTGATTCAACCGCATCCTGATACTCTGACGCCATGGAGGAACTACTCCAGCGTGTTAGGGTTCATGGACGCCTGCACTGTGCTGACGTGTGAGGTAGGAAAGATTAGGGCTCATAATTTTGTGGAGAGAAGCTATGAGGATATTTTTGACTTGACCAATAAAGATTTCTACTTGCGGAATTACGGGAACGGGACGTTTAGTTTTACTGGTTTTCAGGTCGGACAAACTCTGGCTTTGGTTTGATTTTTCATTAGCTAGCTAGGGTTTAGATTATTATAGTTTCACTGATTTTCAGGTCGGACAAACTCTGGCTTTGGTTTGATTTTTCATTAGCTAGCTAGGGTTTAGATTATTCCCGATCAAGAATGATGGACAACATTTTTGTTTATACAATTCATGATTGTTGCGAAATATCTTAACACGTATTAGCATTCGATTCAATGGTGTAATAGTAGATGCGACACGGAAATGCAAGAACAGATAAGTCACTTTTTTTTTTTTTAAAGATTGGAACGTTAGTTTTGTTTTTTTTTTTCCTTATCATCAGTTCATTCTTTTCTCTTCTGATGGCTAATGGCTTCCTTTTCTTTATATATCTTCTACTTAATTGCTGATGGAACGTTTTCTCTCGAGGCCTCTGCAACTTGTAATAGATTGTAAGAATCATAATTACAAGTACAATTTAATCGCGATTCGCGCATATTAATTTTCAATTAAAAATAAATAAACAAACTATGATAATGTTTAAATAGATTTTTGTAGACCCCCCCTCCACTTTATATAAATTGATAACCGAGAAAGGGACTTTAAATTAAAAATACTACATACATTGAATTTGTAATCAATTTAATACAAAAACTAAAAATAATAATAATAAAAAAGACCTAGGGGAATAAAAGCTAGCTTTGCAGCAAGAGCGTGATTATTCCGAGACATGCACCACGCCGCCGCCTGGGAATCGCCTGTGGCCTCCATGGTTGTTCCGGCGCGTCGTCGGTCGCACGTACCGGATCAAGGTCTACCACTCAGAGATGCACACGTGGCATCTAAAGTCCGAAACTATCCAAAGTCTACCAGTCACAGACGCACACGTGGTATCTAAAGTCCGAAACTATTAAAGAGTGATGCATTTATCTAGAATATTTTAAATAAACTTCTGCCGCAACGTGTGTTGGGAGAAATACATGTGACATTTTGTTTCCCCCTGTAAGATTCCATGTTGATGGTTAAGATTTCGATGGCAAAAACATTTTTTATTCACTAAATTATTCTTTGACCACCTAATATGTATACTTAATTACTGCCCTCTCTTGAATTATTAGTATGAAATCATTACTAAATTGACCAATATACTTCCCATACGTATTCTATTTAATTTTATTAAAATTCCAAAATGCAATTTAATTTATGATTTTACACATAACAGAATTTAATTGGGCATAAATTTGGATGCCCGGGACATGTGTTAATACAAAAATAGAAATACTCCACTACCTATCTTGGGTTGATGTGATATTTCTACGTTAATGATATTTTTATTATTATTTAGGTTTAGTGTTTTTAGTGACATTTAGTTTTTTTTTTTTTTCCTCATATGATTTAATTTATTTTTTTTTTGATAAGTTTACTTTTAGTATATATATTAATAATAAATCTTTTTAGATAAATTGACGATGTTTCTTTGAAATTTGAATAGATATTTGCAGGCCATTCTTTATAAATTAATTAATACCTGCGTCGAGGACGAGATTTTATATCTAACATTGGTCTTAGGGGATTGCCACGAGAATTGTGGAATGGATCGAGACGAAAAAGATTAATTTGGATTCCAATAATTTAAGCATAAAACATAAAAAGTAAAAGACCTAGTGAAATTAATGCTACTTTTGTTAAGTGCGAATATTCACAAACATGCACCACGCCGCCGCCAGCAAAAGAAGACGAACTACGCCGCCACAAGATGGCGTCCAATTTGGAAACCCTCCGTCATCAGCCGCCGCCACCGTCGCCGCTCCAACTCTAGAAATTAACAGTGAGATTCCGTTCAGGTACGGCCTGTTTTTATTTATTTATGAAATCAAGGGATAAATTGTCTGTAATATTTTTAACCTAATAAAAATTTACAGCAGCATGGAGAGGGTCTTGACGAACGACGATCTGATGACGGAAATCCTTCTCCGGTTGCCGCCAAAATCTCTGATTCGTTTCAAATCGACATGCAAGAAGTGGCTCTCCATCATCTCCTCCGACGACTTCTGCCTCCGCCACACCCTCCGCCGCCCCAAACTGCCGCCGTCCCTCATCCTTCACACGCCATTCAACGAGGATTTCTACTACTTTGACCCCATCGAGAAGTCACTGACGCCTTACGCTTTCCCCACCGATCCCCACTACAAGATCTGTCAATCCTGCAACGGCCTGCTCCTCCTCAAATCTCGATTCCATGTTGGCAATGCCTATTACGTCCACGATCCAACCACCATGAAATCGAGGCTCATCATCCTCCCCTATAGTGACGGCTACCGCCACGTGGTGTGGATCGGCCTCGTGTTTGACCCTAGGAAATCCCCTTTCTACAAGATCCTATGCATCAGGTCAACCACCCCTGCAGAAGCGTACCCACTGTCACCACCACAGCCTCCTTTTTGGCAAATCAATCAATTAAATCAAGCGCGGATGGAGGTCTATGACTCGGAGTTCCATAAATGGAAGGTGACGGAGGAGCCAGTGACCTACCCCGAGAGGATTCTTTTACTCCAAGGGAGTGCACTGGAACGACGCCGTCTACTGGGGGAACATATGCTTCGATCTTGTCAAGAAGGAGATCAAAACGGTGCCGTTTTCTTATCCTGAGACTGCGGCGGAGGAGATGGCAGGGGACGTAGTTGCGCTTGTCCATGTGCAGGAATTCGATGGCCATCTCTACCGCGTGGTATTGGGTTTGAAGGGCAACTTTGAGGGCCAGGTAGTGGCTGTGTGGGAGGTGGGGAATGAGAATCTTTCAGCTTACTGGTTGTTGAAGCATCAGCATATACTTCAGCCGCATCCTGCTACTTTGACGCCATGGAATAACAACATCAGTGTGTTAGGGTTCATGGATGCCTGCACTGTGCTGACGTGTGAAGTGGGGAAGATTAGGGCTCATAATTTTGTGGAGAGAAGTTATGAGGACATTTTTGACTTGACAAAGAAAGATTTCTATGTGCGAAATTATGAAAGGTTTAGTCTCACTAGTTTTCAGGTAGGAGAAACTCTGGCTTTGGTTTAGAATCTTTAGATTATATATATTATTGATCCAAAACCTCGATCTGTTGCATATGTGCCTTGCATCTTCTTGCAGTACACACTAATATTTTCAACACACATTAGCATTCAACGATATAATAGGAAAGACGACATGAAAATACAATAGATGATCCGAATGAGATTATTACTAGAGTTTGATTATGTTGAACATATAGTTTTCTTCAAAATTGGAACATCGGTTTTCTACCCACTATACTTAGTAAAAAAATATACTTCATCCGTCCACCATTTACTGGACTAAAAATAAATTTGGACACGAAGTATAATATGTTTTGATTATGTATTAATAAATTAAATTATTAAAGTAGAGTTGGAGTAATTGTATGCCCATCTAATATTTTTAATTGTATTAAAGCGAAAAAGTGTTGTGATATGTTGGCACCAGTGGTGTTGGAGTTTTAATAAATAAAGTTTCAATTTTCCTATCAAAAAAAAAAGTGATTATGGGATTTATATTCTAAAATGAAAAGGGTCAATAAATTATGAACGTCCTAATATAGCAATAGTGTGAGTAAACAGTGGATGAAGTGAGTAAATAGTAGCTAGGCCACTTAATTTTATATTGATGCTACTCTCTAATTTTGTGACCAAGTATATTGATGCTAGGCCCACCCCATTGCTTCTATTACACATCTTGATATTTTATTTATGATCTTACACATAACAGAATTTAATTGCGCATAAAATATACAATAAAATTGACGATATTTTATATCTTACTATTATCTTGGATAGCTTTTAGAGGATGCATGCTACTATCTATATGTGAATTTACGAGAATCATGGTATGGATAAAGACGAAAAAGATTAATTTGGATTCAAATTCAAGCATAAAATAGAATTAAAAAGCTTAAAAAAAAAAAAAAAAACACCTAGTGAAATTAATGCTACTTTTGTTGCAAGAGTGAATATTCACAAACATATATGCACCCCTCCGCCGCCAGCAGAAGACGAATTACTCCGCCACAAGATGGCGGCCAGTTTGGAAACCCTCTATCATCAGCCGCCGCCGCCGCCCCTCCAACTCTAGAAATTAACAGTCAGATTCCGGTCAGGTACGGCCTTTTTTTTTTTAAATTAAGGGATAAAAAATTTTTACCCTAATATTTTTATCCTAATAAAAATATACAGCAGCATGGAGAAGGTCTTGACGGAAATCCTTCTCCGGTTGCCGCCGAAATCTCTGATTCGTTTCAAATCCGTGTGCAAGAAGTGGCTCTCACTCATCTCCTCCGACGACTTCTGCCTCCGCCGCCCCAAACTGCCGCCGTCACTCATCCTAAGCACGCCATTCGACGACTACTACTTTGACCCCACCGAGAAGTCCCTGAGGCCTTACGTTCCCCCCATCGATCCCCACTACCAGATCTACCGATCTTGCAACGGCCTGCTCCTCCTCTGCTCCCGATACGACGTCGCCGACGCCTACTACGTCTACAATCCGACCACCATGAAATCGAGGCTCATCACCCTCCCCTACAACAATGACGACTACGTCAACGCGGCGTGGATCGGCCTCGTGTTCGACCCTAGGAAATCCCCTTTTTACAAGATCGTTTGCATCAGGTCAACCACACCTTCAGAAGATTCGTATCCGCCGCCTCCTTATTGGCAAATTCAAAATCAAGGGCCCTACGCTTACCGGATCGAGATCTATGACTCGGAGTTCCATAAATGGAGGGTGACGGAGGAGCTGGTTACCTATCCCACGAGGATTTTTCACTCCGACGGAGCGCACTGGAACAGTGCCGTTTACCGGGGGGACAGCTGCTTCGATCTGGTCAGGAAGGAGGTCAAAACGGTGCCGTGCGTTTATCCCCAGACTGCGGCGGAAGAGTGGTCGGAGATGGAAGGGACTGCGTCTACGGTTGAGCACGTGCAAGAATTCGATGGCTGTCTCTATCGAGTGGAATTAGGGGTGAAGGACAATTATGAGAGCCAGTCGATGGCAGTGTGGGAGATGCGGAATGATAATATGCTGAATGATAATTCTTCAGCCTACTGGTACTTGAAGCATCGGTATTTGCTTCAGCCGCATCCTGCTATTCTCACGCCGCCATGGAAGAATTACGTGAGTGTGTTAGGGTTTATGGACGCCTGCACTGTTCTGACGTGTGAGGTGGGCAAGATTAGGGCTCATAATTTTGTGGAGAGAAGTTACGAGGATATTTTTGACTTGAACAAGAAAGATTTCTACCTACGGAATTACAATCACGGGACATTTAAGGGTTGCTTGGTATGATGGAATGGAATGAGGTGGAACTCTGGCTCTGGTTTGATTCCTAGTGTTTGATCTTGTTGAACAGACACGTCACTTGTTTTCTTCAAGATTGGAATATCATTTTTTTTTTCCTTCAGTTCATTTTCTTCTGATGGCTAATTATGGCTTCTTTTTCTTTACTACTCTCCCCCATCCCCTATATATTAGCGTGGAGTGAGAAGTGACACATATTTTAAGAAAAAGGATAAAACTTGATAAAAGTAAGAGATAGTGGAAATAATAGGATTAATTTTTGTTAATAATGTACATTTTTTGATAGGGTTTAATTTCTTTTTGTAAATTATTTTTAAAATATATATTAATAATAATAATCTTTAAATATATCATCTGTTGACATTAAGTACCAATATAAAATACAATAAAATTGAGTATGTTTCGTTAAATAGATTTTCGCAGGCAATACTTTATAAATTACTTAATACTTGCGTCAAGAACGATATTTTTAGGGGATTGCCACGAGAATTATGGAACGGATCAAGACGAACAAAGATTAATTTTGGATTCCAATTTAAGCATAAAACATAAAAAAGTAGAAGAAAAAAAAGACCTAGTGAAATTAATGCTACTTTTGTTGCGAGAGTGATATTCACAAACAAATATGCACCCCGCCGCCGCCAGCAGAAGACGAATTACGCCGCCACAAGATGGCGGCCGGCTTGGAAACCCACCGTCATCGGCCGCCGCCGCCCCTCCAACTCTACTAAACCTCTCTATGACTGAGTATTTGATGAATAAACAATCAAATCAAATTTTATAGTTTTTTTTTTTGGGTTAATATCTCTAATAAAATCTTACAGCAGCAAGGCGAAGGTCTTGATCCTTATCCGGTTGCCGCCGAAATCTCTGATTCGTTTCAAATCCGTAAGCAAGAAGTGGCTCTCCCTCGTCTCCTTCGACGACTTCTGCCTCCGCCACACCCTCCGCCGCCCCAAACTGCCGCCGTCCCTCATCCTACGCACGCCATTCAACGACGATCTCTACTACTTTGACCCCACTGAGAAGTTCTTGATGCCTTACGTTCCCCTCATCGATCCCTTCTACCAAATCTACCAATCTTGCAACGGCCTGCTCCTCCTCAGATCCAGATTCCACGTCAGCAACGCCTACTACGTCCACAATCTGACCACCATGAAATCGAGGCTTATCACCCTCCCCTATGTTGGAGTAAATCAAATTCAATGAATCAACTCTTGGACTGATATGTCTTTCCAAGTTCTAGTTTATGAGTCAAATTTTTCTTTATTGTCATTTATTGTTATGATCTTTCATAGAACCGGCTCTATATATTGTAATGGTTTTGCTGCTATTTTGCTAAGGCAAAAAAATCTATTATTATCTAAGGCTGACACTATCCCAATTTGCCTGAATTCTATTGCCTTCCAAATTCGTTTTTCTATTTATTTCTTTCAAACTGGTATCAAGAGCCAGAAAACTTCAATATGTCAAACAATCTCGCTTCTCAAGTTCCCCGTTTCAATGGTGAGAGATTTGATTATTGGAGCAATCTTATGAAGTTGTGTCTTGAATCTCAAGATCTACGGAGTGTGGTCGAAGAAGGTGTAGGAGCGCCGGAAGACGAGACGCAACTCACAGCCGCCTAAAGGGAAGCAGAAGGATCGGAAGGCTCTCTTCCAAATCTATCAGACGCTTGAAATTCAAGTTTATGAAAGAATTTCAAAAGTAGCAAATGCTCAAGAGGCTTGGAAAATACTGAATACAACGTATTCAGGCCAAGATCAAGTCAAAAAAGTTCGCCTACAGTCGCTGCGGGCTGAATTCGAAAAGCTCGAGATGAGGGATAGTGAGAAAATCTCGGAGTATTTTACTCGTCTCACTTCCATCAGCAATCAGATGGCCTTAAACGGAGAAGTCGTGGAGACTCAAAGAGCCGTCGAGAAAATCCTACGGAGCCTACCAATGAAGTTCGATCATATTGTGGTCGCAATTGAAGAATCAAATGATATTGCTTCACTTTCTCTTGAAGGCTTGCAAGGAAGGCTAGGAAGCTCATGAGGCTAGGATCTTGCTGAGAAGTAACGAAGCTAATTCTTCTCAAGATCAAGCCTTAGAATCTCAGTTCACATCCACAAAAAGTCACGGCTCATCCCATGGCAAAAATCACAGCGGAAATGGTGGAAAACGAGAAGAATCAAAGAAGGAGGAGAAAGCCATCATTCCAAAATAACAAGGCGCGAGGCAAATACAAAGGTAAAAAACCTTACTTTGAATGTAATTTTTGCCACAAGCCTGGTCACAAAGCAAATGATTGTTGGGAGAAACATCCAGAAAAGAAACCTGTTGCTGGTTTTATGCATAATGAAGCTGAAAAATCTGAATCTTTGTTGATTGCTTCTGATGGAATTGTTGAAAACATATGGTACTTGGATAGTGGTGCAAGTAGGCATATGACTGGAAATAAAACTCTGTTTTCGATTCTTGTGGAGGCTAATGATGGTCAGGTTACTATCGGAGATGCCAAATCTTACAAGATTCAAGGTGTTGGTGAAATCTCTTTCAAAACAAAGGCCGGAAAATTTAAGAAAATGTCAGAAGTACTTTACGTACCGGGCATACGCAGCAACCTTCTTAGCGTTGGTCACTTGATGAAGAAGGGATTTGATTTTCGATTCGTTGGAGATCAATGCAACATGAAGAAGAACGACCAACAAGTGGTGAACATTGTGATGGGATCCAACAAATTATTTCCTATCAAACTTGACATCGTGAGCGGTACGTGTATGCTTGCTGCTTCTAATGATGAAGTTTCCAAGTTATGGCATGAGAGGTTCGGCCATCTAAACTTTCGGAGTTTGAAGGAGATGTCGACCAAGAAATAGTCCAAGGGCTGCCTAAACTTGAGGTGATTAACGAAGTGTGCGAGGAATGCCAATTGGGAAAGCAACATCGTGAACCTTTCCCGTCCAAATCAAAGTGGATCTCTCAATCACCTTTGGAGCTCGTCCACACCGACCTTTGTGGACAGATACAAGTGCCATCACTTGGAGGTAGCAGGTATTTCTTGTTGTTTGTTGATGATTACACAAGAAAAATTTAGGTTTATTGTGTAAAAGAAAAATCGGAGGCTCTTTCTTGTTTTAAAGAGTTCAAGTCTCAAGTTGAAAAGTATTCTGGTATTCAAATAAAGAATCTGAGGAGTGATCGTGGTGGAGAATACATGTCTTCTTTATTTGAAGAATTTTGCCGAAACAATGGCATTCGCCATGAATGTACAGCGAGGTACACGCCTCAATAAAACGGCATTGCGGAGCGCAAGAATCGGACCATTATGGATATGGTCAGATGCATGTTGAAGAAGAAGAACTTGCCTACGTGTTTTTGGGCTGAAGCGGTCTCTTGTGCTGTTTACTTGATGAATCGATCACCAACAAAGAGCTTGAAGGATTCTACTCCAAATGAAGTCTGGTATGGCAAGAAACCAAATGTTGTTCATTTAAAAACTTTTGGTTGTCTTGCATACTCTCATATTCCTGATGCTTTGAGATCGAAGCTCGACGATAAATCTGAAAAATGCATTTTCATCGGTTATAGCCAAAGAACTAAAGCTTATAAGCTTTACAATCCAAGTACAAAGAAAATGATTATCAGCTGAGATGTTCGCTTTGATGAAAATGGCTGCTATAATTTTCCAGATTTTGCAGAGTTACCTGGATGGCAAACTCTATATCTTGAAGATGAAGTTTCTTCGGAACAAGATGCTGGTATTGGTGTTGAAGAACCACAGCCTGAAAATAATGCGGCTGAGCAGGAGCAAAATTCACCACCAACGGCGGAAAGAAGGACGCGATCCTTGAGAGAAATCTACGATGCTACTGAAGAAGTGGACACAACGGATCATGTATATTTTGCATTCTTTGCAGGAGAAGATCCAATCACTTACGCGGAAGCATCAAAAGAAGAAAAATGGGTGGATGCAATGAAAGAAGAAATCAAGTCGATTGAGAAAAATGGTACGTGGGAGCTAACAACTCTGCCTTCACACAAATCAGCCATTGGTGTGAAGTGGGTGTTCAAAACCAAAACCAATCTTGATGGTTCCATCAACAAGTACAAAGCACGTCTGGTTGCAAAGGGTACAAGCAAAAGGAAGGCGATGACTTCAACGAGAAAGGTGAAGAAGGAAAGGTGTATAAGCTGCACAAAGCTTTATACGGGCTGAAGCAATCCTCCCGCGCTTGGTATGATCGGATCAATAATTTCTTCTTGAAAAATGGCTTTGAAAGGTGTCCTTTTGAACACACTCTTTACGTCAAGAGGCATTCAAAAGGAGGTTTCATGGTCGTAAGTTTATACGTGGATGATTTGATCTTTACCGGAGATGATATGGAGATGTTATCTGAATTCAAAAATTCAATGATGAAGGAATTCGAGATGACTGATTTGGGAGAATTATACCATTTTTTGGGGATTGGTGTTCATCAATCAAAAGGTGGAATTTTTATCTCGCAAGAGAAGTATGTTGCTCAAGTGTTGGAGAAGTTCAACATGAAGAATGCAAATCCAGTTTCAACTCCTTGTGTTACAGGTTTGAAATTGTGCAAAAAAGGAGAAGGAAAGCTCGTGGATCCAACTTTGTTTCGAAGCCTAGTCGGAAATCTGATGTATCTCACTGCTACGAGACCCGACATCATGTACGCAGTAAGCTTGATTAGCATATTCATGGAGAAGCCTTTCTTAAACCATTGGGAAGCTGCGAAAAGAATTTTACGATACGTCAAAGGAACTATCGACTATGGTATTTTCTATGAAGCTCGTCTGCCCGTGAAGCTTGTTGGATATACGGACAGCGATCTAGGTGGAAGTATCGATGATTCAAGGAGCACTTCAGGCTATGCCTTTAGCCTTGGAAGTGGAATTATTTCTTGGTGTTCGAAAAAACAACCGGTTGTGGCTCTTTCTACCACCGAGGCTGAGTACATCGCAGCGTCTCTGGCTGGATGCCAAACTTTGTGGCTGAGAGGAATTCTTGAAGATCTGAGCTTCAAGCAACAAGATCCTACGATCATTTATTGCGACAATAGTTCTACCATCTCTGTCTCGAAGGACCCTATTTTGCATGGAAAAACGAAGCACATTCGTATGCGCTTTCATTTCCTACGAGAACTTGTTCGTGAAGGTGAAATGAATCTTGAGTATTGTAGAAGTGAAGAACAAATTGTTGATATCTTCACGAAGCCGCTTGGAGGGCCTGCTTTCTCAAGAAATGTTGCTGCATTGGGTGTTCGAAGGAATTTTGGTTTAGGGGAGGCATTGTTGGAGTAAACCAAATTCAATGAATCAACTCTTGGACTGATATGTCTTTCCAAGTTCTAGTTTATGAGTCAAATTTTTCTTTATTGTCATTTATTGTTATGATCTTTCATAGAATCGTAGAGGCTCTATATATTGTAATGGTTTTGCTGCTATTTTGTTAAGGCAAAAAAATCTATTATTATCTAAGGCTGAAACTATCCCAATTTGCCTGAATTCTATTGCCTTCCAAATTCATTTTTCTATTTATTTCTTTCACCATATAGCGACGACGACTACCGCCACGTCACGTGGATCGGCCTCGTGTTTGACCCTAGGAAATCCCCTTTCTACAAGATCCTATGCATAATGGTCAACCACCCCTGCAGAATCGTACCCGCCGGCACCGCCATCTCTTTTTTGGCAAAATACAAATAAAATCCAAAATCAAGCGGCCTACACTTACCAGATCGAGATCTACGACTCGGAGTTCCATAAATGGAGGGTGATGGAGGAGTTGTTGACCTACCCCATGCAGATTTTTTACTCCAACGGAGTGCACTGGAACGACGCCGTCTACTGGGGGAACAACTACTTCGATCTTGCCAAGAAGGAGATCAAAATGTTGTCGTTATCTTATCCCCAGACTGTGAAGGAAATGGCAGGGGCTATAGTTGCGCTTCGATAGCCGTCTCTACCGCGTGGTATTAGGGGGGGTGAAGGGCAACTTTGAGGCCCAGGCGGTGGGGTTGTGGGAGTTGGGGTGTGGGAATTCTTCAGCTTACTGGTTCTTGAAGCATCAGAATCTACTTCAGCCTCGTCCTGCTATTTTGACGCCGTGGAAGAACAACATCAGTGTGTTAGGGTTCATGGACTATGCTGACGTGTGAGGTGGGGAAGA
Source organism: Mentha longifolia (assembly GCA_001642375.2). Lineage (NCBI taxonomy): Eukaryota > Viridiplantae > Streptophyta > Magnoliopsida > Lamiales > Lamiaceae > Mentha > Mentha longifolia. The sequence goes on along the minus strand of CM038113.1, from coordinate 39,656,637 downwards.
TTAGGGCTCATAATTTTGTGGAGAGAAGTTATGAGGATATTTTTGACTTGACCAGAAGATTACTTGCAGAATTACGGGAAGTTTAGTCTCATTGGTTTTCAGGTCGGACAAACTCTGGCTTTGGTTTGATTCCTTAAGTTTGCTTCTTCATTTAGCTAAGGTTTAGATTGATGGACGTTTAGTCTCACTTTCAGGTTGGACAAACTCTAGCTTTGGTTTGATTCCTTAAGTTTGCTTAGGGTTTAGATTATTACCGATCGAGATTTTCTTTTTTTTTCTTTTTTTCTTTTTTTTTTGCTATGCACCTTTTATTGCACAACCACATGCTACACAACATTTTGGTTTACACAATTCTTTAATTATTGATGCATTTAGAAATATTTTAACATGTATTACTATCTGATGGTACAATAGAAGATCCTCTATGATTTTGTTGAACATATAAATTACTTGTTTTCTTCAAGATTGGAACATCAGTTCTACACTTAGTAAAAATATAAAATAGTAGCCATTCACTTAGTTTTATATAGATTCTAACTACTCCCAAATTTTGTAACTATAGTGCCCCTAATTGAATTTGAATTTCAAAAATCAAAAAGTGCACCTTTCTCTCCTTTCTCAACCCAAATTTAATGTTTGTCCCTCCTCATCTGATACGAGTATATCTCGTATTTTAGGAAGATTATCTTTTATATTCTATTATTTAGATTATTAGTATATCTTAGCATATCTTTTCTTTTTGTGGTAGATATCTTAGTCCTATAAATACTAGATTGTAACCACCGATTGATATCATTGAAGAAGTAATAAGAAATATATTATTAGTGGGAACCCTAGTTTCTCTCTCGTGGTATTTCACGAGCGTCGCCCCTTGGCTGCCGACGGTCGATGGACCGCGTTCAGCTTCCATCCAGCCGACGACCTTCCTCGTGAAGGCGCCGACTCCCTTTCCTTCATGCTGCCGACGACCTTCACGTAGGAGGCGCCGGATTTCCATATTTTATTGCTTCATTGTTCGTGTTCGTTGCTCGATAGGGTTTCGATCCTATCAACTGGTGCTTTCATTGAGAGCTCTCTCCCGGAGAGCTTTCATCGCCGAACTCATTCCATCGCCGTACTCATCGCATATCCGAACTCAGTCATGGCCAAATCCGGTTACCCACAGCCGCCGACCGGTGTCCTCACAGGCGGCAATGCACATGAGATCTCGCTCGGCCCTCCGCGGCGTCACCCGGCTGCCGCCGCACGCGGGATTGTTGGATCGAGCACCTGGACGATTCAGGCTGATGACAGCCCGCTACCCCCGTCCACCACCACCACCAACAGATGCCTATGCGCAAGGGCTGGATCGCCTCATGGCGCGTTTGGATCGGCTCGAGGCCCGCCTCGCTGACACCGATCGCTGGGGCCTTACTTCTGCGCAACCACCACGTTCCTCGGCGCACGGCGCACGACTCCTCCATCACCAGCCTGTATCGTGTTGGGACCGGCCTCCAGCCCGGCCCCATGGCGTTTTTGATCGTGATTTTCAGGTCCCACGGCAGCTTACGTGTTGGGACCCTCCTCATCGAACGCGCTCAGAACCTGCTATGTGTTGGGATCAGCCTACGGCTCCCTTCCAATCTGAACGTCGTGATTTTCCTCGACAGCAGTTCATAGGCACACGGTTTCTGCCGACCCGGTCACAGCTGCTGTCGTCTTGGGATCGCTATGAGATTCCACAGTCTCCGCAGGCCCGACCACAACAGTCGTCGTCTTGGGATCGCTATGAGATTCCACAGTCTCCGCAGGCCCGACCACAACAGTCGTCATCTTGGGATCGCCCAGCCGCTCGTAACTCCATCGACGTCGGGCAAGATTATCGCGGCCTACGGCAGCAGACTTCTTGCTGGGAGACACCTCTTCGTCGGAATCAATTGCTACAGCCACGGCAAGAATCACCGAAAGAGATTAAATTGTTAGCACCCAAATTCGAGGGATATGCAGCGACAAATTGGACAACCGACCGTGTCTCTATGGAGGAAGAAGACGCTGTGGAGGAGATCGAGGCGGAGAATGACGATGCATTACCGAGTCGCGACGCTTCTTCTACGGAGATAGCAGCTGAAGCTGGGAGCCGTGTTTTCAAATTGGAGAAAGAGACTCCTAACTTGAAGAATAATATAGCTGAAGTGGAGAGGCATGCTCTCGATTTGGAGAAAGATTCTCTCAATTTGAAGAATGATATAGGTGAAGTTGAGAGTTGTGCCCTCGACGTGGAGAAGAAGGCTGTCGATTTGAAGACTGAATTAGCTAAAGTTGGGAGCTCGGATCTTGACTTGCCGACTGATAAAGCTGAAATAATGAGCTATATTTTAATCTTAGAGAGGCAAAAGCAGGATATTGTTGGTGAGAAGAATGTGTTGATCTTTGATCCTGGAGGGGATATATCACCACGGTTTTCACTGTGTGTTACTTCACCCCGGCATGCGTGGTTCGTTGCAACGTGGTACCCACCTTGAGGACAAGGTGGATTTCAACCGGGGGAGAGTTGATACGAGTATATCTCGTATTTTAGGAAGATTATCTTTTATATTCTATTATTTAGATTATTAGTATATCTTAGCATATCTTTTCTTTTTTGTGGTAGATATCTTAGTCCTATAAATACTAGATTGTAACCACCGATTGATATCATTGAAGAAGTAATAAGAAATATATTATTAGTGGGAACCCTAGTTTCTCTCTCGTGGTATTTCACGAGCGTCGCCCCTTGGCTGCCGACGGTCGATGGACCGCGTTCAGCTTCCATCCAGCCGACGACCTTCCTCGTGAAGGCGCCGACTCCCTTTCCTTCATGCTGCCGACGACCTTCACGTAGGAGGCGCCGGATTTCCATATTTTATTGCTTCATTGTTCGTGTTCGTTGCTCGATAGGGTTTCGATCCTATCATCATCATACAATTGTTGTGTTATCGTTGATGCCTCGTGTTTGTCACACCGTCGTCATCGTCTTTTTTGGAGGTTCTTCATCGTGCGAAGACAAGAATGTTCGCATGCACTTATTTCGCGTCATCGCATGATAGGCGTCATTGTCAAGAAGAAGATCCAGGTTGCTGGCTTCACGGCATCTTTGCATTTCACGTCATCATTCCCTCTTTTTTTAAGTTGAATTCTCTATTAAGGGTAAGTTAGTCTTTCACAAAGGAGCTATTATCTGTATATATTATGTTGGTGATTATCATTTAATTTTTTTAAAAAATAAGTGGCTAGTTTCTACTATTAATATTTCTTTTCTAAGTTGATGATTACTACCTCATGTTCAGGATTTCTGACCCATTTCGTTTCAGCATGCATTTTTCATGTTTCTCGATGATAGGTTTTAAAATAAATTTTTAAAATATTTTTTATTTTACTAGATAGTATTACACTCGTACTATCCCGTAAAAAAAATTTACTTCAAAAATTCATTTTGAAATTCATTATCGAGAAGCATAGAAAATGCATGCCGAAACGAAATGGGTCAAAAATCTTGAATATGAGGAAGTATCATTTTATTTATTTATAAATAAGTGGCTAGTTTCTACTATTAATATTTCTTTTCCTTCATATCATTATATCTCCATTACTGTGTATCAACCGTATAGCAAAAAGTCGATTTTTCTTAATTTTTTAAAAACAGTTTATTGATTCAATTAGAGTATATAATTATTATTTTTATTCATTTTTTTTAACTATTAATAAAATTGATTTAATACTAATAAATAACTAATAAACCCTAATTGGATTGGTGAATCATAATATTGAGAAATTAAAGTAAAGTTATATTGCATTATAAATATTAAGAAAAATCGATTTTGGTACACTCTAAAATTTGTCGTTAATCTATTAACAATAGAAGATGTTACATGCTTTGGCTTTGGCAATAGAGGGGATCCCATGGCGCTTCGACTGCACGTACTGGATCGAGGTCTACCACTCAGAGACGCACACGTGGCATCTGAAGTCCGAAACGCCGCCGTACTCCACGGAGCAGGGGCGGACCTACGTGGGGGCTAGTGTGGGCTGAAGCCCCACGGTGGTCGCCGGTGCTAAGGTTTAGATATAAGCCGGTGAGCCCCCGTTTGCTCCCAATCTCTGCAAATTGTAAGTTGTTTAACAAAGAAGACTGTGTTATTTTATTTTCTCTTTTTTTTGTTGCTTTGGGAAAACAAATATAGAAAGTGGTGGGTCCCTTTTATATTAAGTGGTTGGTCCTTTTGTGATTTTCTTTATTGCTTCTCTTTCTTCATAATTAAAAATTCACCAAAACCCCACTTTCCTAAATCTAATTCTTCATTTTCTCCTTCTTGTTTTTAATATTTTAATATTTAGTTATAATTATTAATACTATTCGCCCTTTTAGTTTCCTAAATCAATCGTGTGAATACTTAATTTTTTAGATTGTGTTGATACATTATACTTAATTTTCTAAGTATCATGTAGTAAAATTTAAATTTAAAGTTAAAATTTACTTCTTTGTCCATTTTTAATAGTCATGTTTCTTTTCGGCACCGGTTTTTAGAAGAGTACATATAATTAAAGGGGAAGGGTCTATTATAGTTTAATGCTTTTTGATTGGGTCATTACTAGAGCGGAACGACCCATTAAGGTATAATAGACTAGTGAACTAAAACGGAAGAGTATATATTTTGTTGCTACTTTACAACTTTATTATATATTAGCCCCCATGATAATTTATTCCTGGGTCCGCCCCTGCCACGGAGACCTTCGACCCCAGGTCAAAGAACGGAGTGTACTGGAATGACGCCGTCTATTGGGCCTGCCTCGGCATCGCCAGGAACGAGGTCAAAACGGTGTCGTCCCGTCGCTCTCCGTGTGATTTAACTGTGTCGGTTTCTTTGGGCGGGAATTCGAGGGGCGGCTGTACCGAGTTAAGTTGGGGTGGAGGGGTAGTGAGTTTGAGTGCCAGTGCTTGGCGCTGTGGGAGTTGATCGAGGAAGAGGAATGGTGCTGGGTTTTGAAGCATCGGCATCTCCTTCGCCGGCCCCACCCGGCTGCTTTGAAGCCATGGAAGGAGTACACGAGTGTTCTGAGATTCATGGGCGCAGATAGATTAGTGACGTGTGACGTTTGGCGAAGTTATGGCTTTGGTTTGATTCTTTATTTCCATCGACAAAGCTGATCGGTTGAATATTAACCGGCCAACAGATTTGTAGCGAAAATTCCCGATCACCGATGAATAGTCAGTGATTACCTTTGTCGACGCCTGTTTTGCCGACGGATTTTTGTTGTGTGGGATTCTTTTCTTTCTTTTTTTTTCTTTTTTTTTTTTTTTTTTTTTTTTTTTACCACCTAGGGGGCCTCAGATTTTGTAGAATAGACTCATCTCTTAGGGATTCTTTTTAGAATAGCTTTGAAGCTTTTATGTACTGGCCTCGTCCCATTTCCATTTATAAAGAGTCTGATTTAATAATATAAAATTGAGTTTATTATAATATCTATCGGCACTTAATTAACATTCCTCTTCAAAAAAATACTCTCTTCATTTCATGGAATTTGACTCATTTGCTTTTGACAATTGGTGGCACGTTTTTCCACACTATCATAGTATCCCGTAAAGAAAGAAATCTTCAAAAATCCATTTTAAAACTCATTATCAAGAAGCGTGGAAAAACGTGCCAGCAATTGTCAAAAGCAAAGGGGTTAAATTCCACGAAATGGAGGTAGTATGTTCTTGGGATGAATTCCTTTTATTAACACTATCTTTTGAAGCTCTTATTTAATTTTTGATCTTGTTATTTTCCGATGGTAAATGGCTACCGATTATTTTCCAATGCTAATTCCTTCGCAAATGGTAGTATGCTTTTTTTAGTGTATGTGTAATTGGCTATGGTTCATGAAAAGAAAAAAACTAAGGTAATAACAAAGTAAAACAATGAAAAATAATTCATATTCCATTTCTATTATTATTATTATAAAGAAAAAAAAAAAAAAGGGTAGCGCAAATATCTAAAAGTGTGCACATTATTTTCAGTTAAAGGTATTCACAACATCCGACTTGATCAATTTATAATTGACTAAAATATGATTATACTACCTCAATCTCATTATATTAGTCGCATTCATTATTTGGCACGTTTTTCCACCGAAACTTAGTACGAGTTTTAAAATATAATTTTGTAGTATCGTATGTTATTAGAAAACCTTGATTAAATAAAAAAAAGATGAGAGGGAACAAATTGTGAGAATGGAAAAGGTAATTATGTGAAATTGTGAGAATAATATAAAGAATATGGAATAAAATTTGAGTTATACAGTATGTTCTTTCGTTAGAATAGCAAGGCTTATTGAACAAGTGGAGATGGGACCACACGCTCTATGGAAGGCGCGTCGACCAGATATTTAGAAGGAGGATCATTACATAAAAATAAATATAAATATAAATATATATATAAATATAAAATAATCGGAAGAAGCCAAACTCAAATAGTACTACAAAACAGCAAAAGAAAAAAGCGCACTCCTCCACCGTACAATTCTCCGCCACTCGTCGGCGACGGAACCTCCTCGAACGGCAGCGCGTGGCATCCCAACGCAACCCGCCTGAACAATCATAGTAAAGAAATCACGTTTACACACCTGCTTCAGCTATCACCGGATTGTGGCTTGATTTTTTCATCGCCATCTCAATAATTCGAGATGGAGCTGCTGTTTCGTTTCAATTGCGATTCCTTTTTTTGATTATTAGGTAAGAGTTCTATCCTTTTTTTGCTTAGATTTGTGTCGCTTTTTGGAAAGCCTTCCGAGTGAATCTTATCCAAGCACCGGCTTTATTAGAGGTGTTTTTTCCTTCTTTTTTTTTCATGATTTGAGCATGAAATTTGGTATTGTGTTTCAAGATTTGATTTTTGGATAGATTTCTGCAAGTTTGGTTATGTTAGGATTTAGGATCACAGAGTTTGTTTCCTTAAGTTTATAAAATTTTAATTAGCTCGACTGGGGGCATTACTTTATGTTTATGGCCACAGTACTTCAGTGTTGTTGCTAGGTATTAGGTAATATATTGAGCGAATAAATTGGAGAGAGTGCAGGAATTTCTAGCACTATAGAAACATTTACCTAAAAAATTCTAGTGGATGTCTTTTGCATGTGTAAACATTGTTTTTTCTGTCTTGGTTTGAGAAATACCTAAGTTGTTATTAGACTAATGTGATTCAGCTGGTGCATGGTTTGAATATGTAATTTATTGTCTTTTATGATGGGGAGCGAGGGCAATTTTTGAACCAGTTTTTGAAAGACGTTCCTGTACTTGCTACTATGCACGAATATCGGTTTCTTGGCAAGTTGTACTCCAGTTAAATGATAGCTTGATGATCCTCAAGCTTCATTCTTCATGTACGGTTCGGATTTTTTACACAGATTATGTTTGGATCGATGCTTTCTCTTGTGAGAATATGCCACGAAGGTTGATCTTTAGAGCAGAACTATAGCTAGATGATCGACTGATAACCTAAATGATAATATGCTGCCTATTAAATTGATTAATCAATAGAGTTTGTTGAAGTGGTCCCTGGTCATAGTTTTCTGTGTTTCTGTTATTGCATATATGCATTTCTATTTCGTTGATGTTCTTCTGGTATAAGATATATAGGTAGTTGACGAAAGCGCTGTTTGCACATAACTTACATAGAGGCAGCTCTTCTTTAGGCTCAAGTCACCAATGGAAGCAAAGCATGCTTTACCTGTTCAAAGATCAGGCCCAAGTCAAATTAGTAGCATTGGGGCCTCACCATCTCTATCTGCTTCCTTTCCTATTCCTCCAATTGCCCTGGGAGAGACGTATCCGAGATTTCCTGAATCGCAGCAGGTTTCTGTAGAGAGGGAAATCATGCAGCGTCCCTCAGCTGTTGCTTCATCATTGTCTTCCAATAGTGGGGTTGTTGGGCATATATTCTCTTCTTCGTCAGAATTTTCTACGGACCTTCATTTTTCATCCATCCAACAGCAACAAGAAAAGCATCCAACTCAATCCCCTTTCATTTCTCAGTCAACAAGTAGCAGAAAATCAATTGCATTGCCACATTCTGTTGATTCTCAGCTTCTTCAATCCACCGCGTCAAGTCAATTTAACAAAGAGAACAACAACTCGTGGTGCACTGACACATTGCCCGATTTTCTTGATTTTCCAATGAGTACGACAATTCAGAGTAGTCAGCTGTATGGAAGTAATAGTAGTGGCATCACCATTCCGAATGAGGATCTAGGTAAACCCAACGATTGGCAAGACTGGGCCGATCAGCTTATTACTGATGATGATGCTTTATCTGCTGATTGGAGTGGACTTCTTTCTGATGCAAGTGTTGCAGTTCCAGAACCAAAGGTAAAGTTCACTTATCAGAGCTTTAGTTTCTATAAATCTTATGCTTAATCCTCCTTCAGTAGAGTTGATGAAAAATTCTCTGTAATATGTTTCTCTTAATGTTTTGTTCGTATCAGTATTCACAACAATCCACTAGTATCTCCAACCAGCAGCCGCATATATCCCACCAACTCCCCAGTACACCTGGAGAAATTTGCACCAGTGGTGGTCAATCATCCTCAACCTCAAATGCTGCTCCAGGAAAGCAACGCATGCGTTGGACACCAGAGCTTCATGAGACCTTTGTGGAAGCAGTCAACAAGCTTGGTGGCAGTGAAAGTAGTTTCTCGTTCTTGTTTCAGTGCTTCAAACTAATCGGCTATAAACCGAATTGCCTGCCACTTATAGTAATCTTCTTATCACTGTTACAGGAGCTACACCCAAAGGTGTTCTCAAACTGATGAAAGTTGAAGGATTGACCATCTATCATGTGAAAAGCCATCTTCAGGTATTTATTCTTCTGCTGTAATGGCCTTCTTTGAAAGCTACATTCCTTGTGGCTTCTACTCTTCTTAAATCTTGGTTCTGAATTGCAGAAATACCGAACAGCTAGATACAAACCAGAGACAACAGAAGGTGTGCCACAAGAATCCTTCTACACTTTTGTGTTATATACCGTGACCATGTTTTTTCTATCTTTCCCTTTACTAAAAGTAAAATCACTATCTATGAAGCTATATCTATTCATCAAATATTTCTTGTTTGATATCATTGATATATTTTCCTAGATGCCATATGCATGTGAAGCCTTTTTTCTTTAGTTATTATTGTAAATGCACCTCTTATTTTGTTTCTCGACTCATTTTTACCTCTGAGATAGCTATTCTCCTACTCTCATCTTCAAATTCAGTATCAACAGTAATTATCTTCCTTCTTTAAACATATTACGTCGAACTATATATTTTTTTTCTCTTTTCTCAATGTGTCTTGGCTTCTGAGTTAACGTGCACATGGCCTAAGAAACTCCCATGTTTTCTTTTGCAGAATCTTCGGAGAAAATATCTGCCTCCATTGAAGATTTGTCATCCCTGGACTTGAAAACGTAAGTCGTTAATCATGCTTGTATAAATTTATTTTTTCTGTATATAATTTAAGCGGGGTTAGCGTTGACAGAATTGAGTTTACTACTATATGACCCAAGTATGGCTGCTGGATTGTAAGAGGAGCAGCACAAAAGCTTTAAACTTTCCATTTCATTGTTTTTGCTGCTTTCTCATAAAACCATGCCCAGGTCTTCTGCCTACTGTTTTTGGTATTTTACTGCTAATCTTGAATGTTCGTATTATACAATATTGAAATTGTATAAATGCTTAAGGAAGAAATGCATGAAAAGAATAACATGTATCAGGGGAATACGGTGAACCACTTCAAGGAAGGAAGAGGTGTGTGTGTGTTACTCTTGCTTTATAGAGATTTATGAAAACATGTTATGGAATCTAGATTTTGGTATCGCATAAGAAAATCCAAAAAGAAACATGCTTAACGTGGAGTCATTAAGTGAAAAGAACCAAGTGGGGTCTTTAAAGCATGAAATAATGAAAAAAAAAAATGCAAATGTTGATATTTTTGTTTCTGTTGCTAATGATAATGCATTTATGGTTTAAAAAAAACAGGGGTATTGAGATCACTGAAGCACTGCGATTGCAGATGGAAGTCCAAAAGCGGCTCCATGAACAACTCGAGGTATGAATTTTGTGCTTTAAGAAAATCTCCTCAACATCAAAGATCTACTGGTCCTCATGTTATGGAGAAATAGTAAGATTTATGGAGCCCTTCGAACTCCAATGAAGTCAGTCACTGATTTATGTTGTGGTTTACTGGTCTGATGCTTGTGAAAACAGAAATGTGAACATAATCTTGATGTTGCCATGAATATTGGATAGTGAAAAACATGTTGCAAAAAGAAATTACTGCAGCTTTCAAGATTGAAAGTTAACACCCTTTTAATTATTTCTGTATTCTGATGTGTGATATTGGGATGTGCAGATTCAAAGAAATTTGCAGCTTCGGATAGAAGAACAGGGGAAGTATCTTCAGATGATGTTCGAGAAGCAGTGCAAGTCAACTAGCATCGACAACAACCCTTTGAAAGAGTTGAAAGATGTTCGATATTTCCCTTCCAAAGATAGCTCGACTGCAGAAGCTGAAAAGGAGGATCAAGAAGGTGAGCCGCCGCGAGAGAGACAAAACACAGTCGAAGCCGAAGGCTCACCACCTACAAAGCGGGCGAAAGTCGATGAGCAGATTCCATCATCAAGCATTCCCAGCTCTTGAGTAGGGCTAGCTGGAGAGAGCTCAGGAAGAAGGAGATGTGAAAATCTTTAGTTTATTTGTTAAATTAATCTCAAGAGGCTCTGGTACTTGTTTACCAATCTTGAAGATTTTGATTATCCAACTTTTGAGTTATCTGACTTTATGATGTCTAGATATGGAAATAAAGCCCATCTTTTCACCCCCAACAAGAACATGAGTTGAAGCAATGTACATAAGGTCTAAAATGCATGAATAAATGCAAATCATATTTTACTTGGTCTAGACCTAAATTGGGCTTAGAAACTTGTCTTTTTAAGCTGCTTCTGTATATTGATAAATAGTCCAACCTAATTGATTTTTTTATGTATGTTTTTAAGTAGTAAGGTATGTGAGATTTCTATTCAATTTGAATTTATAATTGAATATGGGGTCTTTTTTTCAAAAAAATAAATAAATCTGTCTGTGAATTAATTAATTAGATTGAATTAATTTATTAATATAGCATATCAATGGGATTCTATATAAATAATACTTCCTCAGTCCAGTTTAAGATGATACGTTTTTATTGTTTTATATTTACATATATTCAAGAAACGCGTCATCTTAAATGAGACGGAGGGAGTAACAAAAATTAAAGAAAAATACACAGGATTAGAAAACATAGATAAAATGCAGGTAAACCGAATGGAAACAATTTTTATGTGCCTAAGAAAACAAACCAATCAATTAATCCAATCCACCAATTCACCTTATATGGAATGTATTGTATTACAGCCTCGAAAGATACATGAAGATTACAAGTAGGAAGAAAAAAAAAAATCAATTAAATATGCATACAAATTCACTGTAGGAATTTCACAAACAGAAACAAGACCTGAGAAACAATGGAAAAAAGACAGCCTTACACACTTCATTCACACCTCATAGAATCAAAGCTTATGCAGCACCTCTATTGAGAGCTCTGTCCAATCTCGTCTCGAACGGAGTAGAGTGCCAATTCACCTTCTTATCCTGCATGGATCATTAAATTTTTAGTAATAAAAGTCATGATATGCAAAAACAATCATGTATCTTCTTATTTCATATAGTTTGAAGATACCTCTCTGTATTTGCTGGTTGTGTTTGGTATGCCTTTAAAAGATGCAGTCGAACCGGAATGCTTAGCTGAACCCGAATTATTCCAGTAGGTGCCGACAGATCCTATGATGGGCATTTCATCAGGGCTTCGACTAGGAGATTTCCTCGGAGAGGGAGAGGCTGAAATTTGTCTCAGCTCGTCAACTGTCAGTGCGCCTAAAATCGGTCTATCTTCGAAGCTCTTTGCAGAATTACAACCTTCTGATTTGGGTTTAGTGATTGTCTCGAAGCCACTGAAGCTAGTCTTCTTGGAGGTTGTAACTTCAGGAGAAGCCAACCAATTCGAAAGACTTGCATCAACGGCTATTTCTTGATTACCATTTTTCGTTTGATGAGACTTTGCCTTGAAACAAAGGGGAGCCTCAGAGTTGGCAAAGTTCTCCTTCTGTGGCTTTAGTAGAGTTGTTGTCCCCTTCGATTTCACAGCCTTCCATTGAGTAATATTCTCAACAGGGTTGAGCACTGAATTAATGTAATCACTTCTATCTCTAGCATTACTTTTTGATCCGTATTCTTTGATTTCCTCATCAGTCAGCTGAGTTTTCCCCATCGGGCTCTCTACTTCCTGATGACTGGCAGGTGGTGAAGAGTTTCCTGTCCTCGACTCCATTGATGCAGTTATAACCGATTCAGACCACACTTCATGGCCAGGAAATCTAGCATTCGTTTCTTCATCGGAGTAGTAATCATCATCATCTTCTTCTTCTTCATCTTCATCATCCAAATCATCCAAATCGCTATCACCATACTCTTCAGCTTCATCATCACTTTCTCTAGCATTATGATACCTATGATTTGGAGGATACGATGCGACGCTGGATGTGACAGAATCATCATCTTTGGATGTTGATTGTGAATGACTTGATGATTTCAAATCTTTCTGCTTTTCTTCCTCATTTGCAGCACAGTCTGGCAAGGACTCTATGCTTTCATGAACTCGAACATGCTCGTATGTCGTGACATTTGAGTTAAATGTAACTCTTTTTCTAGGGCTTGGTCCCGGGCTTGGGTTTGGGCTCAGTTGCTCCACCACCTCAGGCTTATTTCTGCACTCAATGTATCAGTAATTAGAGATAATAATGTCGGAGCAAAATGAAAAACATTGTCATATATCAATTTTGTCATGAAAATCGAACATATATAGATTTCGAAAGTGAAACGGAACGCTTTCTTAAGTAGAGAGCATGATTTCAGTAGCTCGAGAAAGGCAAAAGGCTCACCCCAACTCTGGAACCTCCGAAAGCAAGTTAGCAGGGGAAGTTTCTGTGACGAATTGCTCTGCAACTATGGCGCTTTCCTGCTGAACATTTTGGATTCTGTTTCTCTGCATCACGAAAAATACGGTTCAATAAACACACAAAGAGAAACGACACAAATGTATAACGAAGTAAGCTTTCTTCATTCACCAATTTGAACTAAAACACAGAAACTAAGAGCACTAAACAAGCAGCGGCGTCCCTACTCCTTAGTTCCACCATGTTTAATGATTTTACAGAACCGAGGAAGGAGAATCACAAATTGTAAAACTCAAGGAAAACCAAACGGATGATCTAATTACTGAAGCTCTATCCTTTCTAAAATCAAGTAATGCACGCGATTTAAAACCTAATCACACAAAAGCCACAACTCAAAACTCACAAAACCTCAAAATTCAAATAAAAAAACCAACTATTCTTCGCTTTCCTCGGACATTTTCATGAAATCCAAAGGAGAAACCCGAATCAACAGAAGAAAGAATAGTTACCTGTCGCTGAGGGCTGGAGCGATGAACCCTATGCTTGCGGCGCTTCTGATTTCGACTCGGACTCTGACTCTTCTCACCACCGAAGCATCCGAGAAAACAACCCATTTTCGGATAAAGAAAGTTCTAGAAACACTTCTTTCGTCTTCTTGAGTTCGGGATTGGTTTCCGCTCAGATGATCAGAGGAAGAATCTCCATCTCTTACCGCATAGAAAAGGAGAGAGAGAGAGAGAGAGGGGAGGAGGAGGAGGAGGAGGAGGAGAGCTGAAGAGAGGGAAAAAGAAAGTCAGGGGTGGAACGGTCGATTTTGGATGGGGTAGGGTTTAATCATATTTTTTCTTTCATTTCATAAAAGGAAATGACCGTTAGAGTATATGACGTAGTGGTCACTGCCTGTATTATTTATTCCTCCTATTTTATTTTCTACCATTAATTTATTTATTACTCCATATCTGGAATTCATAAAAGTGAAGTAATTATAAAATAATGATTCCTTCTATTATTTTGTTTTTTTTTATTAAAAAAATTCAACTCTAAATTGAAAAAAATAAATAAATAGCGTGGTATTGTCAAATTAATACATATTGATCGTTATTTTATTTCACCTTGCTTTTTGAGTTGAAAGAGGAAAAACATGGGGGTCAAACCCGGAATATTTTATTATTTAATTCTGGATTTATGTTGAATTATATTAAGGGATAAAGGCATGCTCAAAGACAAAATAAATATATTTGTGCAGCAAAGCAATAATAGTGGGATCCCACTAAATATAGAATATATAAGCGTTACGCATATTTTGAATTTTAGACAAATCAGCAATATCTTATGATTATTACTTACTTTTGTAGCATACCGTTAGGTTTGCATAATCATATCTGGACATTGTGTTTTGAAATTTCCAAATTGTCACCATTTGTTCAAAATATATCAGAAATATATCTTTAAATATATGTGAAAATTAAAATATTAAATTATGAAGAAATCATCTTACTAGATCCTTTTCAACTAGAAATTAAAATTAGTCAGATTTTGATTGGATAAGACCTGCTCAATTCATTGAGTCATTGACAGAGTACTTTGATATTTAACTAATATTTTTATACATGGATTAGCATAGAGTAAAACCAATAACACCATCACCATGAAAATGCCTTAAGTTTGCTATATTCATATCTCAAAAGCAGGTTTTCCGAGTTTGGTATACAAAAAACATTTGTGAAGACAAGAATGCTATGATTATCATGATGAAAATGGCAAGATTTGGTGGCATGCTGCAATGGATTCCAAGATCCATGTATGTGGAATGACCTTAGCATCAATGGTCTTGGCCACATCCTCTGCTTCTGCTACTCTCTTCGACAAAATGAAACTCGATTCTGTTGCTGAAATGCCTTGAGGATGGTCACGATTGTAAACAACTGCAGTCGTAGAGATATCTTCAAGACTCCGTCGTTCTGAAACTGCATGCTCCATGTTCTCAATAATGGTTCCTCCACCAACTCTAGCTAATTCTAAAAGATCTTTCTTGTAAGATGGAACGAAGTCGCCATTGAAGTAGAAGCTCAAACCATCAAAAAGTTTTGGATCCTGTGCAACAAAAGAGGGGGAAGGAAAAAAAAATATTAAAGATTATAAATTGTCACATAATAATAGAAAGAATCCTCAAGAAAACTGCATTGGACTATTAATTCATTTATCTTCAAAGTGATATTCAACTGACTAAAACTTACACTTGTTGATGCTCTCAATCTGCCAGTTCTTGGGCCATCACGACACCCGTGATTGTCCAAGTCGACTTCATAAGGTTCTTCATCCACAGGATGATTAGCTTCCGTACAAGCTTTTATCCCTAAATGAAACATGGGCAGTAAACCATTAGTAAATCTCAAAACACTACTACAAATTTGTTGATATTCTTCCAAGGTTGGAAGAGCTTACAATCCATAGAGAGGACCCATTTTCCATTTAAAATAGCCATGAGAACTTTCAGAGTTCTACTACATGCACCATTTGAATCTGTGGCTGCAATCACATGGGTTACATTTGGGTTCCAGAACTTGTACATGGTAGCACCATTAATTTTAGCAAAGTTGGCCACCAAACACTGCAATATCGGAGGGAGGGAAAATAAAAGAAATTAGTTTCTGAAAAGACAGTTACACTGGAGTGTGCGTAGACTAAAAAAATGCAGCAAAAGAAATACAAACAATATTTCCAAAGTCTCTGATGAAAAGCATGTTTTAACTAAATTAGCATCAAACAAAAATCAACCTTCTCTTCTGAAGACAGAGCTGATCCACACAAAATCAGTTCTTGAGAGCTACTCGAGGAGGTGTCGCAATTCTTCAACTGTTTGCAAGTACTGCATTCATAACAATAGAATATTATGAATAGGCCATTAACTCTTCAACTGCTTGCAGCCAATCTATATCACTCAAGTTCATCCAAGTACCATCAAGAGATTTATAAGGCCAGCCTAAATTACTAACAGATCATTTCAGTTTGACCCTTTTAACAATTTTTTCAGATCATGTTGGAATGAGTAAAAGGAAAAACTTATCACCTTAGCAACAGTTTATCAGTAAAATGTTATAGATATGACATGCATAGAACCTTGACATGGTATTTAGGGTACTCTTAAATATTTTGGGTTAATATATCTTTCTTTACCATCTCTCCCTTGTAGGAAATTAAGATTTTAATAAAAAAAAAAGTTAAGTTATGATAAGTTAGAGGCTTCCATACAAGAGATTAGATGCTATCCCAAGAGCAAGCTGACATTCTAGCTAAATGCATAAATGATGAATTATAAAACTAAATTTATTATGAATGAAATTCCTTACATTTCACGGGAGACAAAACACTTCTCTTCACTGGAACGCTTTCTAGAGTTGGACTTTTCACTTGGAAATTTTATTGATTTATGCGCTGGACATAGCATTAAATAGTCACCCTGCAAAATTAGATTAGATTAAAAGAATTCAAGCAAAATTCAAACAGGTATTGAAAGGAAATATAACAAACTTACACAGTCCCATCTGCAGTCTGGTACCTCCAGAGCACAAGGTACATGATAACTTCTTCGGCAAGTCTTTACATAGCAGCCCAGTGCTGCTCCCTTTAACCCACAACCACTGCACTTGAGCTTAGAAGCTCGTGCTAGTTCAGACTCCAAATTCATGATGATATCATCAACAAAGTAAACCTGAGGGGTCCTGTGATAAGAATGATAAGTACATACATTAGCTTGAGGTAACCTACTACTATGGACAATTGACATTTATTAATTTAATGTTGAAATGCACCAGCATGTAAAGGAAATGTATGTGTTGTAGGCAGTTGAGAGGTGCAAGAAAAATGAAGGCAATAAGAGTCCAATATGATTAGTTTCCAAGACTAGGTTAGAACTCAGAGTTGAGCAGTGCACGAGGAGAGCAGTGCACATATCATCAATTAAGATGGCAAGATAAAAGGCTGATGCAGAAAATCTCATACCATTCTATGCATTTGCTATGGAGAGGAATTGTCTGGGAAAAGGCAGCATCATCTCTTGGTACCTCCTTTCCACCTGCATAGTGCAGCAGTCGTCCAGTTCCCTACAACAACAATTTAAAACATGAGACATGTCAAACCCAGAAGAATGCCTAGAGACAATCTGACATGTCTAAAAAGTATGAGGATAACATCAACTAAGAGTATAAAACAACTTAATGTCAAGAAAATTACTTCTGATATCTTAGAAGAATGGCAAAGCGCACAAGTACTTCCATTAACATTTAATGCACCCGAGAGTACAGTTGACGGAATGACAGAAGCGTCATCTTCCGTAGATTTGCAGTCCTCAAGCTTGGGAACTGCAGGATCAGAATGAGGAACTGTTGTCTCACTGTTTGCATGTCTTCGCAAAACTGCAACAGGCGAGCCATAAATCAGCTTCTTTTGCCTCTTCGGTTCCCTTGCATGAAATGTGTCTTGGGTATCCACACCACATGCAACTATGGCAGAACGCTTTTCAACAGAGCTTGTAACTCTATTTTTATCTGTGCCCTGTAGACATGAGATATGGATCATTAGAGAAAGGAGGTGCATGATGTCGTGTCACATCAATCCAACAAATGATAAGTGGCTAATTACTGCTCACTACAATGAAAAGATATGCACATAAAGTTTTGCCATAGAAAATTAAGAAATAAACTAGAGAATTAAAATAATAAAAATAATAAAAAATAATTATAAAAAAAAAACATTTTAACAAGACAAGTACTTGTTTCTGCTATCTTTTGACAATCATACATCAACTGATGTCCACAGAAGAAGTATAAAATAGATATGTCAACTGAAAATTATAAAAACTTAAAAGTAATCTTTAGTAGTTTACAATCATGGCCATCAAGATTCAAGATTGAGCAATTAGAACACAATCAAAATTACAAATTAATCATTCATTCGCTAAGTAGTAAGTCTTTATAATGATTTATGTATCAATTACTATATCATAGGAGCAAAAGCCTTATACTCACATAACATATATAAACATGCTTTAGCTATAGAATTTATTTTTTTTCCATACACATGATAAAATGCAAAATTAAACTAACAAAATTCATAGTTTATCAATTATCTGAATCTATTAAATCTATATAGCCCAGATTTGTGCTCAACTAGTGAGTAGTGACACAACAGAATTTACAGAATATTCAAGATAAACACACTACTGTCTTTTTTGGCAAACAAGATGAAAGATGAAGCCTTGAATCCTACCTCATCTCTGCAACTTGGAAGACCATGATGATCTGAATCTTTGGTATGAACAGAGGAAGGTGAGCTTCCAGGCGACATTTCTGTAGCATGGTTCACATCCAATTCTTCTACAGCAGAGCACTTAACTAACTCATTTTTCTTTGAAACAGGATCGGTGCTATCATCCTTTGCTCTAGGTGCTGTCCCTCCCAGTTTCTTCACCGATTGGCCAATCACATTTGAGCTCGAAACTGGGGTTCCAGAATCTACAGTACCCATAATTCACATAAATTAAGCTGCGTGTTTTAACCACATATATACACAAAAAATATATAAACTTCTTTTTTCTTTACCGGTAGACATGAGTGGCAAGATAGCAGAGTTAAAAGTAGCATTCAGATTTTTGTAAATAGCTACAATGTTCTCCATGTGAGCAGCAGGCCTGATTTCTGCAACGCGAGTAAGTTTTTTCTTATCAACATTTCACTCGACAGTTACCAAACGTCAAAAACTAACAATAAACTGGATTTTAACATTGCTGGACATGCCAGAAACAATAGAAAAGGAATTTGAAAACTAAATAAGCACCTTGACCGGTAAACCGCCTTTGACACGCGGGGCAATGAACGCTGAATTCAACACATGAACTGCAAAAATGAAATGGGACATAAAAATCCACAAAAAATGAGGGGAAAACGCCCATGGCAGACAAAGATTAGATCGCTAACTCACTTGCAGAAAATATGATTGCACGGAAGCAGCACTGGCTCCTTCAGCATGTTCAAACTGGAAAAGTGGGGAAAAGTGTCAAGATTAAATCAAGAAAAAAAACAAAAAAACAAAAAATCTAGGCAACCCATAAAACATGAGTCCCTGAAATGCTGAAAACTCGACAAGAATGTGAACAGGTTTAAGATTCATTCTACCATAGAGCGCAGTTGAGCTCGAAACGGAGTTTCTGGAGATGAAAGATGCACGGATTCAGAGACCTCGCGACGTTCTGAACCTCTGACATTGCGATCTTGCTTTCTTTTCTGTTTTTGCTAGGGTTTTTAGCAGCGATGGATTGGGGGAGTGAGTGATGAAATGGAAACCGCTACATTAGTTCTGGCTTTATGTGCGGCGAAGATGGTGAAGAGCATTCAAAACATAGCGGGAAGATCGACTTCTTCGCGGTCTTGCCTCTGGAAATTTTCATCTCCCGCCATTGAATTGAGTCGTACTGCTGATTTGTCCTTTTCAATTTTCAAATGGGAGCGGAAAGGGGCCAAATAATTAAAATAAAAAATTTTATAAAAAAACAAGGTTTAATTGAAAAAAAAAAAAAAATACCAACTTTTACATTTTTACAAATTAAACATCATCTTTAAATTTTGATAAATTAAATCATGGTCTTCATTTTTCTAGAACTCAACCCACGTTGTTATTAGTTCTGACATCCCATCATAGTCAAAAAATTCTTATAAAGCGTTCATATTAGCATTGTGACCACAATAATTTTTTTTAGAAAATTTTAACTACTATGTAAAATGGAAGTTCGTGATTTAATTCGCTAAAATTTAAAAGTGGTGTCTAATTTGCAAAAATGTGAAAGTTGATGAATTTTTTTTTTCAATTACCCCTAAAAACACGTATTTGGATATGCTTTTTGAAATAATATTCTTGTGTTTAATCAAAAAAATTGGTTCTATAAAAGTCGCTAAAGACTAGCTAGTAGTATAGTAGGGTGGAGATTATCGTCTAGGCGGTTAGACGAGAGTTTAGGCGGCTAGGCGAGAATCTAGACAATGCATATGTGGACTAGGGGGATTATAATTATAATACATATTTTATTTACTATTTTTTACGTTATATCCTATAGTAGTAACTATATAGAAGGTTAAAAACATATAATATGTTAGCTAATACAAATTCAATAATCTTCTACGTAAATATAAAAGTCTATGATAAATTTTAAATATATTTAATGATTTCAATATTATTTTCAAGGTACTAGAATATAAAATAATTAAAAAAATCAAAAAAAATAATACTAAAGTGATCAAACCGTGCTCACTGATTGGTGAGCGGTATATCATTTCTCAATATCCACTATTCTTAAAATATACTCTAATTTTAGCATGTATAGCCCGATTAGCCCGCTTATAACCTCCTAGACCGCCTAGATGCCTGTCTAAACATCAATTAATTCGTCGCCACCTAAAGTCAACTGATTTGTCAAAAATCATGTTAGTTTAGCACCAACTAGTGCTTTAGACACCGACTTTAATATATGTTCAATCAAGTATATTCGTGAGTCCATCATTCAAACTCAAATAAGCTCCTTTGTGAGCATAAAATTGAAAACTTGTTCACAAACTTCTACTTAGGGAAGTATAAGCACGATGACGAAACTCAACTATATCAATGAGAATAATTTGCTTCTGAATTCAAGCTTATGAGTCAAGCTCAAACTCAAATACCATCCAACCAAGTATCTAACAAAAAACTCAATTCATGGTCTAATGTGTTGAACCAAGTTTGATTAGAAAGGCCAAAGCTCGAGTCGAGAGCTCAAATATAAAAATAGTAATATTTACAATTTTAAAGTTGGCCAATGGTATTTTAAAATAGGAAAACTTAATACAAATATCGAAGAAACAAACAAATAAGTTATATAGATTTAAAATATGGCAATTCAAATTATATATTTAGAAAAATGTAAGTATAAATTAAAGTTGCTAGATTAAAAAGTAATATAATAAAAATAATTGAGCCTTGAATTTTTCATTTTGAAAAATGGCCTACAACCCAAAATGAAAAATCGAAACTATATTAAAAATGGGACTGAGGTAACATGCGGAAAATAGAATTTCCCTGCATTCTTCCTTTCTTTTTTCCTTTTTCTTTTTTTTGGGAAAATTCGCTGCATTCTTCGGTAAAATCGCTCTCTTTTTTTTCCTTCGCTGTAGCCTTTTTAAATAGAAATAAACAGAAAATGAGCAGCTCGCGCACCCTACCCTTTATCCTAAACCTCTCCCATAAACCCTCACTCCGTTTCCTTCTCCACCCACATCAATGGCTTCCACAATCGCCCGATCGATCCTCACCGTCCGATCAACTGCTTCCGCCGCCATCCTCCCCAAACGCGTCCTGTTTTCCACCGTCTCCGGTCCGCCGCCCCTCCTGGCTTTGGCCGCCTCCGAACTTCCACTGTCCGCTCAGCTGTTCCGGCACTAACCCACTCAATTCGCGTGATATCTCCCGTCAGAGTCAACCCGGTCCGATGCCGGGTTAATCGATCTGGCTCCTCTTACTCGCCTCTGAACTCCGGTTCAAACTTCAACGACCGCCCCCCCACGGAGATGGCGCCGCTCTTCCCCGGCTGCGATTACGAGCACTGGCTGATAGTGATGGATAAACCCGGCGGTGAAGGGGCCACCAAACAGCAGATGATCGATTGCTATATTCAAACCCTAGCTAAAGTCCTCGGAAGGTTGATTTTATTATATTCCATTTTCAATTTAATTTCTTATTCCGCGCTATGCTGTCTACTTAGCTGCAAATTTTTATCGATTATCTTCTTAGTAAAACATAGTTTATTCACTAGCTGATTGGTGTATGCTATTATTATTCAATTACACTGTGCCTAAATTCGAGTCCTGTCATTTCTATTTTAATGTCGAATGTTAAATTTGTTTGCTTGAATTTACTTTTAATTTCTAATGCTCAGTGTTTAATATTTTTGTGTTGGTTGCTCCTAGTGAGGAGGAAGCTAAAAGAAAAATATACAACATCTCCTGTGAGAGGTACTTTGGTTTCGGGTGTGAAATTGATGAAGAGACATCTAACAAGCTTGAAGGTTGGTGGTTCATTATTTTCTTGACAATAAGTTAGTGGTTTTATTGCATTTTCGACAACTGTTTTTGTTTGATTATCTTTCGTTGCTACTTCTGCACATCCAGGTCTGCCCGGTGTTCTATTTGTTCTTCCCGATTCTTATGTTGATGCTGAAAACAAGGACTATGGAGGTACATCTTCTTAAATGTCGCTAAGATTAAGCTATCAATGACTCCGGATTACAATTATTTGTATGTATGTGCTGTTGAAGTGTTCACATGGGTTGCTCCTTACATATAATAAAGTTGTAGTCTCAAGGCTAAAGACTTGAACCTCATATAGAATATGAAGCTTAATAGCTTTGCTGCCTTGAATTGAAACTTCCGTTTGTTTTATTTTCTACTTTTATAGTTATGTTATGACTCGATATTGGAGGCATTACATGGAATCTGAAGTTTGTGAAAAATCTTTTCTTTCAGGCAGGACTATATCTGATAGTGGTCTTTCTCCATGTTTGGTGTCTTTCAGTCAATTATGTTGCAAGATGAGTTGAATTAAACATAAATTTATAAAATGACATGAATAAGCCCCCATATGAACAAATAAGCATCAAGTTTGTGTTTGATGATGGTGAATATTCTTTATTCTATTTCCATTAGCAAAATTTTCCTGTTCCTTACCAATTAATCAGACACATATAATATAGAATAAATGTAGTTTCATACTTAATCACACACATATAATATAGAATAAATGTTCACGACCGTCTGTAATTAGTAATCCTTAATCTAATATGTAACATATACTTCGGCAGCAAACTTCGCTTTTCTCTTGCTTCCTTTGTTAGCTAATATATTAAGGAGCAAGCAATGTGATCCAATTAAAATATGTAATCTCAAATCTTCGATTAAATGATTTCTCTGTCCTCTAAAACAAGTTCAATCCAAATATCGAATAACTTGTACGTATGTGTGGTCAGTTCCATTTCAAGATAAACATACAGGCTTATGTTTTGTCTGCCTAATTGACTAGTGGTACCCCATAAAGTTAGTTATCAACTAGAATCATGCAATACACTTAAGAGTGGGTCATCTGGTTTGTCCAATTTAGAATGTATTGCCCGAGGCCTTTCACTAATTGATTTTCTATCTTGTGTAAAACAAGTTCATCCTGATTATGTCCGAGGACTTGCTTTTGTAGACATGTTCATTTCAAGTTCAGTGCATTTGGTTAGTATTGTAACACTGCCTTCTAACTTAGATCATATGATACACATTAGCAGGCCAAACCATCATATAGACTAATTATATTTTATTGAATTTGGCTTGACAGCTGAGTTATTCGTGAATGGAGAGATAGTTCAACGGTCTCCAGAGAGGCAGAGGAGAGTGGAGCCCGTGCCTCAGAGAGCTCAGGACAGGCCAAGATACAACGATCGAACACGTTATGTGAGGCGCCGTGACAATAATGCGAGGTGAAGAGTGATTTGGAGGAAAGGCTAGATCCACTGTGCCAATAACTTAGTATAGAGTTCTTATTGTTAAACTATCCATGGATTTTGTGAAGACTGACTTCTCAAACTATGTAGGACAGTGATTTCTTATCGGTTCAACGAATTCGGAGCTTGGTTTTCCGACCATTTGATTTTATCAGTATGTTCTCGTAGTTCTTTTTCTGCCAGTATTGTCTTATCTATGTGTTTTAGTCTTCGCGCAGCTGCTTTTTTGCTTTAACTGCCTGTGTATTAGATTTCTAAATAATGTTGAAACTGGTAACAGAGAAAATTTTAAAATTGATAAATATGGAGGATATCTTTTTTACTCCTAAATAAATCGGGTAGCATAACTAAAATTGTTTCTTCTCCTACCTTTGAGAATGTAAGAAATAGTCTCAACTACTTGCAAAGAATTTATAATGTATGATGTAGACAATCTGCTAAAATATTCAGTTTTCAATTTGGGTGTTTTGAGTATTAGTGAGTTGAGTATTTGTATCAACTACATGCTCCAAGTCGTTTTGGATCACTGATTCATATACATTTTGGTGATGCGATCCTTCTTCATCTGCTGCATCCTTCTCGTTTTCGAGTGCTTCGTTCGCATGAAGCTGTTGCAACTTTTGAAGGGCTGCGATAGCAATGTTTGCAGGCCGCTCCTCGTCGCTCAAATCTCTGCCATTTTCGAATAGTTGGACAACTTTTATCACTTTTACTAACAAAGTAATTTTCATAAATGATCAAGAAAGATGTACTCACCTCAGAGGACTCAGTCCAGCCGATAGGAAGGATGCTTCGACGCTAAATATAATATCATTTGAGATACTTATCGCCTTCTCAGAAAGGTATTCACCGCGTCTTGCGATTTCAACCAGCAACTGAGTGTCCAGAATGAACTGTTTTTGATAAAAATAATTTTTTTCACTCAGAGTGAATTCTGGGATAACCATGATTAATTACAATAAACAGAAGTTATACATATATGATATACCTGCATGAACTTTGTGCGATGAACAGCCAGATTCTCTGTTATTGCCCATATCTCAGATTTGCTCGAGATCCACTCGAACGTTGCATCCATCACCTCTTGTAACAGACTCATCAACCAATTCACGTCGATGCACTCATCTTCAGCAAGCTTCTCTAGTTTCTTCAGCTCTAAATATAATTCCTGATCATGTGGAATTTCATCAGATTATGCATAAAAACATTTAAGTCAATCCTTAAATCTTCATTACAGAGCAATGTATGAAAGAAGAAATATTCTGTTAAAAATAAGGCTAACCAATGCATGCAAACGAAAGAAGAAACAAAAAGATCTAGGGCATACCAGGTATGGAACAGATGGAATTAGATCAAGGTATCTATAGCTATCTTGTTTGCTAAGGCAAATTTCTGGACTGGATTCATGATCGGCATTTGGAGAGAAGATATTCGATACGAACTGATCAAGGAAGCAGGATTTAAGTCGACTGTAAATGTCTTGAACGAGCGTTGCATAACTATCAATCTCAAAATCCAGATGATGGATGCCATCAAAGAGATTTCTAATGATGCTGAATGAGAATTGCATCAGTGTTGACAGATTGGCTAGAATGAAAACTCCCTGAGTCGGAGTTTCTGGCAAATTGATCTCGAATCCTTCTTTCTCCATGGCATCTGTGTCACTAGTGATGGCACTTTCGAGTATAACGACATAAGCTGTAAACAAGTCCACGATTCCTTTCAGAACCGAGCTCTCCATTTGATACGTGATCAAAGGCGAAACCTCCTCTGTAACAGACTGCAAACATAGAAGTAGAAATGATTAGTCCCTTTTCCTGACTTTGAATCTGTTGAAGGCTGTAACAAAAGGGGCATTTATTGTAGGCTCATCCACTACATATTTTGTAGGATCAAACAATTTTAAGCTTCAAATACTTGACAAACCTGGAACAATGTCACGAATTTCCTGCCACTGTTAGTGAGAAAGAAGCATTCTGGTTGCTGATCAAGAATCGCGCTACTCCTTCCTATCAAGATTCTTGATACATAGTATCTATCCAGAACCCAAGTTTCGTTTGATGTAACCATACTAATAACTTTACCCAAATGGTTTATATGATGTTGCAGAATTCGTTCCACGCTAGGGCAAATGAACTCTATCAAAGAATTCTGGAGATAGACTCTTTGAGTCTCCAACAAAAAGAAATATTTCATTACAATCTGCAAAGCATCAATGGCTATGGACAGCCTACCACTTATATCAGATATTGATTCGACGTACTTAATGAAACAAGAAGCAAAAACTTCCATCTCTTCTGTTGCCCACTGAATTAGTTCTGAAGAGTAAGGATGTGTTTCTCCATTCAAGGCGACGAAACTCCTCACTGCTTGAGAGATCACTGAACATACACATTTAGCTACTTCTTGAATATACATCACATTTGTAGACTCTTTTGAAGATTTCAGATTATATATGCCAGATGCAATCCTTGAATGATAGTACTGAAGCATTAGCTGATTAGCAATACAATCTTCTCCGAGTTGGCACAATCCAAACAATGCCTTTTGCAGCTCTGCTGCAGATACACGCGGATGTTTAGCTACCAACGTCAGTTGGTAAGAAATCAAATCCCTTTTTTCAGATATAGTCGAAGAATATTCACTTGACCGTAGATTTTGGACATAGTCGCCCTCCATTTCAAGCACAGCCAAGGCCTCATCTAACCTGTGCTCGGAGAGAAGAGTGTCCAAGATTTCCAACACATATTCTATGTGTGTATCCGATAGATTCAGAGACGAGGTTTCAACGACAAGAGTTTCTTGAAGCATGGACTCTATAGTCTCCTCAGATAGAAGACTCGAATGTAATTTATCACTAACATCTTTCACAAGCATCATTTGCAATGAGGCCTGGCTTTTCAATCCCACTAATTCAGTTTTTAAGGCTTCTATGTCTTTCATTATCCTGCAGTTACAAGAACTAATCAATTCTAGTCCATATAACTTAACAAGATTGATTTCTTTATACATGAATAAAGCCACTGCAACCAAAGCTTCACTGTTTCTGAAACAAATTCTGGAAGCAAACCCTAGGAGTTCTATCACTATCAGATGCAAAAGTATAGCATTCAAAATTTTGGAACATTAATTCATAAGGGAAATTTATGGGGAAAGCATAAAAAAGGAAGTGGGAATTACGCAAGAAAGGCAGAGTAATTTGAAAATATATTCTTCTGGAAATCCTCATCCGATTCTTGCTTAAGCTCAAGCAGTTCTGAGCACAGATGTTGAACGCCCTAAGCCACAAAGAAAAGAAAAGAAAAAAAAAAAAAAGCCAAAAAACAATAAACAAATTGACTAAAAATTGTTCGGTATAAGCAATGGAGGAAAGCATGAATAGACTGACCTTAGCAGTCATGGACTGAAGCTCGGGTTCCTCGTCTCCGCCGCTTGAAAAGGAAGAAGAATCGGCGGTGGTGGGGACCTCCGAAGATTCCTCGTCGGCCATCTCTTGCTTGTGGTCTCTGAACCGAAATCTCGGCGTGGAGGTTGAGTCCATCGGTACGATCACTTGTATTGTAATTGTCGACGGTGAAGAGGTTGAAGAAAATTGGGGTTTGGAGAAGGGAAGCACGAACTTGATTTGTTTGTGGGGCCAAGTAGTCGTTTTCTGCCGCCATTGTTGCTTGGAAAAAGCTTTGGTTTGTTCGTTGAAAGACGATTGCAGGCCAACGGGATTCTCTCTCGTTTCATTGCCGGCATTGTCTTTTGGCACGAAAAAAAAAAAAACACCGCCAAATTGAAGGTATTTATACCTTATCCTAAATTATGAAATTTAATTACTTAAGAGATAATATGTCTTTTTGCCTACTTTCACATTGTAAAATTAATTTTTGGTTTGGAATATAATTTAATCAAATTTTACTCATTTTTTGGTTTGAAGGACAAAAATGTCCCTCCCCTCCCCTCCCCCTAGGGTTGGTACCAGCCCATCTCAGCCCAACCCAACCGGGCCGGCCCGGCCTGTCGGCCCGACCCTCCCGGTAAATAGTACTAACATAATATAAACGTACTGCGTATTCAGTTACAATTTGATATTATTCACTTACCACTTACAGGTAAACAGTACTAATAGAATATAAATGTATTGCGTAATGCAATTACAAATAGATATTATTCGGTTACCACTTACCGGATAAACGATACTAAATGATCAAAAACATACTGTGTACTTGCACATTTCGGAAAATAAAAAAAATAAAAAAACTGGAAAAAATTTCGGGTCGGGTTGGGCTAGAGCCGGCCAAAAAAACCAGAACCGGGGAACCGAACCAGAACCGGCAGTTTTTAAACCGGAACCGGAACCGGTTGACGTTCGGAACCGTCGGAACCGGCGGTGCGGTTCCGGTTCCATTCTCGAGGAACCGGGAACCGGCGGTTCCGGTTAAAGAACCGGAAAACCGGCAAATTTTTTTTATTTCTATATTTTTTTTGTATGTTGTGTATAAATATCATACTCCCTCCGGCTCAAGATTCGTGAGACCTTTCTTTTTGGCATTTTCGGCACGCATTTTCATGCTTCTCGTTGATGAGTTTTAAAATGAATTTTTGAGGTATTTTTCTTTTTACGGGATACTATGACACTCGTAGTATCCCGTAAAAAAAAAATACCTCAAAAATTCATTTTAAAACTCATCAACGAGAAGCGTGGAAATACATGCTGAAAATGCCAAAAAGAAAGGTCTCACGAATCTTGAGCCGGAGGGAGTACTAATTATTTGATCTAACATTTTATTAGTATACATCCATTTAATGAATTCTTAATGCACAAATTATAAAGTAAATTTGTAAAATGAAAGAGATTTTTCATTGTTAAGTTATACTCCGTAATTCAAATTGAAAAAAGTACAAATGAATAAAACTATATACATATGTGATGTTTATTCATTCAAAGTTAAAATATAGTAGCCTAGTGATGTTGGATGTTGTGCACTTGTGAGTTGTGACTCTTGTGATAATGTTCAAACTTTAAATTCAAATATTTAAACAAAAAACCAAATCATATAAATGATAAAATATTCAATTAACAATGTCACATGATGATGATGAATTGAAGATGACAAAATATACAATTTAGTGATTTACATAAAGATAATAAATTATCCAATTCGTGAAGAAGATAAGATGAAGTGAGAATTTTGAAAAATTTCATTCTAATTAAGAATGATAACATGTTAAATTTGGATGAACTTTGCATATTTAATTATCAATCCATAATTCCATATCATATGAAATATATTTTTTTAATTATGTATTAATATATTTATTGGGAGAAAAAAAAATTAAAAAAAATAGTGGAACTGTCGGTTCCTAACTGGCAAATGGGAGGAGATCTTTCAAGCTGATCCACTAAGCACCACCGACGCGGGAACTGACACCTACACCTCTCAAGCAGAAACTGACGATTTTGATGATGATTTTGATTTCGATAACATGTAATTCTGCCATGTCAAATCTTAGATGAGTACTATTTTTCCTCACTGAGGTTTTAGCGAGGCTCGGCCTTTGAAATCAAAATGTGATCTTCAAAGGTTTAGGTGAAATAAATAAAAAAAAAAATTGAAGAATCGTCTGATTTGTTATATTTCCAATTTCTCTTACAGTTTTCGATTATAATGCTCTTACAATTAAACTCGAAATAAATATAAACGAAGTATACATATAGGGAAGAAATTTAAAAAAAAAGAAAAAAGGGGCCGATTCCATCCGGTTCGAACCGGAACCAAACCGGAATCGGATTTGGAACCGTTGGAACCGGCGGTGTAGTTTCGGTTCCTCTTTGGGGGAATCATTACCGTGGTCGCCTCTAGGTTGGGCTGACCGGGTCGGGTCGGGTCGGGTCGGGTTGAACTGTGCTGGGGCTAGGCTGGGTTAGGTTGGGAGAGAGGGAAGGGAAGAGAGTGGGTAGGGGTATTATTGTCCACCCAATAAAAATATGGGTAAAATTTGTGTTTTTTATATTCCAAAGCAAAATTTGATATTATAATGTGTTTTTGGGTATTTTATTTTTTGCCTCATTATTTAAAGTACGTATTCTTAATTATAAATATAATTTCCTAAAATCAATTACTCTATTTGCAGTGCTTTGGGAAAATTGTTCCAAAACATACAATCTTTCGTCAAATTTTGGTTTTGCACATGAGTTTCACAATTTGCCTATAAATACATAACATTTCAATTGTTTCTTGTTTTGCACACGAAGTTGATTTGTTTTTCAAATTTTGTTCAGATTTCGTATTGATGTGGAAGTCGAAGTTGGAAATTATGTAATTCATACACGTGAGAAAATTAGAATCTCACTAATCGTTCTACAAATTCTAATTCCATGTCAATTCGAAATTTGAATAAATTAAAAAAAATCAATCTCGTATGCAAAATCAGAAATAATTAAAAAAGATATATGTATTTATAGGCTTATTTTAAAGTTTGTATGCAGAATTAGAATTTTATGAAATGTCATGTATTTAGGGGCAATTATCACTTTCCTTTTTTCTTTTTGTCAACTTTCAAATTCTTACATTTTCACCTCAAAAAATCTATCAAAATTCATTTTAATTATCATTTCACTTTGATACACACTTACATTGAATGAGATTTAAAATTATTTTAACACTACTCATTTAAAAAGTTTATAATTGTGTTCAAAGATTCCAAACACTTGTATCGCTTGTGATAAGTGATTTTCTTAATTAAAAAAAAGATAAATAATACTCCTTCTGTCCCCCATATATATGTGCAGAGAAAAACAGTACACAATTTAAGACAAAGTTGGTGTAAAGTGGAAAAAATAAGATAAAGTAAGGAGAAAGTGAGAAAAGTAAATAGAAAGTGAAAAAATAATAATAAAGTGATGGTGAATAAGTAATTTTGATAAGAAAATCTTTCTATTTATAGAATGCACATATATATAGGAGACGTATCAAACGGGTAATAAGAACACATATATGGAAGACGGATGATTATTATTTTTTGATGGTAACTCCTGATCTTTTTGTTGTATTTGATAAATGAATTTTGTGGGCGACTTTTCCGATTTGTATAATTTAAATCGCGAACATGATAATGCATAAATAAATGCACCATTAATTTGAATAAAAAAAAAAAGGGACACACTTGGGTCAGCCGGAGACACCGTGCGGCCGGGCTAAAATAATGACACTTTTATTCATATAGATTGACATTTTTCTGTATAAAGATTAACACTTTTAAAAATTGTCATTTTATTCGTAAAATAATTATGTAAAAGATTGATACTTTTATTCATATAGATTGACACTTTTTTGTATAAAGATTGATATTTTGGGTCTAGCCGCACGGTGCCTCCGGCTGACACAAGTTTTTGTCAAAAAAAAATTGTACCTAGTACAAAAAGCCGAAAAGAAAGTAACATGTCCCGTTGTTTTCATAAAAACAAAATTTAATCACAAATTTAGGAAAATTACGTGTCACTTAAAATTAGAAAGGACAGAAATACCCTACGCTAAAAATAAAATAGAACTCCAACTAAACCACCGCCGGCGCCACCACAAACTGGTCAGTCGTCCTCAGAGTTAGGAGCCTACCACCAAAAACACCATTCAGATCAATCCACTTCATCAACCTCTGAATTTTCATCGCAATACACACTTTTTTCCAGGGTCAGTGTTGTCATTTCAGTCCGAACTCCGTATATATTTATGCCGCAACTCCCAACCGTAGAGTCCAATCAGTCCGCCATTCAGGTCTTCAAACGCAGCGTCCAGCCAATGAGAGGACACCACGCCACAATAACCGTCGCCTCCTTCCTCCTCCTCCTCCTCTCCGCGGAGGCAGCTCCCGGCAGCGATGGAGCTGGACCGACGCCGGAGATTTCAGCGGAGGACACAGCAAGCTTTCAGGAATCATCATACCTGGCTTCGCATCCACTCAGCTAAGAGCGTGGTCGATTTTGGACTGTCCGTACTCTCCTCTCGATTTCAATCCTCTCGATTTAGTCTGGCTCGACACTACCAAGGTTTTGCGATCATTTCTTAACTTATTTATATAATTTTGTTATTGTTACGCGCATCGCAGTTTAAATTTTTGGTTGCGGCGCTCAATTGTTCCATATTCGTTTTCCGCTTTGATTTTGGTATTACGTTCATAAGAATGTCGAAATGATCGTTCACATGGAATGACATTTTTATACCTATTTCGTATATATGGAATGAATGTGTATGTGTGCTTGTTGCAGTTGACGAGCGTACTTTTCTTGTAGTTGAGCCTTTTGTTTATTTTGAATGAGCGCGTTAGGAATTTACTATCAATTCATATACAGAGGTTTGCAATAATTTGGATTCTAACTAAGGAAACTGTGTTAATCCGTATCAGTATATCTAATTCGATAGAGGACAATTTGAATGTTGATTGTAGAGATGGCGCATTTGGAGGTGCGAGATAGATGAATTGGTAATAAATGTGTAACTTGTTATAATTTAGTCTTGTATTGAGTATCCTCGCTTCTTAGTTAGTTAATGGATTAGTTGTAAATGTATGTCATGGCACTTACTCTATTAACGTTAGACCTTTTTCTTCTTCTGGTGCTTGGTGATGAACTCGTGGTACATATTCAGCTTCTTTCTGCCGTAAATTGCTGGCTGAAATGTATGTTGCTAGATCCTTACAACCAAACTGATCATGCCGAATGCAAGTCACGACCAGATAGCGGTCTTTCTGCTATTACAGAGCTTGATCCAGGGTACATAACAGGTATGCGATTGGATAAATATCGTATGTGGTATTTTTGTTCTTAAATGGAGCTTAAATTGTGTGAAAATCGTTCATGCAAAGTTATGATCTGGTGCTTCATGATTGGTTTCTTCTAGTTTGTGTTGAAGTTTAATATTGCAGTTGTTGTCATCTCCAATCTGCAGCTTTGCTCCTCAAATATCGAAGTAGCTTCTGAGTTCCTATTTTCCTCTTTCTCAATGTTCATTCAGTGATAGCTTGATCAATGCATTTATAAAAGTTAACAAACTACAGTCATCTTCATACTGCAGGTCCTCTTTCTTCAGTATGGAAAGAATGGGTTAAGTGGTGCATTGAGTTTGGTATTGAGGCTAATGCTATAATTGCAGTTCCATATGACTGGAGACTGTCACCTGCAAAACTAGAGGAGCGGGACATTTATTTTCATAAACTAAAGTACTCATCTTCTCATTCACTTGATTATTTCCCTAAGCTTTACTAGCTACTAATATCTATGTATTCAATTTTAATCAGATTTGCTAAAATTTTGCAATTTTATTCAAACAAGCCCTGAATATAATATAAAAATATATAAAAAATCTAAAATGCTCTTGAGAAATATTTGTAGGTAAAAGAACAAGATAAAAATATTTGGATTTGCTACCTTTTTCTGTTTTTTGGTTCTTACTGAATTTTACAGTTATTTTGTCACCATCTTGTAAGATTCATATGGACCATGATTGTAATGTAAGGACCTGTGTGAGCGCGCGCGCAAGAGTGTACATGTATATGTGACTCTATCTTGTGGTTTGAAAAATATATCTGCTGTTAACTTTTATTTTTTGCTCATTTAAGCCTTTTTTGCTGGCTAGAGAGATTCACCTTCTTCAACTAATGAGTGCTTTGATATTCTCAGGATTACTTTTGAAACTGCACTTAAGCTCCGAGGTGGACCATCATTGGTTTTTGCTCACTCACTGGGAAACAATGTATTCAGATACTTTCTAGAGTGGTTGAAATTAGAAATTGCGCCTAAAACTTATATGAAATGGTTGGATGACCACATTCATGCCTACTTCGCTGTTGGTATGCTCATGAACTTTGTTGCTCTAATTAATTTATGTTTATAATTATGAATTTACATGAAATTTTTGTTTGGTTGTCCTTAGGCGCTCCTCTTCTTGGATCAGTTGAGACTATAAAGGCAACATTATCAGGAGCTACATTTGGTCTCCCGGTTTCTGAGGTATCATATTATTTCCACAATCCCAAATGTAACATTTTTATGATGCAAACTATACTTGTGTTATTACCTGTGAATTTTGCATATTTGTAGCCAAAACTCCCTGTTTCTGCATTTTACAAATGTGTATATCCTATCAGCTGAGCTATGGTAGGACTGAAAGAGGGAAGAAATGTAGCAACGCATTTTTTCGTAACTAAACAATTGCTTTGCTTAAAAATAATAATAAATAAGCAAAGTAAACAATCTATATGATTTTGAATTTTGATAATTATCAAAAAGATCGAGTGTTTGCAAAGATTATTGCACAATAGCTTTTCGTATTCTGAGTGTGCCTTTATTACTGAAAAAGGAGGTTTACATTATTGTTTATTTATGGTGTATGTTGGAGATCTTGTGTTGGAGGGCCTTTTGCTTTTTTACTTATTATTATTATTATTCCTTTTTTTATTTAATTTTCACTGTACCTGCATTAACTCCCTTTATTAAACCACTGGCAAGTCATCAGGGAACTGCTCGCTTGATGTTCAGCTCATTTGGCTCAGCACTATGGATGATGCCATTCTCAAAAAATTGTAGAACTGAGAATGTGTACTTAAGACATTTCTCTGCCGGGAACAAAAAGGGGCATCAAGCTTACCTTTGTGATGACATTGAGTTTCGAACTAACTACTCTGGATGGCCAACAAATGTTGTTAATATTGAAATACCAACAACTAGAGGTGGGGGATATAGTCTTGCATGCACCATCGAGTTACAGTGCTACATACTGCTTTAAAATGTATACTGGATGCTAATGTATGTACTTTGTTGGCAGCAGATGAAGCTTATCCTTCATTTATAGGAGCAGCACAAATTAACCTGTCTGACATGGATTACGCATTTCCAACTCATCTATCCTTTTCCGCCCGTGAAGTTTCGGATGGAACATTGTTCAAATCTATATCTGAGTATGACTCTGATAGCCAAAGACTATTGTACCAGTTAGAAGAGTAAGTTGTCTCTTTCAAATGCTCTGCTTCCTTGTGCTTTAATTTCAGACAAATTCTCCAATAAGCTAGAGATATCCATCGTCCTGATTGGTCAACGCACGATTTGTATTCTACAAATAAGTAAAATTATCTCTATTATCTGCTACAATGTTTCTGCTCCAGACGTGCACTTTTTAAATTACTAATTATCTCAAAAGCCTGATTTGGCTTGTATTTTATTCATCTTAAATTACCCAGATTGTAGTCTTAATCATTTGTAAGATAAAATGTATCTAGGCAAATCGTATTAGTGGACTTTGTCACTCAATAACTACAATGATATTGCCTTCTCATTTATTTATTGGAATATGAAAAGGGGTCCTCAATGTATTTCAGGTTGTATCACAAGGATCCAGTTCTGAATCCACTCACACCTTGGGATAGGCCACCTCTAAAGAACATCTTTTGCATTTATGGAATAGATTCAAAAACTGAGGTATTTGTGTCACTTTATGGTAATCTTAGGCAATTTCTGTATTCCTTGAAATTGGCATCCTTGCAGTGTGGCTAAATTGCATGTTCAATTTTGATACTGATGATATTTTGTTATCTCGACATGTGACAAAGCAGGTCGGTTACTTTTTTGCACCAAGTGGAAAGCCTTATCCTGATAACTGGATAATAACTGATGTAATATATGAGCTAGAAGGATCATTGTTTTCCAGGTGCATATTATGGGCTTGATATCACATGATAAATCCTGTTCATTTAAGGTTGATATTAATATTGCTTAATCCCTCGAACTAATTCTGAATTTTTTTTTGCCCTTTTGACCTTGAGAAATTAGAGGACAAGTCCTCGAGTCTATTTATATGTATCTGAAATGATAATCTTTATAGTCATTATTATGTTAATTTTTGGGTTGAAGTACTAAAGAACCTATATATCTGGCCTCACATTCTATTTCTATCTGTTCATGTGAATAATAGCAGACTGAATACCTTGAACTCTTTGTGGGAAAAGGGTAGAATATGTTTCTTATGAAGTGATTGTTACTGTTTTTCACCCCTTTAGTTTGTATTGTATCTGGTGAGTTTGAAAAATGAGCACTAAAAGTGTTGGACGTTGGTATAACTGAATAACCAAATAGATACGTAAGGTATGAGAAGACTGCCATGGAATTTGTGTGGCACTGCTTGAAGTAATTTGTTTTGTATATCGTTCTTGATACGCAGTACTCATTAGATTTTAGAGAGACAGACGCATTTGGCTCATTTTTCTTGTATTGATTTAGGTCAGGGAACCTGGTTGAAGGAGACCCTGGTGCTGCAAGCGGGGATGAGACGGTATGATGATTATAAAGTGGAGAGACATTTCCTTCTAGATAATCTTGAGTCGTCAGTTCTAATGTTTATTATTCCTTGCTATGTTTCATCAAATGATTGTCATCTGGTGTGTAGGTACCATACAATTCACTCTCTTGGTGCAAGAACTGGCTAGGACCAAAAGTAAATATAACAAGGGCTCCTCAGGTGTTTACTAATGATTTCTTTCAAGTGTTTCGGTCCTTTGCTTCATTGTATGTACTTATGATTGACTCTTCTCAATTCAGATAATATTACTCATCTGCTAAGAGTACTAGTTTTTGCTTGTCTCTTCAGTACTGGAAGTTCAAAATCTATTTTTAGGATTGTATTGCTAAAATGCAGAAATACTACCATTTTTGTTATTCTTTGATAACCATGATTATGCGATGCTCTACAACATACATAAGTAACTCATCACTCGAAGAAACCTGGCTAATTAAGTTACCCAGTCAGGCTGTCAACTGTTTCATGATCAAACTTTCTACTGTGACTTTTGAAGTAGTTTCTGCAGCGAAATAAGTGAATGAAAAAAAAAATTGTTTTCTGTTATTCTGGATATTAACTAAACTGATTTTCCGGTCCCCTTCTGCCGGTTAAGCCAGCTCACTAGTGTTATTTTCCAAGAAAAAGTTTGTCTTTTCTCTTACTGCTAAGAGATATCTATTGACAAACTGCAGTCAGAACATGATGGTTCAGATATCCAAGAGCATTTAGATGTTGACCATCATCCTGAAATGGATATAATACCCAACATGACCAGATCTCCTAGAGTGAAGTACATTACATATTATGAAGACGCTGATAGCCTTCCAGGAAAGCGAACAGCAGTTTGGGAGCTTGATAAAGGTAATACAATTGTCTTACTGTTCAGGCTCTTTAGATTCGGATATTATCGTAGTTGATGCTTGATTATAGTTGGTAAAACCTTGTGAAGAGTTGGTTAACTCATTTGCTTATCTGATCATGAGATTCATGATAACATGAATACCTAAATATAAATATTTTAGAATACGTTTTTCTGCAGGATGTAGGATTTTGTCTAGTATTCAATTTATTTTATTTTTTTTTCATTATCTTGTGTTTGGTCATTGGTGAACAAACTCCTGTATGCTAGCTCTGGGTGCAGTGATTCTCTATTGTCCAAGGTGCATAATTTGAAGGGTTAAAAGTTCTTCAACATGAATTGCAATTATATGTGCGGAATAATATGGATGGAACAGCGTTTCATCTTGTACACAATCATAACTCTGCTATAGGTCTACAATTAGCATTGTCTTGGTTACATCTAGCTGCAAAGAGAGTGATTCATGAGAAGCAAGGGTTCTCATTTGTTGTCTAATAAACGACTATGATTTGCTTTTAGTATATTCGTTAGGAGTTGTTGGTCCATGCTAGCCTGTGATCAGCAAAGACCCATGTAGTAGATTGTCTTTTCTTCTCAATGGCATGGTTTTGATATTTACTTCTCTATTGTTGAGGAAGTTTGAATTCAATCATAGCAGATGTAACTGCTGATCTGCTACTTAGTCATTTTGGAGTTCCATTCCTTCTTACTTTTGAAGATCTATGAAACTTCCTTTTGCTTTTCACAAGCTATGAAGAGGTGTCTCATCTACAGGTCCATATATAGCGAAACCGGAATAGTCATTGAATTAGCTAACACTTTTCACCTGGCAAAGTACAGGAAGCAGTTGTTTCACATGATCAGTTATTACCCTTATCCAACATCCCTTCTGTTATATAATTTATGTTGTATCTATGTCTCTAGTCTTTTGTGCTGAGATATAGACTGTGAATCTTCAGTAGGACCTTCACAATCCTTCTTGTGGCAGTGAACATTTCTGAGATGCAATGTAGAATTTCAAATCATGCTTTAGCGCTGGATGCATAATTGCATATCTATTTATTCAATCACTAGATCCATTACCAATTTTAAGTAACATGAAAAGATTATGAACTAGGGCCTGTTATTTTTATTCTATGCGACATAAATCTTGCCATGCTATTGTTTCGATTGGTTTTGAGTTTTCGTGCTGCTCTAATGAACAATATTGGAGTACTTCTAGTCAATAAAATATTTTCTTTCAGTTGATGAAATTATCTCACTTGCAGCAAACCACAGGAACATCGTGAGATCTTCAGTACTAATGCGGGAGCTTTGGCTCGAGACATGGCATGATACTCACCCTAACAAAAAATCCAACTTCGTCACAAAAGGTTGAATCCATTCTTGTGCTTTCTATAATTGTCATATCATCCTTACTGCAATCTTATTTTATGGCTGTTTTTCACAAACAGCTAGTCGTGGACCTTTAAGGGATGAGGACTGCTATTGGGATTATGGAAAAGCTCGATGTGCATGGCCCGAACATTGTGAATACAGGTCAAATTTACTCTTCATCCTTTTAGAATAGGGCAATTCACGATTTAATTGCCAAACTATTCAACTTTTCACATTTGTGTTCTAAGCTATACGAAATCACAATTAAATGTTCAAACTATCAATATTTTTACAATTGTGTTCTATACCTTAATTTTCGACCACGAAAAACACCCGTGGATGAGCCAAAACTAAGATATGGGTAAATAACTAATCATTTTTTGTGTTATTTAATGTTCAATTCAGTTTTCGGCTTCCGACGGGTGTTTTTCGTAGCCGGAAATTAAGGTATAGACCACAATGGTGAAAATATTAATAGTTTAGACATTTAATTGCTATATTGTATAGTTTGGAACACAATTGTGAAAAGTTGAATATTTTGGCAATTAGATTGTAAATTACCCTAATCAAGAAGAAATGTAAAAGACTGTTCACAATCTTGGGTCCTGCTGATTACCATCATATAAATGTCGATGTAGGTATCTTTTCGGAGATGTTCATCTAGGACAGAGTTGCAGGCTAAGGAATTCTTCGGCTGACCTGTTGTTGCATTATATATGAACTTGAAGATATGTTTCAAGGTGAGCTTACTATTGAAAACAATGAAGGAATTTGTTGGTTAGAATTCACATGATGGTTACATCGTTACAATTCCTTTGATGATTCCATTTTATTCACTTAATTCAGTCCTTGGCATCTGTTGCCTTAATTTTCAGGTTTTGCCAAAATTGAAAAGTCGTTCGTACTGTAAAAAGGTATAGCTCTTCCCACATCATGCTTTCATGCACCAGAGGAAGCTTGCTCTTTTTGTTTTGTATAAATGTCTGATGGTTGAACGCCTCAAGAAGCACGCGTACAAACCATCATAAAATGTTTGTACTGTAGAAATGGCATAATCAAAGTTTGTGAGGGCCCACATGTTTAAACCAGAGGAGCACCATATGCAGAAATTTTGCATGTTTGGAAATAGAACTAGTAAAGATGCTTGTACAATCTGTAGGAAGTAGGAGACTGAGATACAACCACGTAACACATAGATTTAGAGATGGAGAGTGCTTAGAGAAGCATTTTTGCAGCATTTTTTTGTACCACGCATGTCTCACGATTTTTTGGTGACCGGATTAGATGCTGATTTACTTGGAAGAGTGTATGATGAGATTTTCAATCTGAACCAGCATTCAACCTAGTGATATGTTCAGCATTTGTTGCAGTTTTCTTGTTTCTTTTGAGATACATGATGAGTTGATCAACGAGATCTTTCTCTCCTTTCGTTTCTGTTAAAGAGATCGAAAGAGTCAATTTTCGTTTTATTTTAATGATTGATGTGTGCTGTGTCTGAATTTGGTTGATGAATCCATTAAGATATGAACTCTAGCCTGAAGTATGGTAGAAATATGATAGTGTAAAAATATATATACTCGTGTTTGGAGGAGTATACTAAATTTGCACTAAAATCATAGCATGAGCGACCATATTTCATGTGTATGGTTGATGAACCCATTTCGTTGGCTCGTTGTTGAATATATGTAAAGTATCAAATAATGAAACGAGCCAAATGAAATGGACAGAGGAGTACTAGACTCCGTATTAAAATACAATTGATCATAATCGACATTTTCTTCACCCTGCTTGATTTCATTATTTGTAAATGGCACATGGTGAAGTACAACATAATGAATTAGTATCACGTACAAAATGGAATCCTGAGATAGTTATATGTTTACACAAGCAAAATATTGAACAAATTCATAAGACATAAAAGTGAAGAACTAAAATTCTCAATCACGATGATCAAACAAGTGGATTTCTCATTGCTCACAATCCCATTTTTTTGAATGAAAAAAAATGGAAAACTACGACGCCCCAAAAATTCGTATTTGTATAACCTTTTCCTCCTCGAAATCGAGTAAATACAACAATGATGTACTAGACAGTGTACAAAGAGTAGAGAAAGTAGGGAATGAAGTCGAGTCAAATCATCTGAATGGCTCTATAGGTTGAGTTTCCTCGAGTAAAGCAGCAGCTTGGAAACATTCAGCAGCTTCCACAGCTGATAAACTACCTCCATCTTTGTGAATCAAGCCCAGTTCATGCCAAGCTGAAGCATTCGTTCGATCGAGTCTTAGAGCTTCTGTCAGAA
Organism: Mentha longifolia; assembly: GCA_001642375.2. Classification (NCBI taxonomy): domain Eukaryota; kingdom Viridiplantae; phylum Streptophyta; class Magnoliopsida; order Lamiales; family Lamiaceae; genus Mentha; species Mentha longifolia. The sequence continues at coordinate 39,616,198 of CM038113.1, read as the reverse complement.
AGCTTCTTATGATAGCTGTGGACTGGCAGTTCATACTTCTCATAACCTTAGCCTTGGAGACTAGGCTCGGCACATGCGTGGGGTCGACTTCTAGGGCGTGTCTGAACACCCTAAGCGCTTCTTTCTTGTTGCCCTTTGCTTCGTGAAGCAAGCCTGCATTCATAATCCGAAATCAAGTACCACAACCATTAGATGGAGTTAGCACAAGGTGGAGACTACTCATCAACTAAAAGTCAGGAAAAACCTAGGCTTTCTTTTGATGAACTTTCAACATGCATGAATCCTTAAAATCGATATTAGGGAATTATTTAGCTTTGTAGGGTCTAATCGCCAAACTTATGGTATTTGACTTCTAATATCTCAATGTATATCAGATTATCGTGTTTTCTCACAGAAGCATGTACAAATTTTAATTTCCTGACACATTAGATAGAGCCATATATAAACCACATATATGCCTACTTCATGAAACAGTCACTCAAAACCAAGGTCCTTAATTTCCTTAGTTTTTTCTCCATCACCAGATTTATCAGATACTATATCATAAAGCCTCGCATCAATACAACTTTTTTCATATTGCAAAATAGCCACCAGCTTCACCAAGAAAAACCAGAGAATACAGCTTTCTTCACTGACAGACTTTTTCTATTAAAGTCTAAAGCTACTTAGCTCTTCAAGATAGTCAAATGGAGAGCTCACTTATCCTCACAATATGACATTAGACAGACATCCTCGGACAATATAGTTGTCTGGTTCATAGCTTTCAGAAAAACTCTCTTATTCCCAAAAAAAGTTAAAGAGAAACAAGCAAAAAAATCCCCTGTACATATATGTATTTACCTGTTCCTAAAGGTTAGAGTAGAGCCAAAAACAAAAACACTCTGGCCAACGACAACAAGGTATATGATAGAATTGAGTACATCTCCATCATATCCAGTATCCACAAAAGTTGGAGGTTGGAGAAATATTTCCATCTACAAAGTTTATCAAGAATAT